>CM056384.1:69547658-69580705 GCA_029718625.1 Synaphobranchus kaupii
TGGGGGGTTTAGGGGTTTTTCTGTGAAGCGCATTGTGACAACTAGTTGTGAAATGCGCTATATAAATAAATATTGATTTGATTTGATTTGATTAATTTACTAAGACCTTTAGCGGGTACAAAAACTTTTATCACATGCAAAACTAATAACACAACCAATGATTGGTGCAAAACAAATACCATGTTACTGGTCATGTCATGTTACTGGTTTTGCGTGTGCTAAATGGTTTTGCACACGCAAAAGGTCTTAGTAAATCAGGCCCATAAAGTTACATCACATAAGTGCTTCTCAGTGTAACCTCTAAGCACTGTCTTAGTGCCACTCTTAGCGTGTATATCTAACCCGACTCATTTTCCGCCAAGGCCTGTTTGTGTCCTTCACTTTGCGATTTCTCCAAACAGACGTAGTTAAATCCACACTCTTCCCTTGGGAAATTTGGAGTTGTACACAGGAGTGCGGGAGATGGGATTAATCCAGATCGGTTTTCAGGGATGTCCTTGGCTGGCCTCAGCAGAGCCCTGCAGATTTGGAGACACGTTGTCTACAGAAAGAACAAAGAACATCAGAGGCCAGAGACTCACACTGTGTGCCCCACGCCTCAACTGAAGCACATCCAGCTCCAGTGAAGCTTCACAACTACAAACCCTGAGTGAAGCTTCACAACTACAAACCCTGAGTAAAGCTTCACAACTACAACCCCTGAGTGAAGCTTCAAAACTACAAACCCTGAGTGAAGCTTCACAACTACAAACCCTGAGTGAAGCTTCACAACTACAAACCCTGAGTGAAGCTTCAAATCTACAAACCCTGAGCGAAGCTTCACAACTACAAACCCCTGAGTGAAGCTTCACAACTACAAACCCCTGAGTGAAGCTTCACAACTACAAACCCCTGAGCGAAGCTTCACAACTACAAACCCTGAGTTTGTTGAGGAATGTTTTGATGTGGCACTGATGAAAGACGAAGCTCACTCACACACATAAAAGACGTTTTCTGATATTAAAGCTTGTAGGGACCCATGCCCTGTTGTTTCAGTCCCCTGATATTGGCCTGCCAAATAATGGCATCTGCATTCACTCCCAGTGTCCCTTTAAACAGAAATGCAAAATAAAGCCCTCAAACCTCATACCCTCTTAGTCCCCTTGAGATATACCTGTCAAATGAAGATCACTTACCACTTACCTCACGTAATCTCCCTGTTCCCTAAGAACCACCTGCCAAATATCCACAACAACACATGACCTCTGACCTCTCCCATCTTCCGCTAAGCACTCCCTGTAGAGCCGACTACACATTGACAGCTATGGAAATAACTGAATACAATTTAAATTATTCTACACAGGTAATTCCTCAGGTATCAATAAATTCAAGTATCTCTGCCAGTAAATTCTTTCAGCAGGTTTATCTTGTGGTTTAAATATTTAAAAATGGAATTCAAAGAGCAGACATCATGAGAGCAACATAGAAATTCCTCAGGAAAGCTGAGGATCGACCCCTAATACTTCTGTGTTCTAAAGTGTAAACGCTATATGTTAATGTAGACTGTGTCACAGCAAGAAAGGTAACGCTGGGTGAGGAAATAACCTGTTATATTAGCCTTTTTCAGAATTTAACTTGGTCTCTCTTCCCCCTCCTCTCTCTCTCTTCTTCTCTGTTTCTGTGTTGTGGAGCCACAGTCATTACTGTTATTATTGGGGCCCATTTCTTGGGTGAGGAGTGGATCACTCAGTCCTCCCATTCTTGGCCACTCTTATTGACGGATAAAAGGGCCATGAGGCTCTTTGCTCTGACTTCTCTGGTCTGACTATACAGCATAATGAGCTTAACACCAGGGTGATAATGACATCAGGGCACTGAGGCGGTGCAGTGGTCTGTTGGAAGAGGGCGTGTGCAGGATGTAGCCGGACCACCGGAGTTACAGAGGGCCGAGATGACTGCAGACTTCATATCCTGCCGCTGGCCTCCATCCCAGCCCTGTCCCAGAGGGTGAAATGGGACCCCGGGAATCTCTGTCTGTCTCTCTCTCTCTCTCTCTCTCTCTCTCTCTCTCTCTCTCTCTCTCTCTCTCTCTCTCTCTCTCCCGCCTTCCTGTTCTTCCTCACGCTGTGGTCTCACTCATCAAGCCGGTCAGCGTGGATGAGTCCACATTCCCCCCCGGCCTCTTCCCCATGGCGTGCCCTGCTCAGCGGACGGGCGGGAGGGTGTGTGTGGGGGTAACAGGTGTGGGGGGTGGGTGGAGGTCAGGGTTTCACCGATTCCAGCTGTGCGGTTGCTTAGCTAGCCACCCCGTTTCCCCCCACTCCTCCGCTCCTCTCTCCAGATGAGCCCTTCTGCCAAAACAGGAGCCAGAGACACATTTTCCATCCAAAATCTTTCACACAACCAGCCGTTTACAACATCAGCTTCTTTCATCTCTGTAGGGATGGTAATTGCCTATAAAATATTTACTGCGCCTTGTTTTTATTTATTTATTTATTTTTTTGTACTAACGGACATAATTCTCTATCTCACACTACAGCAACACTCTGATAACATTGCATTCCTAAAACATCACAGTTAACACAGTGGGATTGTTTGCCAATTATTGAGACTAGCAATGTCTCATCATCGCTGCATATTGTGGGGCAAATTGTGTGTGTACCGCAGGTCTAATTCTGTCATAGACTGAATTTGGATTGAATTTGACATCTATGAAGACAATGTCTACCACAGTGCACACAGAACCCTAAGTCTGTATCATAGAGCCCTATGTCTGTGTCATAGAGCCCTATGTCTGTATCATAGAGCCCTCTGTATCATAGAGCCCTATGTCTGTGTCATAGAGTCCTATGTCTGTATCATAGAGCCCTATGTCTGTATCATAGAGCCCTCTGTCTGTATCATAGAGCCCTATGTCTGTGTCATAGAGTCCTATGTCTGTATCATAGAGCCCTATGTCTGTATCATAGAGCCCTATGTCTGTATCATAGAGCCCTCTGTCTGTATCATAGAGCCCTATGTCTGTGTCATAGAGTCCTATGTCTGTATCATAGAGCCCTCTGTCTGCATGCATTTGGCAGCCAGGTTCTGACACCAAGGTCGGGCAGGAGATGACCTGGATAATCCCACACACATGTAAGGCTCCCCGTGCCACAGAGCACGTGTGTGTCATGCCATTATGTAATGTGTTTTATAAACATACGGACAGCGCTCTGGCTCATGTGCTAATGTGCCATTTCCATGCTGTCATTCTGGTGTTACTGGCCCTTTAAGGGGGTTAGAGAAGGGAAATATTTATTTTAGTCTCTTTCACCTCAATTAAAAAGGCCAGCACCCCCCAGTCTGAGCCAGTGTGTGTGTGCACGTGTGTGTGTGTGTATGTGTATGTGTATGTGTGCATGTACTTGAGTGTGTGTGCATGCGTGCATGCTCTTGTGTGAATGTGCGTGCATGCATGTGCTTGTGTGTGTGTGTGTGTGTGTGTGTGCTTGAGGATGCATATCAGATCTGAGTCTGACAGTTGTGTGTGTGTGTGTGTGTGTGTGTGTGTGTGTGCATGAGGATGCATGTGTATGAGATCTGAGTCTGAGAGTTGTGTGTGTGTGTGTGTGCTTGTGTATCTGTGTGTGTGTGTGTGTGCATGAGGATGTATATCAGATCTGTCTGACAGTTGTGTGTGTGTGTGCATGAGGACGCATGTGTATGAGATCTGAGTCTGAGAGTTGTGTGTGTGTGTGTGTGTGCTTGTGTATCTGTGTGTGTGTGTGTGTGTGTACATGTGTGTGTAAACAGGCGACGTGGTGAACTGCTACAGTGTCCTTCTCGCTCCTGGTCTCAGACAGGAAGTCCCCCATGCAGGAAACGATAGTGAATTGCTGTGTGTTAAAGGTAGAGAATGCTAGTGAGGGAGAGCCGCTAATAAGCGTGAGGTAATTCACACGCGCGGGTGAAACGTCTGACGGATGAGTCTGGGACAGGTGTGCCCCCCGCTAGTGCTGAAATTGGGGGGGAGGAGCATTTGAACACAGGTGAGAAGAATGTCACGGTCCGCTTATAACCTCGCTGCTCTCTGACACGGTAATGTTCCCCCACGCAACTGAAACAGCAAACCTTTTAAATATAGACCCCGTCTGAGAGAGCGGGAAAGAGCTTTTAACCAAGCTGTGTGTTTTTAGCTGCAGTTTATTGCCAGTTGACGGGGGGATTAAGGCCCAGCTCATCTGCGTGTAATTTCCACACCGTTTACTGAGCGGTGGGACGAAGCCAAAAAAACAGCAGGTGCTGAAAAACTAACAAGTTAAATACTCACTCATCTTATTAAAGTTTCATGGTGAAATAATCTTGTGTGAATTCTGGAGGCAGTGAGCAGGAAGTGACATAGTCTTTCCTCTGGCATCTGTCTCTCTCTCCCTCTCTCTCTCTCTTGCTCTCAATTCAATACGCTTTATTGGCATG
Organism: Synaphobranchus kaupii; assembly: GCA_029718625.1. Taxonomy (NCBI): domain Eukaryota; kingdom Metazoa; phylum Chordata; class Actinopteri; order Anguilliformes; family Synaphobranchidae; genus Synaphobranchus; species Synaphobranchus kaupii. The sequence continues at coordinate 69,552,093 of CM056384.1, forward strand.
AAATACATATCAGTCAAAATGTTGCCAAAGCATTACAGATACATACTATATAAAACAAATAATAATAAAATCAATTAGAAAGAAAAAAATATATATTGAAAGAATTTCATTGTTAACTGCAGTATAATATGATATTGAACAGATAACAAATAGTACTTTTTATCAGTACAGTGATTATATACATGCTGGGTGGGGTGCTGACATGGTGTCAAAAGGTGAGGATCTGTTGGTCAGTAGTACTGGGTCGCTGTTGGCCAGTAGTGGGGTGTAGATACTGGTGTATGTACCTGCAGGGGTTATTTCACAAAGCAGGATTAGTTAGCTGGATAACTGCACTCAGTAAAATCCGGAACCCTCCCAAATCTGGAACATGGAATGAAGTAAAAAGAGCTGTTCCGGGTTTTACTCAGTGCAGTTATCCAGCTAACTCTGTAATCCTGCTCTGTGGAATACCCCCCAGCTCAATAATAGAGAGAACACATCAGTGTGCATTAGTGCTTTACAGTTTTGGAGGGAAACCTATAAAACTGTAAATATATATAGTATTACCAGTTAAAACAGTTGTAATGTTCTGGATGTATGTTTTCAATATCAAATCACCTTATATGGCATTATTGCTGACAACCATCTATGCAATACTGAAGTGATTATGTTTTGAAAGAGGGGATATGATTCCACAGGTTGTGTTTCACACCCTATTGCCCTGTAATGCAGTTATATTCACTCATAGTAAACATACATGTACGTGTGATTTCCCAAAATCTCTAGCTTGTGCTTGTACCAGCTTTGATTAATTGCACTTGTGTCACACCTTGTGTTGCTGTGTGTATACCGTGTATATGTTGTGTGTCTGTGTGCGCACCTATGCTGTTTGTGTACGGTGCGTGGCTGTTCCCTGAGTGTGTATTCGAAGGCTATGGAATCTCTCACTCACACGGCACTGTGAACATCTGTGGTCAGGAGCTCACAGGAGGTGATGTGGCTAAAGCAGTCTCTTATTTCAATTTTTTTTTAATATTTAAATTTCCTGAAGTTCCCCCTGAGATGAATTAAGTTATTCTATTCAATTCTATTATATTCTATTCTAGTTGCGGCCATCTCGATGTCGTTGGCAAGGAGCTGCGAGAAAGCTGTATACCACTGACCCCCAAAACAATTTGTCGACCCGTGTTGTGGCTACAAGTCTGATCGACGTTGTGTCATGACGCAACCACTTTTCTACTAGTGTTCAGTGTTTTGTACTCATCGCCACGTTGCAATATACCGGTCAAAAAAACTTTAATTTCTGCCCCCACTAATTGATGGCATATCAAGCTCCATGACTGACATTGATTAGACGTTTAACCGATGTCAAAATGTTTGGTGGGGAGGTGCAGCCCCCCTTTGGCTCTCCAGGGAGTGAGCCAGTCACAGCTACAGAGTGAGCCAATCACAGCTACAGAGTGAGTCACAGCTACGGAGTGAGTCACAGCTACAGAGTGAGCCAATCACAGCTACAGAGTGAGCCAGTCACAGCTACAGAGTGAGCCAATCACAGCTACAGAGTGAGCCAATCACAGCTACAGGACAGGAGGTACGAGCCACAGACACCACAGACACACACAAACACACACACACACACACACCTATGAGAGGCCTCCTACACACACACACACACACACACACATTGAGAGGCTGCCTACACACACACACACACACACACACACACACACACACACACACACACACACACAGTGAGAGGCCGCCCACATGTAGCTCCTAGAGGGTAGAATAAACTGTGAAAATCCCATAGCCCTTCACTGCCTAAGAGACAGGAAGAACTACTCAGCCAGAACCAGCAAACTGTCCCATTAAATAATAAAACTACTCAACGGGAGGTGGACTGTGACTCCTAAAAGAACAGAGGATGCAACATTATATTTACTGGGAACAAATGCCACACAGAAGCAAATCAATAGCTAGACCATTTACAGTACCTTCAACAATATCTAACTGCTGTATTTACTACTGATTTTGTCAGTAATCAAAAATGAGCATTCTCATCATCAGTTACTGCCGGACAACTTACAAGTTACCTTGGTAAAAATGGCTCCAGTTATGGGTCAAGATAAAACTACCCGACAGCTACATGCAATACATTGTTGTGAGCTCTTTACAGACGTTGATTGAATTGAATTGAATGTAAAAGCACGTCCAAGTCAGGATGTCAGTACTCTGGCAAGGTGCCCTTCAACAAGCTGCTATTGCTAAATTTTCATAGTCATCTGTGACACTTCATCATTTTTGTAAGCAGCTGCTACTTCATCAAACAAAATATTAATCTTACCATAGTTTGTTCAATTATAAATAAATCCTTCATCAAATTTTTGGTGAATATACTTTTGATCCATGTCCAAGTCATATCATCCTGCTCTTTGATTGGCCATTCTGTGGTGTTATGTCCTCTATAGTGTTACATCCTGCTCTTTGATTGGTCATTCTGTGGTAGTACTATTCTCTTGAGAGTTACGTCCTGCTGTTTTGTGGGAGCTGTACACAGCAAAAACCACCCCAAAGAAAATAATGTCCAAAGATGAAATGTTTTAAAAACATCCAGGAAAATATCCAAGACACACATAAATCCAGCTACTCTACACTGCTAAGATGCTCTACTGCTTTAAATGTCATTGGTGGAAGCCCTGATGAATTACAGACAACGTTATTCATTCCAAGAGACCAAAAGAGAGTTTTGCCATCCATGTCCCTCTCATTAAACATCTCTCATTATTTAAAGGAATTCATATTTTTTGCATTATTAGCTGGTACCTTTGCTTGGCTTGAATTTTAAAGTTAATGGGATTGTAGTTTCTCATCTTGCTGAATCTCAAATACTGATGTAGTCTTTAAGCTTGGATTGGATTACCTGAGTTTGATATCTGTGTATGCTTTTGAATGTGTTTGTAGGTAAAAAGGTCTTCAGTTACTTTGCTCCTTCAACCTGGAACTCCTTGCACAAGAAAATTAAAATGGTAACAAAATGTTTTTAAACTGATTGTCAGAGACATGGAGGAACTTATTTGACCTGCATATGTTTTTGATGATGCATATTACCTGTGATGTAGTTGCATTTGCCTATTATTTAATGATCTAGTTTTTTCTTATGCTGTAACTTGTTAAATATTGTCTGTTTGTAACTTTGTTATGACTGCTGCTGCTACTTCTGGTCAGGACACTCTTGGAAATGAGATTTTTTAATGTCAAGAGGTCTCTCCTGGATAAATAAAGGTTTAATAAAGAAATAAAATTTGTGTGTCATTATCTCTTCCATAACCTCCCCCGAGTAATCATTAATTTCACTACACCTGACTTCAATTATCGTGTAATTATGTCACAGTAAGCACGTATGCATGACCGCATTGTGTTTTGGGACCTGGGCTATAAAATGAACACACACACAACTTGAGGAAAATAACATAGTTCAAAGATGACCTCAGCTTCTTTTTTCGATGCAACACAGGACAAGTTAAAACGAGGACACTAGCAGGCAGCCAGGAACTGGTTTTCAAATCAAACACATCATTAGACCAAATCAAACACATAATTTAACTTTCAGCAAAACATCCTTTTTAATAAAGCATGCTGTGCTACTCATATTTCATAAAGTGTATATTATAAAAGCTCTTTATTAATACCAGTGGGTACAGGTATAGCGCATAAATACATTGTAAGTGTGTTTAGGATTAAAGTGTTTTGTCCGGGTTTTCAACAAGGTACCGCAGGGGGTCTGTGATCACGTGTGTGTAATGCGGTGTGACGTGTGAGGTAGGAGGAGCCAAACGCAGCAAGGGGATTCTTTAAGCACTAGGCTACTAGGACGGGAAACCCCGTAGTTAAGGGAAGGAGACAAGACAGGGAAGCACACACACTAAGGCTACCAACCGGCTCACTGTCACACGCCAATGAGTAGAAGCGCAAACGCCAGGTTTTTCAGTAAGAAAACCAAACAAGGCGAATGGAACAAAGCACTAGGCTCCCATACTTCTACGAGCTAAGTGACTAAAGAACGAGCCAGAAATAACAAACGCCCTGTCTCGGTAACGAAACGCCTAAGAACAGGCAAGTAGCGTAATGGCACAAATAAAACACACAGCCAATAAACACTGCAAAATAGTACTAAATAGTATACGAGGAGGCGAAAGGAACGGAGATCTAACGTTCCAAGGCTACTCTCATAGACTCGCAGTCACACGCAAACATGTCAACAAAATCGCCCAGTCTCCCTGTGAGGAGACAGGTACCGAAGGACGAACAGAACTACAGTTCCGAACAAAATCGCCCAGTCTCCATGTCCAGAAAACGTAAAGGGGTAAACGCCCGATCTCCCAAGAGAGAGAAACATTTTACAGGCGAGCCGACGGAGCACCGTCGTCCCATAACTTTACAAGCAAAAATTACCAATACAAGCTTAATAGAAAATACACGCCCTAGCCTCTCAATAAAGGAGAAATGTAACAAGGCGAAGGAACAGAGCTAACGTTCCAAGGCTACTTTCAGAAACACGCAGTCACACACAAACATGTCCACAAAATCGCCCAGTCTCCCTGTGAGGAGAGACGTACCCGAAGGACGAACAGAACTACAGTTCCAAACAAAATCGCCCAGTCTCCATGTACGGAGACAGGTACCGAAGGACGAACAGGACAGCTGCACCAAAAGACCAACGCAAACTTAATAGAAAATAGCATGCACTGCCTCTCAATATAATACAAAAAAACCCTGACTCACAACAAAGGGGAACGTAGTCCACGAGAAGGAGACAAAACAGGGAACAAATGTACTGAAGCTACTAACCGGCTCACTGTAACACAGAAATGAGTAGAAGCTCAAACGCCTAATTTCTCAGTAAGAAAACAAAGGCGAAATGGAACAAAGAACTGCTACCCTATACTTCTACGAGCTAAGTAACTAAGTAGAAGGGTGAACGCCCGATCTCCCAGGAGAGAGAAACATTTACAGGCGAATAGAGCAGAGATCTGCGGTCCCATACTTCTATGAGATAAGTAACCAAAGAGCCAGCAAGAACAAACGCCCTGCCTCAGTAATGAGATGTTAAAATAGGCGAGTAGCACAAATGGTACAAATAACTCATACCAGACAATGCAAATAACACAAATACAAAGCAAACAATATCGAAGCCCCGAACGAAGGAAACGGGAGGCTTATATAGCTCTAAAGGTGACCACGCACAGGTGTGGATGCTGACAGAAGCTCCGCAATCAAAGCAGGGCGGAGCAAGCATCCACCAAAAGGGCAGCACCCCCGCGTGGCCACTGAGGAAAACGACCGCATGGGGAAAAAGGGTACAAACCCATGACAGTGTGTGTGTGTGTGTGTGTGTGTGTGTGTGCGTTGTGCTTGGACAATACTTAAAAAACCTTTCAACCTTTAACCAGGCACAGGCGTCCCTGCTCATTGCCAGGCTGACAGAAGAGGTTATAGTGATGAGACGGGCCTATGAAATACAATGTGCCAATCCAAATACAGAGAACTTAAAAAAATCAAAAAGAATAAAAGTAAAATCATTTATTTTTCTATTCAGACTCTGGATTTCATAGCTCAACACTGGCCTCAAAATGACCCGCAGATCCCAGAGTGGTGGTTTTAGTCCGTGAGTCTGTGCTGTTTAACTGTTTAAATTTCAATTTATTCTGTGAAGGGAGGGCAAATGAACGACCCATTCTCATGCAATCTTGAGGTGTTTCAAGAGTAAAATATGCCCAAGCCTATAGTATAGATGGAGAAAGCAGGGAGCTGAATTTCATATTTTTGTTGGAAGCTTGGCAAAATTATAATGATTAAATAAAAGAATTTAAAGAAAAATGTACCCACCAGTTCACCATAATTGTTCAAGCATTGAACATCAAAGATATCCTACATTCTTAAATGAACTGTTCATTTTTACGGGAGTCCGTGCAATCCGGAATGAGTTAGACCACATTCTTCATTTGGAATTTGAAATGCGTCCATCAGGACAACATGCTCCCCTGTAACAATTCCAAATCCAACAGAGGGAAACTATCATTATGGAAGAGGCGAGCAAGTCCGATCGATAAACTAAATCATCGCCCCAGATCTCGGCACGAAATTCGCATACCTTCAACAACTGTACGTTACGCCTATTCTATTCTAACGTCCTGGCCTATTCCCTTTCCTTCCTCAGGTCAGGATCATTGCTGCCATGGATTGTGCACTGATGTTATGTATTGCATTTGAATGCACTGTATGTACCATGTTAATGTTCCATATCTTCATGCATTATGTATGTTTAAACGCAAATAACCAACACATGGCTCATGCTGGAGTCTTAAGAGTTCATTTAACACTGAAAGATTTGCTGTGTACGACTGTGGTTAACTGTTGCAGAAAACTCCAGCAGCTGACTTATTAGAATATAAGACAAGATAAAGAAGGGGACAATTCAATAAAACTCAGTTTCTCATTCAGATATACAGTATGTGCATAGACTGTGACACTGACGATAAAAGACTTGTATTAGTTCAGTGGATTTTACTCATATTATACTACCTTTGGAAGTTCACCAGGTGAGGACTTGTTTTAGGCCAGCCTACTATTCTTCATTAGTCATTATGCACCACCAGATATGATTGCCTTTGAAATGTCTATCATTATATTTTTAGCGATCTAAAAATGAATACAACAAAAAATATTAAATTATAAGAGGTATCAACTGTGTACATATTAGAGGTTATAGTTCATTTCAGAGACCAGAATCATCTGGCTCTGTTCACTAAAAATTTTTTTCATGGATTCGTTCACTGCTCTCGTTCTGACTCTCGTTCTCGTTCACTGCAGTGACTGAAAGGCGAAGTTTTGCTCATTTATTTATGAAAAGAAAAGTTCTTTATATGTATTGTTTAATTGGAAGCCAATCATTCAATTTAAACTAGAGTCAATTTTAAGGTAACAATAAATAAAACAAGGTTAATATTTAAATAACAAATAGCCTATAAATAAAAGCCTTTCACAGTTAATTTCTCAGATCACAAATCACATAAACAAATACTTGAATGGACAATGATTCTCAGTAGGCTACATATTACCAAGTGATCATTCACGTGGAAAGAAATGTCTATTAATAAAACTGTGCCACATACGCTATATTTGTATGATGTAACCTTAAGGGTGGAAAAGCTCCGCAGTCGGGATGAGCGGGAGCCGTTAACACGGAGGGAGGGAAGTGCAAGTCGAGCAGGACCACTTCGAATTAACCTCTAGAATTATCTACAAAGTGGTGATAAGTTTAAATAGCCTAGTATATTTGAAAATAGGAATATAATGACTGTGGTTTCATTATTCGAGTTGAGGCTAGACCTAGTTTGCGGCTCTGCCTTACAAAGTTTGTTGTCTCGGCTGGGAAATGCATACTGGAAATATACTCTTTCCTTCACGTTTTATTTGCATCACGCAAAGAGAGTAGCTATAGCATTTCTCAGATGTAACTGCTGGGCTAAGCTGTAAGCCATTTGCTTTTAATTTTACTGAGGCAAGTCAGTGCAATACGAAGATATTAGGCAGCGAGAGAGAGGTAGAGCTTCAGTGACTGTGTAACTCATTCCGGACGAAGCAGAACCACAGGAACTAATCCTTACATGGAGGTGAGTCGGTTCCTTTCGTTCACCAAAACGATTTGCTGAAAAAGAACGAATCGTTCACGAACGACACACCAATGCTACATGTAAGAATAGACGTACATTTTCTTTGTGAATTTAGAAATACGAAACATGCTAAAGTACTGCTGTGAACAGAAAGATGCATATATGTAATATAACAGGAAAACATTCAAATTGGGAATCAAGCCAGTGAATTTTGTGCCCCAGATTGTCCCACAATGAGTGAATCTGTTTGTGGATTGGCTCCCACAATGAGTGAATCTGTTTGTGGATTGGCATGTTTACTAGGGCAGATTGTGTGCACAATAAAGCCCCCTGGTCACCAACTGTGCACCAATCAAAGACTGCACAATATCACATCACTTGCCAAAATTTGTACATTTTTCATGGACAAGAGGTGCCAAGACTAAGCAGAGCAGACACGCACACACATACACACACGTGCACACACACACACGCACGCACGCACGCACGCACGCAAACACACACTACAGTGACTGAAAGGCGAAGTTCTGCTCATTTATTTATGAAAAAAAGTTACACATACACGCACACACACACATACACACACACACACACACGCATGCACACGCACACACTACAAACATACACACAAAAAACACACACTACACACACTACGCACACTATACACACAGACACACACTACACACACACACCTAAGATGTTGTCCGGTGATATTTTGTAGGCTAAAAAAAATATATAAATAAACATTTCTAGGAGTTTTTGTTTACGCTCTCTGTGAAAGCTTAGCAAGAAGGACCTTGTTATTTTACCTTGATATCTGGTGCTTTACACAGGAAATGCACCTCGTTAACTACACCTCACTTTAGACCTCCTTCAACAGTGAGTGTAAGCCTGTCCTCAGAGCAGGCCCTATTTACAGTGGAAAAGGGACATATTCTCAGAGCTTGGCCGCACATTCATAGCATACTGCTTTATATACATTACCGTTCAAAGGTTTGGAATCATTAAGGAATTTTTATGTTTTTGAAAGAAATAGATTTTTCTTTTACATCTTTTATTCACAAAAGTGCCATTAAATAGATCAAAAAGTACAGTCACGACATGAATAATATTACAAATTACTATTACTATTTGAAAAAACTGTTTTTTAATTCAATCTTTACATATGATTGCAAAGCCCCATTTTCAGCAGCCATTACTCCAGTGTACTCACAACACACTGTGTTCCCTCATCCTTAGGTAATCATGCTAACGTGCTAATTTAGTACTAGAGAAACCATTTCCATGATATTAAGCACAGCTGAAAACAATTGTGCCGTTTAATGAAGCAATACAATGTCTTTCTTTGAGTTGCAAATGAATGAATAGAAGTTTTGATCAATTTAATGCTACCTTGGTGAATAAAAGTATCCATTTATTTCTAAAACAGAAAAATGTCACAGTGATTCCAAACCTTTGAACGGTACACAATACACAATTAAATGTATTCACCCAAAAATAAGCCGACACGCAGAAGCCTCGTGTGGACAAAGTCAGTGCACCATTACCGCTTCCATATCAATTAAGAAGGTAATTAGAACCAGGTGCTGCTAATCGGGTTCACAGGATTAGTTGATCATCAGGCAGTGCTACCACCTGTATATAAAAGCAGAAGGTTTGACTGTTTGTTCTTGGGCGGTCCGGTTTGTGTTAAAGCAGCGTGTGAGCACGGGTGTGTTTGTTCAAACGTCAGGCAGTTATTTTTCGTAAGACCTTCGCTTGGGAGGGTGTATGGCACGGTATGAAATTAACTTTTTCACTCATTGACCAGAGTGCCTTGTGGATTCTAAAAACACTAACATTTTGCCAGCCACGTTACCTTTTACAATATAACACAACATGGTTGGTTACCTGCCAAAGTGGCTGCTAGAGTAAAAATTTATTTCATACCCTGCTGTACGGTTGTATTAAGGATGCATTACAGCTGCACTGACGTTTGAATTGAAAACACTGACTATACATACAGTAATTATACTAACATTTTCTACTTTTAAAAAATAGATGATTATCTATACTACCAGCCCAAAGTATTAACTCCTTTTCGGTTGGTCAGCGGTTAGCATTGCAAAGTATTTATCGGTCCTGTAAGTAATTTAAACCAATTAAAACTTTGTTGGTTGTAGTCAAGTTTCCAGAAGCATACCTTGTGATAAACAAGTCATAATGTATTGCACATTCACTTGACTATATAATCACAACTCCAGGTCTAGGTTTCTTAAGGTTTCTTTACCTCTGCCCCTCTCTCAAATGGTCAGAGGAAACATCTGTGATAAAACAAATTCCATGGATTTCTGCAACTTTAAATTGTTGATTCCAGATTTACGTGCAACCATCATAGTAAAAATAAGTGCTGTGCATGTAAATTGAAAGTTCGTAAAACAATTTTAATTAGAAACACTTTACCTTAGTATTTTAATGTCATGTATCCACATAAAATTTTCTCTAAAATCTTTGCACAGGGTGAGATATGGATTCCCTCATTGTGTGATATCTCCGCTCATGTAAACATCACAGGGTTATTCCCTCATTGTGATACTTCCGCTCACATGAACATTAATTTGGACACACCTGTCTTAGTAAATGTGTAAGTAAAAGTTTTTTGCACTCCAATGTAAATGAGCTCAAACAGAAACATAACCCCTGCAGTGAAACTGGGCATGCAGTCAAGTCATGCTGCTGCTTGTGTTTTGACACTGTCATCCGGTAATCAAAGAGGTAACTGCTCTACGCCATTACCCTTCCAGGCCCATGATGAAACTTCACATCTTATATGAGAAGCTGATAAGGACATGGGCATGTCATTTCATTTCTGACTCACTAATTGATATATATATATATATATATATATATCAATCAATTTTTTTAAAGTATGGTTTTCTGTGTGGTAGTATGATCTCCATTTGAAAGCCATGACTGGAGCAAGGCACCCTGCCCAATGGCACAAGTATGATGAAGTACCTTTATTTAATGGTTAATGGTTTATATGTATAAGGGACAGGCACAGAAAAAACATTGACAATTGCAAATAAACTTGATTTTAGCCAAAGCTGATTATTTCCAACACCAGTCTCTAGGTGGGCAGAGATGGTCCATAGAGTCAATAAAATGAACACATTGTTACATTATGACAGTGCATAATACATATATATATATATATATATATATATATATATATATATATATATATATATAATACACATGTGCTGCAACAGTGTTGGGCATATAAAGAAAGGTTGTTTGTGAACCACTGCTCCCAGTATAAGGAGGCGAGGTCAGACCTGCCCTGATTTCCCAGCTCTGCATGTGCCAGATGGGAGGGGATGTTTCCTCTCTCCATGGCGGTGCTTGTGGCTTTCTGGGAGCAGGTGACCTTAGCGTGGAGGATGTGTGCCGGGGGGGATGGGAGGGGAGGCCTTTTATCCAAACAGCACCTTCGGAGACTGTTATTCCAGCTGGAAGGGCTGCTCGTCTGACCCAGCCTGCCAGCTCGCCTTTTTCCCCTTCTCTCTTTTAAAGCTTTTTCTTTTAAGAAAAACATCTCTGCTCTGGAATTTCCTCAGTTATATTAACACTCCACCCCCCACCAAAAAAAAAAGCCCAGTCTAATCCTCTCCTCTCTCAACATTCCATGAATAAGTGTTGGTCTAGGCGGGGCCTTGGAGATGACTGACAGTATGACATTGACTAATTGTTTTGCTTTTCCTAAAATTGTGTTTAGTTCTACATTTCACCTGGCCCCTCCATTCTAAGGCAATTAAATAATACCACTGAGCTGCCATGATGGCAGGGATAACAACAAAGGAAATATCTTTGATTATGTCAAAATTAAAATGCTATTGTGATTTATTAATTATCTTTTTTCATCTCCAGTAATAAGCATCACCACATCATCCATAAAATGTATTTACTTTTATGTTTTGTTTTTTATTTACTGTACGGCTTGCCTAAAGACAGTTTATCACATAAAATGTGCACAGCTAAACAAATACCTAGATTTTTACCTAAACACTAAAGGAAAACAAAGAGCCTATATCAAACCCACCTGGAAATCTCTTCACTGGCTGCCAGATTCAGAATTGATTTAGAAAAAATGTAGTCTTCCTGCTGGCACTTGTAAATGTGTTTCCCCCTAACACATATCTCCACAGAAGACAAACTGCTGCAAGCGTATCCCAGTGCTCTCACCTGAGCATTATGCTTTTTGCTTACTTGCTCCCTGTCCTCGCCAATTGTTTCTGATCCAAAATATGCATACCGCTCTCTCAAAGACTTTAACTGAGCTGAACTTTAACTGAAAATGTATTACAGGTCATGCTAAGGTTGCTAATGCAAACTGTAGTACGCTGTGAGAAAGTTGTGCTTTGTCAGATTTGCTTTGTAGTCGTGTCAATGACCTTCAATATGCACTTATTGTACGTCGCTTTGGATAAAAGTGTCTGCCAAATAACTAATGTAATGTAATGTCTAAGGCTATATAAATCATGAAGCAAAATGAGGAGATACAGGCTATTGCTGATGGATTGACTTGGCAGCTCTTTAACAGCGGGGGACAAGGAAGAGTATTGTTCAATTTCATAGGCATACATTGAATAGAACTTGATTGTTTGTGAAAAACAAAGTAATAAGTACATTTTTACTATATGTTGTCTATATATTAATAATGTGTGTACATTATATCAGTTATGGCTGTGCTTCAAAACACTATATTTGTGTACAAATGCCATTTGTATGTATGTAGACTGAGTTGTACCTGCCAATAAAAATATACACGGCTCTAAAGTATGCGCCCATCCCAGCAGGCTTGGAACCATGGAACAACTGTGCAGTTCATAAATTTAAATAGTTAACGTTTTACACAGTTTGTTTATTTTACGTAAACAGTGCAAGGTCTATTTTTTTTTACATTAACAGTTTGCTGTATTTTCCAGGGTAAATTCAAAAATAAAATAGTATTTAAAAACATCAATAAGTTCCATTTCACACTGTTTTGGTGGCTACAATGTGACTTCAGCAAGAGCATACTGAAGAGGCATGAATTGAGGAAGCGTATGAGTAGCTTATGGAAATAGCTTATGTGGGGATGATGGCACTTAGATAATCAAAGAGTAAGAAAAATAATAAAAAATGTAAAAAGTTATAGTTGGTGTCAGAGCTACAAAAATATAAACACTTTGGTGTAGCCTATAGTATATCTCTAGAGGGGTAAAATTGTGTTTGCAAGGCCTTTTGTTTTTCTTAAATATTTCTGAGAAGTGTATTAGATGCAGCTCGACGAGTAGCCAAAGGAAAACATGCCCAATGGAATACAATTTTTCAAGAAAACATGCAAAACAAGAAAGCACACCTTTTCGAAAATTGATATGTTAAATCTCAGAATATCTAGAAGCATCTGATAACAAATACAAGCCAGAAAAAGGATGGCCGATAGGAATGGATGTTTAACACTAAGTTTGGTAGAAAGCAAACCATGCGAGAGGTTTTCAACCTCAAAGAAAACGAAGAACCGGAAGTCTCTCGTAAAATCACAGTCAAGAGAATATTTAAAGAGACAAAGCACAAGGTACGTCATTGTTGAAGGAGTTCACCTTTGACCTGGCGCACGGTTTTGACCACTTTTCTGAGCAGCTGCAGTTAATTAAGTATAAACATATTATGTTACTGTTCACAAACTTTACAATAAAAATAAATCCAAACTCCGTACGTGTAATGAGGCAGACAGTGGATGTGGATCCTTAGGAGAACATGTTCATTGTAATACCTACAGTATGTACTGTACTCAGACGCAAAGCATGATGGGATGGCAAAACCAGGAAGGCTGCAGTCCAGTGTCCCCTGCCCCCATGGCAATTTAGGTCCCATCTTTTAATTTCCTGACCTGTATAGTCACAATTTCCTATCCTGTAGTGCTTCCATTGATGTAGGTCCCATGTGCAACCTTCCCCTTACACCTGAAGAGAGTAACAGCAGGGATGACTGTTAAATTTCCAGCGCAGGAAGTCACTGGGCTTGTCCCTTCCCTTTAATGAGGCCCTGGGGGGTATAAAGTATAAATAAATAATTTAAGATCAGCTGCTGTGTAGAGTCTCCACAGCAACAGCCGTGAAGCAGCCAAAACAAACTCCATCCCAAAGCGTACACCTTCTCATTTTGGAGACAAAAACCTGTTTTTTTTGTTAGTCTGCCGGTTTGTGTTTTAAGTTGGGAAAACCCCTGAGCGTCGACGTTTTTCTCATTAATGTGCGAGAACAGTCGGGGGCGATGGACTGGAGCTGGAGTTCTGGGAAAATAAAATATCTCTTACCACTTTGTTTCTCCGTGAGAGAGAGAGAGAGGATGGAGGCCAGAGAGTGAGATACAAAGTCATGATTTAGATGAATTAATTTAATTTACTAGGTAATTATAAATCAGTATTTCTTTACTTGCCTTATCCCAAGTGGGAGGAAAGGGCGGCACTCTTGGAAAAGCACACTGGGAATGCCTGCGCTATGATTTGTTGTTGCTTGGATAAGGCTAAACGTGTATTTATCTCCCTCATCTATGACTGGAGGGGTAGGGTGGGAGATGAAGTGATAACAAAACGGCCTCATATCCTTCAAAGAGGCCGTGGAGCTGTTCTCCATCCTCCTCCTCCACACTGTTTGAGTATGCTTAAACAGCACACTCTGGAACACCCTCATTCTATTTTACTTGGACGCCAATGGAGAGAGCAGGAAAATGAGCCTGATGAATTGCACAAATTGCATGAGAAAGCAGAGTAAAGTTAAAACACAGTGGCTTACTAATGGGAGCGTTGATAGGGGGATGGGGAGAGAAAAAAAGCACTCTCTGGCATGCTTCACAAACCTGCATTTCCTTCAGTGAAATCAGGTTTTTGCAACTGTAGCAGAAACTCCAGCAGGTGGCTCGTTAGTTGATTGCAGATGATTTCACTTTCACCCACTAATAAAGATGTTTCTTGAAGCGGGAGTGTAGGGCTTTGAACTTATTTTGTGCTTGGACCAGCATGGACCACCAGCGTCCATCTATAAGGCAAAGCGGCATGTTGTGCTCGCCAAACACCACATCTCTGAGGAAGGGGGAGTCTAACGAGCAAGGCCAAGGTAAAGAACAAGCTGAAATATTGTGTTACATATTCCGTTTTCATACGTCTTAGGGTATTGGGCTGGACTGAGTGGGGGTGCTGGGAGTTGTAGTGGGTATTGGGCTGGACTGAGTGGGGGTGCTGGGAGTTGTAGTGGGTATTGGGCTGGACTGAGTGGGGGTGCTGGGAGTTGTAGTGGGTATTGGGCTGGACTGAGTGGGGGTGTTGGGAGTTGTAGTGGGTATTGGGCTGGACTGAGTCGGGGTGCTGGGAGTTGTAGTGGGTATTGGGCTGGACTGAGTGGGGGTGCTGGGAGTTGTAGTGGGTATTGGGCTGGACTGAGTGGGGGTGCTGGGAGTTGTACTGGGTATTGGGCTGGACTGAGTGGGGGTGCTGGGAGTTGTAGTGGGTATTGGGCTGGACTGAGTGGGGGTGCTGGGAGTTGTAGTGGGTATTGGGCTGGACTGAGTGGGGGTGTTGGGAGTTGTAGTGGGTATTGGGCTGGACTGAGTGGGGGTGCTGGGAGTTGTATTGGGTATTGGGCTGGACTGAGTGGGGGTGTTGGGAGTTGTAGTGGGTATTGGGCTGGACTGAGTGGGGGTGTTGGGAGTTGTAGTGGGTATTGGGCTGGACTGAGTGGGGGTGCTGGGAGTTGTAGTGGGTATTGGGCTGGACTGAGTGGGGGTGCTGGGAGTTGTAGTGGGTATTGGGCTGGACTGAGTGGGGGTGCTGGGAGTCGTAGTGGGTATTGGGCTGGACTGAGTGGGGGTGCTGGGAGTTGTAGTGGGTATTGGGCTGGACTGAGTGGGGGTGCTGGGAGTTGTAGTGGGTATTGGGCTGGACTGAGTGGGGGTGCTGGGAGTCGTAGTGGGTATTGGGCTGGACTGAGTGGGGGTGCTGGGAGTTGTAGTGGGTATTGGGCTGGACTGAGTGGGGGTGCTGGGAGTTGTACTGGGTATTGGGCTGGACTGAGTGGGGGTGCTGGGAGTTGTAGTGGGTATTGGGCTGGACTGAGTGGGGGTGCTGGGAGTTGTAGTGGGTATTGGGCTGGACTGAGTGGGGGTGCTGGGAGTTGTAGTGGGTATTGGGCTGGACTGAGTGGGGGTGTTGGGAGTTGTAGTGGGTATTGGGCTGGACTGAGTGGGGGTGCTGGGAGTTGTAGTGGGTATTGGGCTGGACTGAGTGGGGGTGTTGGGAGTTGTAGTGGGTATTGGGCTGGACTGAGTGGGGGTGTTGGGAGTTGTAGTGGGTATTGGGATGGACTGAGTGGGGGTGCTGGGAGTTGTAGTGGGTATTGGGCTGGACTGAGTGGGGGTGCTGGGAGTTGTAGTGGGTATTAGGCTGGACTGAGTGGGGGTGCTGGGAGTTGTACTGGGTATTGGGCTGGACTGAGTGGGGGTGCTGGGAGTTGTAGTGGGTATTGGGCTGGACTGAGTGGGGGTGTTGGGAGTTGTAGTGGGTATTGGGCTGGACTGAGTGGGGGTGCTGGGAGTTGTAGTGGGTATTGGGCTGGACTGAGTGGGGGTGTTGGGAGTTGTAGTGGGTATTGGGCTGGACTGAGTGGGGGTGCTGGGAGTTGTATTGGGTATTGGGCTGGACTGAGTGGGGGTGTTGGGAGTTGTAGTGGGTATTGGGCTGGACTGAGTGGGGGTGTTGGGAGTTGTAGTGGGTATTGGGCTGGACTGAGTGGGGGTGCTGGGAGTTGTAGTGGGTATTGGGCTGGACTGAGTGGGGGTGCTGGGAGTTGTAGTGGGTATTGGGCTGGACTGAGTGGGGGTGCTGGGAGTCGTAGTGGGTATTGGGCTGGACTGAGTGGGGGTGCTGGGAGTTGTAGTGGGTATTGGGCTGGACTGAGTGGGGGTGCTGGGAGTTGTAGTGGGTATTGGGCTGGACTGAGTGGGGGTGCTGGGAGTCGTAGTGGGTATTGGGCTGGACTGAGTGGGGGTGCTGGGAGTTGTAGTGGGTATTGGGCTGGACTGAGTGGGGGTGCTGGGAGTTGTACTGGGTATTGGGCTGGACTGAGTGGGGGTGCTGGGAGTTGTAGTGGGTATTGGGCTGGACTGAGTGGGGGTGCTGGGAGTTGTAGTGGGTATTGGGCTGGACTGAGTGGGGGTGCTGGGAGTTGTAGTGGGTATTGGGCTGGACTGAGTGGGGGTGTTGGGAGTTGTAGTGGGTATTGGGCTGGACTGAGTGGGGGTGCTGGGAGTTGTAGTGGGTATTGGGCTGGACTGAGTGGGGGTGTTGGGAGTTGTAGTGGGTATTGGGCTGGACTGAGTGGGGGTGTTGGGAGTTGTAGTGGGTATTGGGCTGGACTGAGTGGGGGTGCTGGGAGTTGTAGTGGGTATTGGGCTGGACTGAGTGGGGGTGCTGGGAGTTGTAGTGGGTATTAGGCTGGACTGAGTGGGGGTGCTGGGAGTTGTAGTGGGTATTGGGCTGGACTGAGTGGGGGTGCTGGGAGTTGTAGTGGGTATTGGGCTGGACTGAGTGGGGGTGTTGGGAGTTGTAGTGGGTATTGGGCTGGACTGAGTGGGGGTGCTGGGAGTTGTAGTGGGTATTGGGCTGGACTGAGTGGGGGTGCTGGGAGTTGTAGTGGGTATTGGGCTGGACTGAGTGGGGGTGCTGGGAGTTGTAGTGGGTATTGGGCTGGACTGAGTGGGGGTGTTGGGAGTTGTAGTGGGTATTGGGCTGGACTGAGTGGGGGTGCTGGGAGTTGTAGTGGGTATTGGGCTGGACTGAGTGGGGGTGCTGGGAGTTCTAGTGGGTATTGGGCTGGACTGACTGGGGGTGCTGGGAGTTGTAGTGGGTATTGGGCTGGACTGAGTGGGGGTGCTGGGAGTTGTAGTGGGTATTGGGCTGGACTGAGTGGGGGTGTTGGGAGTTGTAGTGGGTATTGGGCTGGACTGAGTGGGGGTGCTGGGAGTTGTAGTGGGTATTGGGCTGGACTGAGTGGGGGTGCTGGGAGTTCTAGTGGGTATTGGGTTGGACTGAGTGGGGGTGTTGGGAGTTCTAGTGGGTATTGGGCTGGACTGAGTGGGGGTGTTGGGAGTTGTAGTGGGTATTGGGCTGGACTGAGTGGGGGTGTTGGGAGTTGTAGTGGGTATTGGGCTGGACTGAGTGGGGGTGCTGGGAGTTGTAGTGGGTATTGGGCTGGACTGAGTGGGGGTGCTGGGAGTTCTAGTGGGTATTGGGCTGGACTGACTGGGGGTGCTGGGAGTTGTAGTGGGTATTGGGCTGGACTGAGTGGGGGTGCTGGGAGTTGTAGTGGGTATTGGGCTGGACTGAGTGGGGGTGTTGGGAGTTGTAGTGGGTATTGGGCTGGACTGAGTGGGGGTGCTGGGAGTTGTAGTGGGTATTGGGCTGGACTGAGTGGGGGTGCTGGGAGTTCTAGTGGGTATTGGGCTGGACTGAGTGGGGGTGTTGGGAGTTCTAGTGGGTATTGGGCTGGACTGAGTGGGGGTGTTGGGAGTTGTAGTGCAGAACTGTGCAGAACCTCAGATAATGGAGAAGGCATCAGGAAGTTTTATAACAACTTTCATACATTAAAGTATGGACAAAAATCACCATCCATTAAAAAGGTCTATGATGCAGCATAGGGCGGCGCGGTGGTGCAGTGGTTAGCACTGTCGCCTCACAGCAAGAAGGTACCAAGTTCGAATCCCGGCTGAGGACCTTTCTGTGTGGAGTTTGCATGTTCTCCCCGTGTCCGCGTGGGTTTCCACCGGGTACTCCGGTGTCCTCCCACAGTCCAAAGACATGCAGGTTAGGCTAATTGGAGACTCAAAATTGCCCATAGGTATGAGTGTGTGAGTGAATGGTGTGTGTGCCCTACGATGGATTGGCGGCCTGTCCAGGGTGTATTCCTGCCTCTTGCCCAATGCATGCTGGGATAGGCTCCAGCCCCCCCACGACCCTGACCAGGAATAAGCAGGTTAGATAATGGATGGATGGATGCAGCATAATAAAATTGAGTGGTGTGGAGTTTGGGGTAAAAAGCATGTTTCTGCCCCAGACAGGCTGATGTATTTCTGTGCTCTGTGTATTTTCTAACATTCCTGATCTTCGCATAATATGTACTTACATTTCTTTTACACACTGCTTGCAAAGTGAGGGGAGAGGGCACATACAGGGATCAGGGATCAGGGATCATATTCAGTCATGACCCAGGTGGCCCATGTGTACGCCAGACATCTGCTCTGATTCTCAGCCGATTGGCTTAAAGCAAACTCAGAGTTTGTTCTACCTACGGAGACAATCTGTTCAAAAATGTCTGCGGGACAAATAAAGATATTAAACACATTATGTTCTTATGCTTTATTGCATTCCATCCTTGTCAAAAACGTCTGCACAAAATCCAGTGTCTGCTTCCACCTCCTGCGTCTGCTCCCACCTCCAGAGTCTGCTCCCACCTCCAGCTTCTGCTCCCACCTCCAGCTTCTGCTCCCACCTCCAGCTTCTGCTTCCACCTCCTGCGTCTGCTCCCACCTCCAGCATCTGCTTCCACCTCCAGCGTCTGCTCCCACCTCCAGCGTCTGCTTCCACCTCCAGCGTCTGCTCCCACCTCCAGCGTCTGCTCCCACCTCCTGCGTCTGCTTCCACCTCCAGCGTCTGCTCCCACCTCCAGCGTCTGCTCCCACCTCCAGCGTCTGCTCCCACCTCCAGCGTCTGCTCCCACCTCCAGCATGTGCTCCCACCTCCAGCGTCTGCTCCCACCTCCAGCATGTGCTCCCACCTCCAGCGTCTGCTCCCACCTCCTGCATGTGCTCCCACCGAATGACTGCAACATGACCGGGGTGATGAGATCAAAGAATGGAATCATTTCTTTAAAAAAACAAAACAACGAACTCACCTGAATGAAAAATGGGATCTGTACAATAAAGCCTCAGCCAGAGGTTCCTCCTACGTTAGCCAGAGGTTCCTCCTGCGTTTGAAATTTACATTTTAAATCCACTCCACTCAGAGCATGCCTGTCCTCATTATCAGGAGAAACTCACTCACACCACATTCCCACCAGGGCTGTTGGGAATGCTTTATCTATCCCACGCCCATCAGGAATCAGCAGAGCTCTTTTCCGAAGCCGCAGAACCACCACGGAGCTTCAAAGGCAAGACGATTAAACGGCAGAAATCTCCCGTCCCTCACGGCTGACTCAGCGGGGCTCGTATTTGCCACCGTTTTTCTGGGAAAATGTGAGGATACCTGATATTGTTCCTCTTGGGTGACAAACAACATTTTTTTTTGTTCAAATTTCATAGATATTAAAAACGACATTCACCGTTGCGACATTACAATATGAGCTTATCCGGGGAATGACATTTTTATTTATGTGCGGATATGTGTACCTTGCTCATACATGAGAATTCCTCTTGCTGGTGCCGTTACAAGCTGTACAGCAGCTTTTTTTTCATGATATGACCCCAGTCACCCCCGGATTAAGCTGTTCTCTGTCTGGCAGATGGAACGAGATCCTTAAAAAGCAGGTCCAGGACCAGATTTTATCTACATCCTGGGCATGTTTTGCGTATTTGACTGGCACACTTTATGCATTTAATAGTTTTTTTTAATCATCCATTCATTCATTTATCCCGAAAGAGTATGTGTATATACCAAATGTTTTGTTTAAATTTATACACTGTTTATATATGTTTTTAAATACATGCTTTCCATTAAATAATGCCAATGCATAATTAGATTGAGCAATAGTTTGAACTTCAACTTGATGAGATGGAAAAAGCAAAATGCCTGATGTATATTCTGCATGTTAAAACACAGTGATATGAAGGGCTATGGGGTCGCCAGTGTATGTTCTGCATGTTAAAACACAGGGATATGAAGAGCTATGGGGTCGCCAGTGTAGGGAAACAAAAGAATCAAAAAACTTTTTAGCTTGCCAAAGAAAAACGCCCCTTTGTTTTATTTACAAAATCAAGGAACTGCAAAAACCAAACCAACGGATGAAAAAACACGTCTATTTAACAGTTACACTCTTAAAGTGACCCTCTTAAAGTGACCCTCTTAAAGTGACCCTCTCTGTCAATTACTCAACAACCACGTAACGCCAAGTGAAAAATAACAGTGCTCACCCCCCGGTGATTATGTGCTTATGTTATTATGTGCTTATGTTGAGTCTGCTTCAAAATCAAAATGAGGTTTTCATTGGCTGCACAAATGGCTTCACTTTCACCCAGGAAGAGTTTTCATTGGCTGCACAAATGGCTTCACTTTCACCCAGGAAGAGTTTTCATTGGCTGCACAAATGGCTTCACTTTCACCCAGGAAGAGTTTTCATTGGCTGGTTGTTGCTTGCCTCTTCCTACACTTGTCTCCACTGGTCATTCAACACCAGACAGCTGCTTCAGCGCAGTCCTCCAGGGCGATAATGTGTACGCTGGTCTTCACTTTCCCCTGCATTGACACAGGACATTCCAGCCCGTGGATTGGCCTTACAGCGGCATATTCACACTGCGTTCAAAATCAGGACCAAACAGAACAAAATGGGGAATGAAAATTATTTAAACAATATGAATGTATTTCAGTGGATTCTGAATATGATTTCATTTGCAGTACAGCAGGAAAACATTAAACGCATCGGTTCAGTTCAAGTGCTCCTGATATTCCGCTGAAGGTCCTTGATCGTTAGGGCCAAAATCGCCATTAAGTTGAGTCTGAATTTGTCTTATAATCTATGGAAACCATGTAGCTTTCTTCTTTCTCCAATATAAAGTAAAACTCCCTCTCTCTCTCCAAACCATCTCACTCTCTGTCTCAGAAAGCAAACACAGGCCAAACCTACCTCACTCTCTGTCTCAGAAAGCAAACACAGGCCAAACCTACCTCACTCTCTGTCTCAGAAAGCAAACACGGGCCAAACATCTCGAGCCACACATGCAGCCTGAAGACACAAACACAAAAAGAAGTTATGGCGAAGTTCCTTACGCTCCTCTAAGGAAAGAGCCTGGAGATGATAGACACAGAGTTGCGGTGTTCCGGAAAGTACTATTGTGCTATAGGCCGGCCGTAGACTAAACAACGCGAGGTCCTGTATATGGCTGGCAATGGCATGCTGGGTACCCCCTCTCCCATTCTGAGCCTCCTCAGAAGCACAAGGCCAGCGCTGCCTCGCGACGGCATCTGTCCTCTGTGGAGGACGTGAGGCTCTGCATCTACAAGCCTGGGGCCAGAAAGCAGGATTACTGGATGACTGCACTCAGTAAAACCCGGAACCCTCCCAAATCTGGAACATGGACTGAAGTAAAAAGACCTGTTCCGGGTTTTACTCAGTGCTGTAATCCTGCTTTCTGGAGCAGGCTCAGTCACCAGTGCTACACTCAAGCTGTGGACATCTACCAAGGAAAAGCAATCATGGGCATCCATCCCAGCTATGTCATGAAGGTCATCTTCTATCCAATAGTCCCTGTTAGTACTGTACTGTTGTGCTGTTGTATTATTAATGTGTTGTGTACATTTCTAAACTTTGGCCGAGCTCACACACAGCATCACATCGTCCCAGATGGATTGTTGGATAAGACACTCATTTGGGATAGAAAGGCGTGTCTCTCTGTGGCCATTTCTCAAGTTGTGCAACATAGAACACAATGTACCCGGTGTAACTAATATGTGGGTTGATGTTTGAACGGTCATTAACATGCCCAAAATAATGTCACTGTTCAAGATGATTTGGAGTTGCTTGACATGTATTTTCTTGCTTTAGACCATGAACCCACGGATGCCCCTATATCAGCCATTGTAAAGCCGACTGAAAACACATGCAAAAACTGCCAGTTTCTTTGTCAATCAAAAACATACACTAAAACCGAAGCAAATAAAACCATACAAAAAGTGAACTAACTTTCAACAGCAATTATCACTGTAATGTTCTAATAGCCCTTGAATGTTCTATAGATTATATAGGTTATATAGATTGGTCTCTCCAGCCTACAGAGGGCGCTCTAGCCATAGAGGGATATACAAGAGAGAGACAGGGAGTAAGAACGGGACTGGGTATAAGGACTGGAAGCATGAATACATGTTTTGTTGATTGAGTCAGTAAACTTTCTTAAACCAAACATCATTGGTGGAGTTATCATTCATAAACTTTACAAGCACTAAAAGGGACTGAATATAATGATACATAACAGTGTGTCTCTGAGGCACCTATCTCTGTGGTTGTACAGCATTGGTCATGTTGTTTTGCTGTCTGACTTCAAATGTAAAAAGAAACAGATGCCTGATAGCCTTTGAAATGGACTGTTTTTGTTAGGTTGTATGTACTGTATGTGCAGGACCCTTTGGTTTGAAGAGCGTCTGACACAGAACCTGAGAACTCTGCTTTCTTTTCCTGTTCAGTAAAAAGTTGGCTGTAAATATTTAAGTTACTCCAAAGACAGTGTCAATAATTATGACTGAGAGGATAGTTCAGAGCTGGTTCAGCATGGTTAGAATTTACAGAGCGTTTTAGGTTGGGCTCCATCTGGTTCAGATTGTAAAAAGCGGTTCATGGCAAGTTGTTTTCAAGCCAGGTTGTCTTTGAGAGTTCTCATGTTTGTGGTCACATGCTCATCACTGACAAAGTAAATATTTGTAAACAACAATAGCAGTTTGCATATTTACATAAGGAGTTCTGTCTCAGTAGGACTGATGAATAAATGCTAGTCACAGAACATGCTTTCTCAAATGAAGTATACTTTCCAAAGCAGTTTTACGTATTTAGTCTGTATGTTTTATCTGTCTAGTGGGTTGATCTTGGGCTGTAGGTATTTAAAACATTCTGCACAGTCAGGTCGCTTGTCTCACTTTCTTGAAGGCTTAAGAGGCTCACTTTTATCAAACCTCTAGAATAATCCGTTTGGTTTATGTCTGTTTTCTGTCTGTTTTCTATCTCCGGGATGAATAATCGGTGCTTTCTCAGCAGATTCTTTCAGCATGAAGCATGCAGTTTGGTCTATAAGTGTCTTTTACAACCACTTACTTTTATAGTCTTCTTTTTCAGTCTGTAGTTTTGTAGGTTATTTGAATGCACTATTATGCCCGGTCTGGGACATTACCCCACGGTGCTTTCTGCTTTTTCATAAATGTCCTGGGATGCTGTCTGTCTACATTGTTTTGGGCTAAAGATACTTTCCTCAATCCCAATGTGTGTATTACAAGCATGTAAAGCATCGTGATTTGACATCCTTTTCTGCTGCATTTCTCACTCACAAAAGAAACTAAAAAAAAGAAGTTAAACCTTCAGGGATGTATTTAGAATGCGATCGCTCACCTAATGCGATGCTATTTCACCATAGTCTCATAGTCCCCAAATATGTCCCATCTATCTATCTATCTATCTATCTATCTATCTATCTATCTATCTATCTATCTATCTATCTATCTATCTATCTAATCTCCCTCCAAACTTAATGCTACCTAACAACCTCTCCGCATTCTGCCTCTCCAGTCAGTCTTCCAGCTCTCCCAGCTGTCCACACGCTTCCCACCTCCCCGCGCCCTTATCCCATTCGCCCCCATCCCGTCCCTCTCAGAAGAGATATGCTTTTCCTGACTGTGCAGAGTGAAAAGTTCACCCTGCGTTCTCTAATCCCACTAAAGCGGCCCGTCTGTCCAAAAGAAGCAAAGAAAACAAATAACAAGAACTGACAAAAGCAGCCCCTCAAAATGTCCTCCGGGGCCCCTATAGGCCACCCTATAGGGCGGCCAGACACCGCTAATGCCTCGCAAATTAAATCAGTCTCAACTGGCAGGGCACAGCATCCAGCGCTCTGGTTCTGTTCAACCGCAGTATCAGGGATGTGGCCAGGGCCAGGGCCGGGGTCAGGTCCAAAGTGATCTGAAATTTACAGGTCGGGTCTAATTTTGTGTGACGAGGAGCAGAATCTGCCACAGGATCAGAAAGTAGATCCGAGGAAATTAACAAACTTTTGAAATTGGAATGAATTCAGTATTTTGAAAAATCGTTAACTTAAAAAAAAAACTTTAAAAAAAAACTTTGTATACTTCTTGAAACTTGGAACTGAATTGGATTTGCCATTTTACATAGTGGCCCTAATATATGTGCAATTACTGTGCACTGTAAATGCAAAGCTAGTCAGAATATAGCTAGTATATACAGGTATGCACTATTCACATTTGTTTCATACTTACTACCATTAAAAACCTGTTATTTCAATAGATTTGCATTGACTGCAGTCACAACATGAAATAACTATTACAAGCTTAGTGTGTTGTTCTCTTTTTTCAAAGTAGCAAATTCACAATATAAACTTTTAAAAAGTTCAATGATTAAATATGTATATATACAGATTTATTTTGTAATTGCTATGTAACAATATGCATATAAGCAGTTATTACACTAGTAGTTATCGTGTAATTACACAACATATCCTTCCCAAGCATCCTGATTCAGGGGTTATCTCAATGTAATACAGAATATTTAATATGCTTATTTATATGATATATTGTGCCCACACTATCCTGGTTGCACAGCCTAACTCCTGCCCATCAGCTGATTGAGGTTCACTGCAGGGGACTGGTGCTGGATGCTGAGTCATGAAGCACAATGCAGCTCGTAGAAGTGTCTCTGACCACTGTCTGCCCCAAACCACAGACTCTAAACAAGCATCGCACTGACCGTAACAATCCTGGCCTGCGTTATGAATCACTTTCCCATAATTCCCCCCTCAGCCAACCCCTGACCCCTGCATTGTGACAGGGGTGTCCCATTGCACTGCGGAGAGAGAGAGAGAGCGCTTTCCACCATCAGAGATGGAGAGATATAGAGAGATACACAGAGAGAGAGATATAGAGATACAGAGAGAGAGAGAGATATAGAGAGATACAGAGAGAGAAGGGGAGATGGACAGAGAGATATAGGGAGTGAAATATAGAAAGAGAGATGGAGATATAGAGAGATGGAGATACCTTTCTGCAATCTGTCAGCTGTATCTACTGTAAGTGGTATACTGTATAGCTCTTAAAGCCAAGTGTGAGGACAGTGATGTGAGTTTGCGTGCGGCCTGTTTTCAGCTTGGCCAGGTTCGGGGCTTGATTTCCGTGCGCAAACGGATATAACGATCAGTTTCAGACCAGGGGGACCGTTCCCGTGTAAAACTGAGATCGAAACGACGGAGCACATAAACAAAACCACAGAGATTGAAGTGGTTTGAGAGCTGTCCCCGTGACCCAGAATGCAGAGGAGAATGTGAAAGCCAAGCAGATTTGAGGAGTCAGGTCATAAACTCAGCGGTGCTGACCACTGGAGGGGCTGTGCCGGCCTGGCATGTGTTTCTCATCAGAGACCCAACGTTTCCACACATTCACAGGAGAGAATTAGCAGCCACTGCGTTTTGGCAGGGCTTCTCACGGATGCAAAACCCCACTGCACTCAGAACGGAGAACTTATTCTCCATGTAGACACAGGCACACATGAACACGTGTGCACACAAACGAACATTCACACACATACACGTGCGCATGCACACGCAAACATGCACACACAAACTCACACATGCAGGCACACACACACGCACACACACACACACACACACACAATGGTGGGTATCATATCAGTAAAATATACTCACATGTCATACAGTGCCAGTGTGGGATGGGCTCTAAGTACGCCTCTGCATTCAATGTGTGTTGAATAACAGACTGCATTTATGTGATACTGCTGGTATGGCTCGGTTTCTGTTACACAAATTAATGTCAAACAAGAAAAATGGTGCAGAAACAAAATAAAATAGTCTTCAGTACACAGGTATTTATTTATTTTTTCCCAAGGTTAGCAGTCTGTGGGAAAAAAAATATTGTAAAAGAGGGAGATTTAACCTGGCATTTGACCACACCCCCCCCCCCCCCCCATCCCCCCAACAGTGGGCGAAACTCAACTTTTTACCTCGTGAAACTGTGGTCATATGTGAGTAAGGGCTTGCCATCAGTCTGTTTACCAGCCACATATGGAATGTGTTATCCCACATTGAGGACGGCGGAGATTTGATTTCAGATGTGGACAGCACGGGGAGAAAGAGGCTGTGGTTATTTTCAAGCAGCGCAAAAAAAATCCAAAACACTTAATTGAGATGTTATTGTGGAATTTGCAACAGTGGAGGGGGAAAAAAAAATCCCTCTGAAACGGAACACATCTAAACAAAAAATCTTTTCACTGCACGCAATCTCAAACTGGAGCTCAAATACGCAGCCCTCCAGGGCCAAAACACACCTCTTGTGTTTTCCAGGACTGGACGTGTGTTTACGTGGCACCGTTTGAAGCTTTGAATGATGTTTAGCGTGATGAACGCGTGTACCCACACAGACACAAACACACAGACACCTAAACGAGTATGAAGCCACACACCCAGACAGCTGTGTGGTGCCGTGTGCCAGATTTGCGTCACTCAGGAGATGGACTTTGGGGTCAGAGCCGTTTCAACACCCGGCTTAATCGCCAAACATGCTTAGAAATGATTCTTGGATACATGAACATTTCTGGACGACCCAGGGAAGCTGTTCAAATCCTCTACTGTTTTTTAAAATGATTATTTGATTTGATTTAATTTTAATGAAGTAAAGTACTGTATGTGCTTCCATATGCGCAGCTGGGTCTGTGAATATCTGGGAACATACTGCAAAGCTTTATACCTTAAATCAAGTCTTCCAGAATTCAAACTCAAAACAAGTTCATCTTCATCATTTCGAGCCTTGGCCTGAACTTTATATTTACCAAGTGTGTTTGTCTGTAGTCAAGGGCTCAACCGAAAAACTGTGGACAACAGGAATCCCAGAGAAAACTGTGGACAATAGCAATCCCAGAGAAAACTGTGGATAATAGCAATACCAGAGAAAACTGTGGACAATAGCAATCCCAGAGAATCTGAGATAGGTCTTTGAAGTTTATTTTCCTTTGGGAAGTTTTGAAAGGAGTGTGTGGTTGTAATAATGTAGGAGTGTGTGGTTGTAGTAATGTAGGAGTGTGTGGTTGTAATAATGTAGGAGTGTGTGGTTGTAATAATGGTCACCATATTCAAAGTGTTTTTAAGGAATGTGGCACAGTAATATGAGCTCCATTTTAAGTGTTTTGAATGAGTGTGCAGCACTCTCTCACAGGTGAGTGGTTGTATGAGGTAATGGAGGAATACTCATGTAATTTTCTTTATTATAATTAATGTTCTAGCTTCTTATTTTTTATTTTTTTTTAAGTCTGGCTTTTATATCAGCTGTCCATTCTCATGGAGGCATGTTCAGCACATGCTCAGTTTGTCCTTATTACGCTCAGGTTACTTTAAGTCCCCGTTGCTCTGTTCAGAATGAAGTACTCAGTGATGTGTTTGACCTGTCATTGGAGCATCTGGGACAGGCCGTTAGAACCGTCGCCTCGCAAGAAAGAGGTTCCGGGTTTGAGTCCTGGTCCGAGAACGCTCTGCGTGGGCTTTACATGTTCTCCCCGTGTTTGCGTGGGATTTCCTCCGGGTACTCCGGTTTCCTCCCACGCCTAGGTATACTCCTGCCATTGCCGTTGACCAAGGCAGTGGTCTCAGAACTGGAGTTCGTTCCCAGACACTGCGCTGTGGCTACCCACTGCTCCCACTGTTGGGTTGTGTCAAATGCAGAGGACTAATTATAACTTTAACTTAGACAATGCTTGTTTATTCAACCCATCCAGATGAAGGGCTCTACTCATCTAACATAGTATCTGTATACAGATGACATAGATCTTTATAATTCTGTCTCCAAATCAGTTCCCCACCTCAAAACATTTGTGTAGTCCATTTCAATTCTCACCACACTCTCAGTTCCAACACAACCGTTTAGCTTAGCATGTAATAATGTCTATCTGTATATATAGA
>CM056385.1:0-521982 GCA_029718625.1 Synaphobranchus kaupii
AGCCCAACTCCATTTAACATATACATAAATTAATTGGCGACTAAATTGGAGCAATCTGCAGCACCTGGTCTTACACTTTACGACACAGAAATTAAATTCCTGCTCTATGCAGATGACCTAGTTCTACTGTCACCCACCTTCACCCACCATCCAAGGGCTACAGTAGAAATTGAACCTGTTAGAACAGTACTGCCAGGCCTGGGCCCTGGCAGTAAACATGAAAAAGACTCGAACCATGACCTTCCAAAAAAGATCCAAATCTCAGGGAACTACATCAGATTTCACACTAGGGACACATTCCATAGAAACATGCACACAATACAATTACTTAGGTTTGAAATTAAGTTCCACAGGAAATTTCAATCCTGTAGTGAATGAACTTAAAGAGAAAGCACGCAGGGCTTTTTATGCCATAAAACGACAAATTTACATTGAAATTCCAATTAGAATTTGGCTTAAACTATTTGAATCAGTAATTGAACCAATTGCCCTATATGGCAGCGAAGTGTGAGGTCCACTCTCAAATCTAAATTTTGCTAAATGGGACAAACACCCAATTGAAACCCTGCATGCAGAGTTCTGTAAGAACATCTTACATGTATAAAGAAAAACAGCAAACAATGCATGCAGGGCAGAATTAGGCCAATATCCATTATTACTCAGAACTAAAAAAAAGAGATCAAATTTTGGAACCATTTAAAAAATAGTGACCCCCTCTCATACCATTACAAAGCCCTGCAATGCCAAGAGTTCAGCAAAGAAGAGCCCGCTCTATCAGCTGGTCCTGACGCTTAGTTCACTCACCAAAATTAACAACCCACAGCCTCAGGACCAGCACATATATATGAAATCAATTAGAGTGAAACAAATTATAACCTACCAAAAACAAAATTACATCAACTATTGGGAAAAACAAACACAAACACAAAGCAAAATGCAGTGCTATCTGGCCCTAAAAAGACAATACACAATGGCAGATTACCTGACCATGACAGATAAAAAGCTGAGAACCACCTTGACATGGTACAGACTCAGTGAACACAGTTTGGCCATTGAAAAAGGTTGCCACCGAAAATCGTGGCCTCCTATTGAGGAAAGGCTGTGCCAACACTGCTCTCTGAGGGAAGTGGAGACAGAGCTGCACTTCACAACCAAATGCGAAAAGCATAAAAACATCAGAGAAAAATACTTCCATAAATTCAACCGGACCTGCCCATTTTTCAATTACCTCCCTGATCAACAAAAATTTAAAGTACTACTGGGGGAGAGAGCGGAGTGCTCTACACTTGCGGCACAGTTTATTGCTGCCTGCCACAGTCTGAGGGACAGTGAGTGATGGAACACAACCATTTACTGACATGCACACACACACGCACGGACACAAAAATGCCAATAAAGCATATTGAATTTAATTGAAGAGAGAGAGAGAGAGAGAGAGAGAGAGAGAGAGATTTTTGAGATTTAAAACTCCTTTATTTTCCTTTTCCCATAAATCAATTCACCCTACCATGTTCACAACAGAGAAAAAACATGTCAACCATGGCAAACTTTACCTGATACCATTTTCAGGTTAAAAAAATAATAATAAAAACTAGCACTTTAAAGAAATCTGCCCTGCATCATCCACCTCACATAAAACTCCCCTCACCGCCAAAATTTCACTGAAGCTGGGCATGTCATTAACCAGTTTGTAATAGGCATGTTCAACTTTGATGCGTGCAGCCACAAATCCCCTTAACATGGCCTCAGGATTTACACCCCCAGCTCCCAACATTTTATTTTTCCTAGTTTTCCAAATTGCTAGTTTTGATTGTCCTGAAAGATAGTTTATCAAATTAACCTGTTTCTTCAATTGAACACTATATTTGGGTCCCCCAATAAAAACTTCAACTGAGAACGCAATCCCCAATGCTTCAATCCATGATTTAACTAGTCTGAAGAGGGCACTGAGCCGTGAACACTGCAAAAAGAGATGACTGAGTGTCTCAAATGTGTTACAAAATGGACACTCCCCAACCACTGCTGGATTTAGGTGAGCCACGTGTCTGTTTGTAGCTATGGCCCCATGAATAACCCTCCACTGGAGATCCGCTGTGCGTTTCTCTATGGGAGGTTTATATAGGGCCCTCCAGCGTCCCCTCAGAGAGGGGTCTGGCCCCACCAACTCTGACCACCCAGCCGCCTGAAGTCCTCTCAGTGAGCCCTGGTGAGCTACTTTGACGCATGTCCTGTAAAGGGTCTTCTTATCTACACACTGGAAATCTCCTAGCTCAGGGGTTCCCAGACTGAGCAGCACCACATCAGACTCAAGGTTTTCAGGATTCACAGCTGCAGAGACGACTATGGGTGGGAGCTCCTCTCCATCTGCTTGGTCTCGCTGATTTTCCTGCTCCAGGAACTTCCTGTAGTTAGTGGGCAAAGCAGAACGTACTCCCTCCAAGATTTTCTTCACTAAACGTACGATTTTACATCCAGCAGCTGCTGGAGAACTTCCACCTTCACCCACCCCACTCCATCTCTTAGGTGGCACAGTTTTGTGAGCCCATTTCTCACCATCCTCCCCTTCAGGCTAGGCGACAACAGAATTTTGGTCTGGATTATTGGGTTGTGGAACAAAGGTTCATCCATCACCCATCCCCCAGGTCGTGAAATGTCCCTTTGTACTTTCAGTGTCTGAGCCCAAGCTCTCAACAAGGACACATAAAATGGTGTGAGAGGCTCCAGCCGTACTTCGTCCAGGTTTAAAAAGAACAATTGCTGGTCCTAACACAGGTTCCCCACCTTCCGCAGGAGACACGTGGCAGTCTTGGTCCAAGCCAGCTCTTTGTTAAGAAGGAGCCTTTGCGCTGCCTGTAACCGAAAAGCACTAATCCTGCTCCTGATGTCTATGAGGCCCTGCCCCCCTTCCTGTGTTGGCAGGTAAAGTGCAGAGGCCCGTATCCAGTGCTGACCAGACCAGAAGAAATTCACTAACCGTTGCTGTATCTGTCTTATTAAATCCCCTGGCGGCTCTAGGGCAATCAGACTGTGCCAGAGCATTGAGGCGACTAGGTTATTGGTGACCAAGACCCTCCCCCTGTAGGACATCTGAGGCAATAGCCAGTTCCATTTAGACAACTTAGCTATCACCTTATCCAGCAAGCCCTCCCAGTTATTATTTTGAAATTGCTGTGTGCCTAAATAGACCCCCAGTACTTTCATCCCCTCCTTAACCCAAATTAACCCTCCAGGCAGCTGAGGTGGTCCTTTTTCTGCCCACTGCCCCACCAGGAATGCGTGGCTCTTGGCCCAATTAACCCTGGCTGAGGATGCTCTCTCATACAGGGCTAAGTTTTTGTTGAGAGAGGAAACATCCTCCTGCCCTGTGATAAAAACATTTACATCGTCAGCATAAGCTGACAAAAAACATTTTGAGCCCTGTAAATCTCCTGGAATGCAGAACCCGCTCAGTTCCGCTCGCAATTTGCAAAGGAGCGGCTCTATGGATAGACTATATAGCTGCCCTGAGAGTGGACACCCCTGCCTAATACCTCTTAAAACAGAGACTGGACGACTCAACCCGCCCCCAACCTTTAGCATTGCCGTTGCCCCAACGTAAAGCAGTCTAATCATGGAGATAAAATGTCCCCCAAACCCATACGCCTGCAGAGCACTAAAAAGGTAGTCGTGTCCCACCTGATCAAATGCTTTTTCCTGATCGATCGATAAGATGCCGAAATCTAGGTTCTGCATTTTTGAGAGGTCTACAAGGTCTCTTACAAGAAAGATATTATCAAATATTGACCGATCTGGTATGCAGTATGTCTGGTCATTATTAACTAAAACCCCAAGGTAGTCTTTTAGTCTGTTTGACAGACACTTAGAAAATATCTTATAGTCTAAACATAGAAGTGAAACGGGGCGCCAGTTTTTTAGGAGGCTTAAATCCCCTTTTTGGGGTAAGAGTGACAATACAGCGTAGAAAGCAATTGCCAGCTTCCTCATCTCAAGTGGGTCTGAGGTTATGGTCCCATCAGCACGGCGAAGGTGTAGCATTTGCTTCTGCTGTACCACTTTTTTCTCAAGGTTAAAAAAGTATGAGGTTGGTGCATCCATGTCCTTTAAAGCTACCATGCGAGCCCTTACCAAGGCTCCTTTAACCTTCTCATGCAGGAGAGATTGTTACGAACCCGGAACGAGACGAACCCAAGTGCAACGACCAGGAGACAGATTCACAAAAAGGGGGGTTTATTAAATTAAGTGTTGGGGTAGTCCCAACACTGTACAGAAAAGGCAATACACAATATTACGCTGGAACAGCAAGGAAGCCCGGGACGGGCTGCTCCAAGCCGGAGCTGGGCTGGCAGGTCTGGAACGTTCGTTCCAAGCCGGAACTGGACTGGACTGGAACTGGACCGGGAGGTCCACTTTGGGAATCAGGATCTGGAACGGAATGTTCCAAACCGGAACTGGACTGGACTGGAACTGGACCGGGAGGTCCACACTGGAATCAGGATCTGGAACGGGTGTGTTCCAAACCGGAACTGGACTGGACTGGAACTGGACCGGGAGGTCCACACTGGAATCAGGGTCTGGAACGGATTTGTTCCAAACCGGAACTGGACAGGACTGGAACTGGACCGGGAGGTCACACTGGAATCAGGGTCTGGAACGGATTTGTTCCAAACCGGAACTGGACTGGAACTGGACCGGGAGGGTCCACACGGGAAGCAGGGTCTGGAACGGATTGTTCCAAACCGGAACTGGACTGGACAGGTAGGTGCACGGCTCACACCTGGACTGGACTGGACTAGCTGGGGAGCGGCTCACTACGGCAGGACAGGAACTGGACCGGAATGACTGCACCGGTACAGAACAAAACAAAGCAGGTGGGGTTAGTGCAAGGGAAGGCACGGAAATGACCGGGAGGTTCTCACGGAGGTGCAGGGCTTGAGAGGTAGGTGGTTGGTGAAGCACGGCAGGGCTGGGTAGTGTGGCGTAGCTGCGGTAGGTCCGGAAGGAGCTGACTGGTCTCCAGAGCTCCCGGAACCGGAACCGAAGAACTAGTTGGCTTCTTCGGCCGGACAGGAACAACTGGAGGGTAGCCAGGTAACACGTCAACCCGGAGCCTACACGAGCTGGAGGTGGAGGTACCGCAACACACACAACGAAAACGGGGGGAAACGAACACTGCCACGGGAGAATGGGAGCTGGGTTAGATGGAGGAGAGGGGAAACAGGTTAGCTGCATGCACCACAAGAAATGACTTGGAGGATAACTACCAGACTGTAGTTAGGAGCGGAACTCTAGCTGCAAGGGGATAATATCCCACAACCAAGCGAGTAGTTCTTCGAACGCGACCAGGCAAACAACGAGCATTAACACCGCGTGACGATAGTTAACGAACTGGCGCCGACTGGCAGCCAGCCGAAGGAATAAATAGTGAGGCTAATGACAGAACTAAACAAGGAACAGGTGTTGAAAATAAACGGGAGTGATTAAGAAACACCAGGTGAGGAAATGCATGCAACGAGGGGGGACGGAGTGAAAAGGCGGAAGTAAGACAACCAGACGAACAAGACAGAGAAGGAAACGCCCAGACCACAGCAGCGGGGAAAACACGGACAAAAGGATCCAACATGACACGGAGGGAAAACAGGAATATACAGAAAACGAACAGGAAGGGAGCGGAACATTACAGAGATCTCAGTTCCTCCTTCTTGGTTTTCAACTCACTTGGTTTTTCAGTGGGCCCCTCATCATTATTATTGTTATTATTTTCATTATTAACTAGCTGTTTTTCAATTTTTGTAATATCCTTCTCTAGTTTTTCTATGGTGACTTTTACTTTATATGTAGAGTGAGCTGTGTAATCTTGACAAAAAAATCTTAATGTGCGTTTTCCCCACCTCCCACCATTGACTTAGAGTTTTGAAATGACATTTTCTCAATCTCCATTCGTCCCAGAAAACTATAAACTTCTCACAGAAAATACTATCTTGGAGAAGCTTTGTATTAAAATGCCAGTAGTACTTTGGGTGACCCGTCATATTTAGACTGATGTCAATAGTCACCAAGTGATGATCTGAAAAGCCAACGGCCGTAATGGAAGCATTTAAAACTCTATTGTTATTGGACTTACTTAAATATATCCTGTCCAATCTAGCACCGCTCACCCTCTCATCTATAACTTTAACCCACGTATACTGCTTTACTGCCTGATTCCTGGCCCTCCACACATCTACTAATTCAAAGTGCTTGATAATGCTTGAAAGTACCATACTAGATTGAGGGTAAGGTTCTTCCCCATTCCTATCCACAATGAAGTTTGTGGTGCAATTCCAATCCCCTCCCATTACAACACAAACAGATTCATCAAAGCATTGCAGTGTGCTCCTTAATTTCCGAAACACCTCTACTCTTTCTGTTCCTTTATTGGGAGCATAAATGTTAACAAAAACAAAAGTAACCCCACTTACTTCTGCCTTTACCAGCAGAAGCCTCCCCTTCTCAACCTCTAATTTGGATAGAATATTAATTTCCAAAGATTTAAAGAAAAGAATAGCCACTCCAGCAGTGACATTGGTTCCATGACTTAGAGAGAGAGAGAGAGAGAGAGAGAGAGAGAGAGAACACTGAAGCCAGTTGTGTTCTCATACGCACATGCACAATTTCACACTCACACACGCACGCACGCAAGCACACGCACGCACGCACACACACACACACTTTCTTATGCACACAAAGCAACGCCCGTAAAGAGAATGAGGTGCTCTGGGTTTTGTGCTGAGACCTTTAGAGACACTGCCAATACCCCCCCTTATTGATTCATTATAAATTTTCTGTTGTTGACATTACCTTTTTTGCCTCGCAAGGAAGACCTGTTAGGCTGAAAACCATCGTTTGCATCTGACTGCAGGTACTGCCCTACTGAGATTGGGCTGAAAGACAATGGAACAATCTTTTCTAACTCTGCTTCTTTCTGTTGTTTTGGATATCCACCATGTACAGATATTTTAAATAGGGGGCAGTGTAGCACAATAGGCGTGCAGCTTCAATCTTCAGTCTGGGTTCAATTCCCAGGTGAGGCATTGTCATTGTACCCTTCAGCTCGGTACTTAACCCGAAGTTCTTCACAAAACCATCAAGCTGTATATAATGGATAGTATGTGAGGTTTGTCATTTTGGATAATAGAGTCTTAAAATGTAATAACAGTAATTTTTTAAACATGACCAACGTGTTTACAATATGTAACATTAATCATTAAATATGACTCGCTTGGAGAAACACCAGTAGGCTTTGTTCAACTCCAGCAGCAAGTACTGCATGGACCTACTGTAGTTATCAGAATCACAGAATCATTGTTTTCTGACCAACTTGGCTATTGCATGCCATTCGTTTTTTTTGGTAAATTAGCAGGAGATGTAATCATGTGCATTCCCAAGGATTATCAACACTCCTGGTCTTGCAATCACATTTTTAAAAATAATATTTTTAGAATGCATAATGCATACGACACACAAACACACACGCACGTGTGTGTGTGTGTGTGTGTGTGTGTGTGTGTGTGTGTGTGTGTGTGTGTGTGTGTGTGTGTGTGTGTGTGTGTGTGTGTGTGTGTGCGCATGCCTTATTACTGAAGTTTTCAGTTTGAGACATTCTCCAATGTTGTTGAGGACAGAAGTATTTTTCCCCATTACTGCTTGTGAAAGTGATGGGTGTAACTGGTCCTTGGCACCCAAACTTTCTCACACCTGTCATTTCTACGATTACATTGGAAAAGACACAGACCTGTGCAAACTGGAAACTGCCCAATGAACTCAAATTGTTTTGACTGAAACGGAAAGGTTTGCATAAACAACCTCAGGCATGTTATGGGGAGTAATTGATCACTGCAGATTCTTACCCAACAGGTAATTTATTTCAATGATGTGGAAAAAGTAAGGCTCCGAAGATCCACCCTGCCGGAGGGGTGTGGCCATGTGCAGTCAATCACTGATTGGTTTGACCCATCAGAAGGCTTTTCTGTCCATGTGGTCATATTTTGCACTCAAAAATAAAATAAAAAAGAATTACCTATAGATTAAAGAGATTTTATGTTGACCTACTTAGTGGTGCTTGTCTCATCACACAGCAGTGTAAATGGTATGCTAATTATTGTTGTAATCAAGGTGTTCGATACCTTCAAAGTTATTTAATGAAGCGAGCTCTGCACTTTAATAGCTATTAGGATTTTGCTATCCACATCTGTTAACTGACTTCACTGCAGCAACAGAAGGATCCTTTTATATATCTATTTATTTAAATGTGTTGGCGCATACATATGAATACAGAAAAGGAGAGGAGGTTGAGTTCCAGATGTAATCTCCCAAATAGTTTCCAGAGAATTAAAAGCAGGAAAATCCCTCTTTAAGAGATGGCCTGAAGAGCCTGCCGACTACCAGGTAAATATCCTGCTCCAGAAGCAGAGGCAGGCATTCAACAGATTAGGTATTTAATGCGCCTTTCAAGAAACTCAAGGATGCTTACAATGGTGAGGGGGAAACTCGCCTCAACCACCACCCACCAATGCAGCACCCACCTGGGTGATGCACGGCAGCCATCTTGTGCCAGAACACGCACCACACATCAGTTGAGGTGGAGAGGGAGATAACTATTTTTTTACCAATTTAATCAGTGGATGATTAGGTGGCAGGATGACAGAGCCAAGTTGGGAATTGAGCCAGGACATCGGGGAACCTCTACTCTTTGCGATAAGTGTCAAGGGATCTTTAATGACCACAGTGAGTCAGCACCTCGGTTTAACAACCGATACGAAAGGCGGCATCCCCATCACTGCACTGGGGCATTGGAATGTATTTGACCAGAGGGAAGATCGTCCCCTACTGGCCCATCAACACCACTTCCAGCAGCAACTTAGTGTTCCCAGGAGGTCTCCCGTCCAAGTACTAACCAAGCCCATACCTGCTTAGCTTAAGCCATTTGGCAGGAGCAGAGTGCATACATTCCTTAATGCATGCATTATTGAGCCAATAAATTATGGACTATACTAAGTATATATAGTATGTGTAAAACTCCGATCACTAGTAACTGCAATATTCCACCTAAGTATGAAGTATTAGTTATACAAGATAAACAAAACTAAAATGATTAACTGGGGCATGGTATGGAAGTTCTTCTGTGTCATGTCCCAGGTAATTATCTGCAGTCAAAGTTAAGAGGGAAGAGGTGCAGCAACCATAAATTATTTTACTGTAGTGATAAAAAAAAAAAAAACATTTACATAATTTCCATGAAACATATCAACTTCTTATTTTCCCCCTCCATCCTCATTTTAAAAGTATTCCAAAAAAGATATTGAATTAATATAATTGTATTATATTAGAGTACTAATGTCCATATAACTACCCCTACTCCTACTTTATTATTACCATCATTTATTATTCTTTCTATGGTGTTCAATGAAGCAACCCCTTGCTAAGGCATATGGCCCTAATTTAGCTGTCAAGGTGTAACACTTCAGCTAAGTTTCATTCATTTCAGACATGCACTTGATAAGAAGAATGTACACCAATTAGGGAAACAGCTCAGCAGCCAACCAGGCCCTGCTCTCTCATGCACTCTGTGCCTCTGTAATCTCCATCGGAATCGTCACATGCGACTGCCTCTCTCCGTATCAAAGTCCTGTAATGTGTCCTCTCTGGTCTGTCACATCCAAGGCATATGGCTATGTAGTGTAGAACACAGCACGCCACAAAGAATGCGCTGACGTTTTGGGGGCTGCATTCTAATGTGCCACCCGATCCGTCCAAACATCTGAAACGCATTTTTAACATGCCAAAGTCATTGACCTATAGCCCTGCAAAATGCACGATTTAAAGCAAGTTGCCAGTGTGTTCTGGACTCAATGTATGGAGTAAATAGCCACAATTTTAACAAATGCGTATCTTACACTATTTGATGTGTGTAGAGCTGGTCTCCCACCTTCCTTGTGTCTCTCATTCAAGTAGCTTACACTATTAACTCCATACACATGCATTGCCTAAACAGCCGGCATTGGACTGCATAAATGAACACAGCTTGCGTTTCAAATTGAAATGAAATATTTCTCGCATCGGTATTATGTGTTCATACATGTGTCATCATATGTGCAGAACACTCGTAACACCACCAAAATAGCACAATGCGGCAGTGTTTCAGTTAAAACCTGGTATTCAATACCAAACTTTCAGTTGCACTGAATGTTTCTATTGATACACCCCCTATTGCACCACCCAACCCATATTGATGCAAACGGGTTTACTGCAGACCATGAATTAACCTGGCGCAGACTTGCACCCAGGCACGTTTGTGCTTGCGTTGTCACCAACATAGGGCCCATAGTGGTTGTTTATATTAGTTTAGAAGTATTCATTTAAAGCATCTCACCCTGTCAGATAATGTATTCCTAATGTAAAGGTTGCTCTATTGGACCCAGGCACAACTGCAAGCTCATGCTTCTTCAGGTGCTGTGTTTAAAGGTCATGTGACCCTGCCAGCCAAAGTGGGATGTTTGAGATTTCATTTCAGCATACAAATAAGGAATGTGTCAATGGGCATTTTATGGCACCCCTGCTGGAGCTCCCAAAAATGTGTAAATTGGTATTCATTAAAATCTTTTGACATAATGCCCATGGCAAATGCTTTGGACAAAAGCATCTGATCGTACTTGATCAGAAAGATTTATGCACAGTAAAATGTGTTCATGTTTCTATATGTATTTAGCATTAATTAAACTGACATAGTTGAACCCTCATATTATGTTGAAATTATAGAAATCTTAAATATTGTATAATATAAAACAATCTGTGAGGAACTTCTCATTTTAGAGTCTGAGGTAAGTGAAAGATTGTTTATACAGTTACACCATAAATGACCCCACACAACACCTTTGCAAATATGGCATTATGTTAATTGCATGTTTACCATTTAATCCCACCAAATTCTGAAAAAAGGCATAGTATCAAGATGAAAAATGAGGTTAACTGGTTTTTAAAGAGACATCAAACAATGAATGTGTCATGGGTTCTGGATGCCTTTTCCCTTTGCAGTCGTTCGCCGCCGGAGCAGCGCGAATACTTTTCCACTCCGTGCCGGGTTTTCGCTCTTTCCATTACTCAGTCGTCTCACCTGTGCTGAGTTACCTGCCGGCTATTTAAGCCCCATGCTTCCTGCTTCCGGCGCTTCTGTATTGTATTCATTTGCGATTCGGAGTCGGTAAGGTATAGGACTAGGTACTCAAGGAGACCACATTGCCCCATAGCTTGCTTTGGGGGTAACGCGGGACTTGCCTTCAGTGCAATTAGCTTTCTAGGTTCTTTTGGTTCTCTTGCACTTTCGGTCTTTCGTTCTGGTTTTCCTTGCTCTGCCTGCCGACGACAAGTGTTGTCTGGCTGTTTCCTGTCCACCTCTCTCTGCCTGCTTTCTTATTGAAAGCGAGAGGTCTCTTTTGCTTATTTTCATTTATTTTGTTTCTTATCGCCTCTTAGTTTTTCCCTCTCTGTTTATTGAGAAGCGGAGGTGTCTCTCCCTATTATCTCTCGTGTCTACGAGTCATTTGCCCGTTTACACGCGGGGTCGCTTTCATTTCTCCTCTCTTCAGCCTCCCCTTAATTGTTACTCTCTGGTCGAGAATGGGAGCATCGTTTATTTTCTCACCTTGTTACTTTCTCGCCTATCATCGGAGATTCTCCGTCTAGTGGTTCCTATTTGTGGGAACTTTCCAGTACCCTACTGCCGCGTCTGGTCCTCCGCACCCTACGCGCCCCCCTCACAGAATGGGGTCTAATTGGCCCCAAACATAATAGGAGGGTGAAGTCCAGCAGACATAAGATTTGTTCAGTCACAGTAGTGTACTCACAGCATTTATTTTACAAAATTTACATGAATTCACATTAACATCAAACCATTCAACATCAATACATTAATACATGGAGTGACTAAGATGTACAGACAGGCTTTATAGACAAGAAACTGTGTGTTCCAGGAGAAAATGAAACAGTGGTTACACCTGTTTAATATCAACCGAATTCCCCAAGCTGCCAGTAGGAGTGTGAGCACCTTTACGGAGGTGTGCTCAGCATCCCTACGAATCCCCATGAGCCTCTTCCCTCTGTCCCACACCAGCTGAGAGATGAGGGGGAGGTCCACAGGGTACTCGTACCGTCACACTCATCCAGGCATCTGTTATTAGTCCTTCCCTGCATCTGTTACCACATCATCTTATTTCTTTTCGTGAATAAAAAGGACAGCATACTTTCTTTCTGTCTGCTTCAATTACAACTCACAGCTGTAAGTCCTGACTTTATTTTACATTTACTTTCATTTATTAGGCAGACGCTTTTGTCTAAAGCATTTGCCATGGGCATTATGCCAACAAAAAAAATCAGTTGCCTATAGCAAGGAAAACTACAAATACCAGAGTAAAGTTGGCAGAAACTAGATTTTGTCCCTCAAAAATGGCACAACAGCAGCATTTCAAAATTAGAAAACCAAAGCAAACTTCAGACTGGTTTAAAGTGGATGGTGTGCAGTTCCATTAATCTTTATCATGTGCATTCATTTCACAATATCATTCACTATCAGAAAAGTGAGAAACTGGCCTTGTGGAACAAAAACAAGGGCTGTAGCAAGATTCTGGAGGAACAGCAGGATCAGGTTTCTGGCGTTTACACTTGCATGCTCATGTACAAAGAAACTCCATCAGGCATCACATAAAGCAAATTAAAATGTAATGGCGGCTTTGCTGCAGTGAGAACTCATACCTTGGCGATGGAATTTTAGGTTTGTGAATATTGTGGAATGTGTGCACTGCACCCACTTACCTAAATTGCTTCAGTAAAGTTATCTACAACAATAATGGGAAGCAATAATCCTTGTACAAACTCAAATTCCACAGGTGTGTAGTTCCGAGACTGGCTACATAAGTGTGAGGCCATGAATCAGACTAACTTAAAATTAATAGATTGTTTTGCATGGCTGTACTTGATTATGTGCAGTTGAATAAAATGCACTTTTACAAATCTTTTTACTAGGCATCGTCTTTCCGGAATTGTGTCTAACCATTTTTGAAGCTGATATTATAACAAAGATACTGAATTACTTCAGTAAAAATATCCAGCTTTTTAAAACAGACTGTAAGCAAAATAATAATAATACTAATAATAGAAGTTGCTCTGGATAAGAATATCTGCTAAATGCCAAATTGTAAGAAATTCTCACTCAAAGTTTGTGGCTTCAATGCCCAGGTCAGGTGCTGCCATAGTACTCTTGAGCAAAGCACGTAACTTGAATTACTTCAGTAAAAATATCCAGTTTTTTTTACTTAAAACAGATATAATAATAAGCAAAATAATAATAAAAAAGAAGTTGCTCTGGATAGGAGTATCTGCAAAATGCCAAATTCTAACAAAGGTTGACTAATTATAATGAATATATATTGTCATTTTAATAAAATAAAAAAAAATTCTAAACAAGGACATCATAATAAAGGTACCACATTATGACGTAATTAGCATCAAGCCCTATGAATGGAATCATTTTTTGCAGCAACAGTAGTCAAGTGATGTGTTAAAACTATGTGTTTACCATTGAAAATACCAGATTAATATGTACATTTAAAATATTCTGTAAAACATTCTATCAATGGTACTTGAGCATGACTATATAACATGAATAGGGCTACCAGTTTTTCAACTTCTTTTCTCACATGAACTTCAGTCCTCCACCAGCAAAAGGTCGATGCCACTTTTTGTCAAGCCATGATCCCGATTTCATCTCCCCAATCATCTACGTTGAATAATTGGCACTAATTAAGCACAGATGATGATTGACAGTGATGTTTACAAGGGACACCTACATGTTAAATTCAGTCCTGTGGACATGCGGTAGTATTCAGAAATTTTTGCTTGAAGGAGTGGGGCATAGTCACATTAAGAATGACAGCACATATAATAATAGTTAAACAAAGAAATAGTATTAATAATAATAACATGGTTTGCAGCAGGGGTATATTTTTTTTAAAAATTATAATTTTTATCAGAGTTTATCAGGGTTGTAATATGTTGTGAGTATCTCTGCAACTTCAGTGAATGTTGCAATTCAACTGTTAACATGCTCTGTGAAGCGCAATCTCACTCCTAATATGCTCCCTGAAGCGCATTTTCCAGCTTCTACAATGTTTAAAAACCTTCTTGACAGTGGCCACGAGTCTGTCAGCTTTATACTACTCTAGTGCCACAATGTGGGCATTGCAAGTTAAGTGCACTGAACTTGGCAACAAGCTTTTAAGGATGTCTTCCTTTAACATACAACTCGCATTGTCGGACACAAAGTCACATTTTTAAAATCAACCTTATAATCCTCTAAGCATTTCTTTATGCCATGCACAACTGATGAGTAATTCATGGCAGTTAAATACAATGTATCAGCAA
The DNA here is from genome assembly GCA_029718625.1 of Synaphobranchus kaupii. NCBI lineage: Eukaryota > Metazoa > Chordata > Actinopteri > Anguilliformes > Synaphobranchidae > Synaphobranchus > Synaphobranchus kaupii. The sequence continues at coordinate 14,452 of CM056385.1, forward strand.
GGAGAACTTTTAAATCGGTTGTGATGGATTTTTCTTGAAGAACAAATAAAATATGTAAAACATAATTGTCTGTCTCATCTGTTGATTCATCCGTGACCACAGATATGCTGTTGGTTGTTTCGACCAGTTCTTTAATTTAGATTTTATGCAAAGCAGCAATCTTCAGCACATACTTCTGTTTAGCTGATGGAATTTGATGCCCCGCCGTTTATAGCATACTTGTTTAAAAATGTACGTAATTTGGGATTGTCCACATTTTCAAGTGGAATCTTTGCACGGGTGACAGATGATTCCCCCTTGGTGTTGATCTAATTGATGTTTTTGTTTTTAAATGCTATTGTTGTCTTTGCACAAACATGCAAGTTCACTAACTTTTTACTGTCTGGGTTTCACTATGGAAGTCAATTGAGAAATCTGAATCATTCTGAAGGACCATTCGTCCAGGTCAGGGGCCTTTCTGTGGAGTTTGTATGTTCTCTCGTGTCCATGTGAGTTTCCGCCGGGTACTCTAGTTTCCTCCCACAGTCCAAAGAAATGCAGGTTAGGCTAATTGGAGACTCTAAGCTACACGTAGGTATGAGTGTGTGAGTTAATGGTGTGTGTACCTTGTTAGTTAGTTAATACATGCTGCATCATCACAAAATAAAAAAATAGACACGACATTGGACAGACAGGCATATCTCCCAGTAATCTTTGCAAATCAGAAAAAAAAGACAATAGCCTAGGCTAGGCTAGACTACTACTGCCAGGGCAAATTACCACAGATAATTTAATAAATAGTGTTTGCGATACAAGTTTGATATACTTGTGGGCTATTATAAATGAAAAAAAGTGAGTAACAGTGAACCTGATTTGTTTGTTGAACTAAGGGTATATAATAGCGTCATACTGCTATCAGTCATATTGCTTAGGTCTATTATGTTACTAATGTTTCTTGCGTCAGGTTTGCATTTGGCTGTGAAAGTCGGCAAGTACAATTTACTACAGTTCATAATATTTCTGTCGTTTAGAGAAGAAGAGGCAGAAGAGGCATCTTGGGGGGCAATGCCCCCCCGTGCCCCTGCCTACATCTGGCCCTGTTCATGAACATTCTGCAATTTCAGTCGAGCGGCACTCTGTCACCTGGCCTTAACAATGTCTGCAAGCAATAATCCCTTGTGTAATTTTGTCCCCCTAAAAATGAGTCAATAATTCACTTATATTGTGTCATATATATATATATATATATATACACATATACACACACACACACACACACACACACACACACACAGTACATATATCAGAATCTATAACACAAACTTATGCCTCAGGTTGTAGTTTCAATGTACTCGAGACAGATTCCTTTTATTTATGTTTTAAGATAACAAGGAAGACTCAATCCTGTGACAGTTCCATCTGAATTTTGGAAGATACAAGCCAATAAACTGAGCAGTGGTCCTGTTCTCACCCATGTTGAGACAAACTCTACATTTCATCAAATCAGTCTGCCAGAACTATCAGTCCAGGCCTGTCTGAAGTGAGCATCCAACACCTCAGACACACAATTCTGAACAGGAGGACTTGAGGGGTGGTGTTGAGGGGATGCTTGCTAAAATAAGATTGCCTGCCATACTGAATTTGCTTCCTGCCCCTTCTGCTTGGTAACCAAAGGCTCGTTTCACACAAGCGATTTGTGAGGATTTTCACTTGCAGATTGCAATTTCTTGTCAAAACCAAGGGGCCAAAACCAGGCTTTTCAAGCTCACTTCCTGGTTTGGCAGAGAGCGGCTTAGAGACATTACTCACTAGCACCAGTATGGTTGGCTCCAGTAGGCTATAGGTCTTTCAGGCCCCTTTTTCAATACAAGTCAATGGTATGAAATGTGTTCAAAATATGAATTCAATAAATAGTTCCCACAAGAACACAAGGTGCTTTTTCTCTGCCTAATGTCTCCCCATGTGCCTATTTGTTAAGTTATTGTGTCATTTGTACACCGGTTTAACATTTTGTGGACCAATCCATGACAGTTTGCGGCACGAGTATCTCATGCGCTTAGTGGACGAACCAGAACTGGCCCGGAGGTAATGATAAGGGTCACCTTGCTCCCTACTGCACAGTCTCTTGTATTATGGAATGAGTAAGTATTACAGTATTATTGAAACAAAGTAACAGAAGCTGAAACACAGTGGAAGTGTTTGCTAAGGATACCTACATTACCATTATTTGTGTCATCTGTGGATTTTCGTGGAAAACAGTGAACGTACGGAGTCGACGTTTTGATTGAGCCCATTTTGTTTCATGTTACAAAATAAGGAACCGTTGTCGCTATAACATTGGGACCATGAAATAGTTCATAGAGATAGAATCCTGAGGTTTAATGCTGTCAAATGGTATATTGTGACCAGATATTTAAAAATTTCAGCGTAAAGAAACGCAATGAATGCAAATAAACTAAACCACTGACCGGTGCTAGTTAAGGGCTTAATGAGCCTATACCATTTAGGAACTACTTGTGACCTTTAAATTTATTTCTGTAAAGTAAAGTTAAAGGCTATAGATATAATGTTTTTCTGAAGACCAAGAATAAAAATTTAAAAAATCCACAGAGCTTGCTGAAAGATGCAGAATAAAAGTATTGCTTTTCCCTAAAAAAAACAAAAAACAAAAAACAAATATTGATTGTGAATTTGTCATTAAAATTTTTATATATATATATATTTTTTTTTTTACGGGCCATAAGAGTGTGGTGTTTATCTCAGTCTAAGATGTCAGAGTTTTTTCCCGCCTCTAACAAAACTCCTGAGCCAGTAGTATTACGACGTTGGTACCACACCCATCTCTGTATCAGGAGTCTCAGTTGGTTGCCAGAGTTAGCTTGTCCGACAGTGATGGCTGAATTTGATCCAGCGCCGGAACCCTCAACCGGTAACATTAGACCCAAGAAACCTCGGTACCCGTCCCAAGTCCTAAATGACAAGAAACAGAGTAAGACGAGGGTCAACATTGGTTCTGCATTTGGTCATTGGAGGGAGCTTAAAGAATTGCAATGCTTGAAGGAGATGGCCACTTTTCTTCTCGGCTGGTTAGCTATCTTCTTAGGGTTGTTAAGTTGGAGTTTGGACCATAATTTATTACAATATGACCGAAAAGAGTATTTTGATGGCATTTTGCTTTTGCTCATCATCCCACACTGAGACATTAGCGTTTGCTAGCTTGCTAACGTTAGCTAAGTTAGGTAGCTATCTAGCTAGTTTGCTAGAGAGAAACCTGACAGGCAAATGACAGCCAAACAAAGCTGTCATTTAGTCATCAAACTTGTCCAACTACCGAGGACAGCCTTTCGGACCGGTTGGTGGTGGGTCGAAAAGTCTGATAGTTAGCTCGTAGCGTAGTGGGTTGTAGATTACTGTGGGAGAAACACAGCCGAAGATATTAGTATTTGAAGTCGACTTTTAGAAATCGGATGATGGGAAGGTCAAAACAGGCGATAATGTTGGTCTCTGTTTGAACAGATAGTAGCTACTAATATGCTTATTATGTTATCATGACAACGTTAGGTATGAGTCAACCTGGCAACTAGTTGAGGGGGAGTGTGCTTCGAGCAACAGCAGTTTGGAATGTGTTGTTATGAAATGCAATCTCCACATGAGACACTAGATGGGGTAAAAAGCGATATAGCCTTTAAAGTGCACTTTAAGTACACTACCAGGAATTTAGTTCAGAAAATGTAAAGACATACTTTTATAAAAACTTATTTTTTGTAAGGGGTAGATTGCCACGGCATGACGCTTATGTGACCTTCTTGACAGAGATCTTAGGTCATACAGGAGCATAGCCGTACCAGTCTCGCTTCAAGTATTGACAGCTCTGCGCTTCCTAGCAACTGGCAGCTTTCTCAGGGTTGTTGGACAATGCCATGAAATAAGCAAAAAAAAGTCTAGATGTGCAAAGTGATGACAGCTCTACGCATTGTAAATACTGATTTCCAGAGTTGCAAAACATTTCATTCAGTTTCCCGAGCCGAACACAGGCAGCAAGTGAAAGCAGACTTTTACTGTGTGGACTCCTAAAAGTGCTTGGTGCAATTGATGGGTCCCAAATTCCCATCAGGACACTGACGAAAACTTTTCTGCATAGAGAAATACCACTCGATAAACATAGCCTACAAGTTGTATGTGATGCCCTAGGATTAAATACCCTGGGAGCACATGGCAGCTATATTTGGAGCAACTGTGAGAGCAATTTGTGTCACCACTTCCTGACATTACTGATGGATGGCTTCTAGGTGAGGGTGGGTAGGTTTTATTTGAATATTACAAATAGCAATAGGCGTAACGTTACTATGTAGGCTATATTAGATACATATTAGTGACATTTTCTATATTACAGCATATGATTCCAATTAAATCTGACCACAAGCCGAAGTTTTGGCCATTAATATAGTTAACAGGATTTTGTTTCATAATTCACATTGGATTAAGGTCAGAAACAATAAATTGTTATAAATAAATAATTTTGATTATTAAAAGTATTTTGAATAGCTTACAGATATGAAGTAGCCCATAATCCATAACGTCACCTTTAGTTATTTTGTGTGTCTGTGTACAATGCGAAAATGCTCATTTAGATGACATGTGTGATCCCATGCCAGCATATACAGGGAGATGTGAGACTCTGTGTGCCTGTTTACATATGCATCCATGCATTTGAATATTCATGTACCTGTTCCATGGTTCCAGACCCCCTTCGTGGTATGAAGGTGGAGGCAAGATGGTGCATTCTAAGGGTACTTGAGCACCTTTTTATAACCAAAATAAAGGCAATTTTTGACTTTCACTTTTTCACAAAGATGGAGTGGAAATCCAAAAAGTGCAGAAATGTACAATATTGCACGTTCAGTGAATTAAGAAGCCACATACCATCAATTAATTAGCTAATCGGAACATTAAAAAACAATTATATTGCATAAAATACTGATTAGGTTGTTTATTGCCACTAGATCTTCTCCCAGTGACTGACTGAAATTACATAATTTAGGAAATTAATAAAGAATTTCACTGAAATAATTGTAGCAATAATTAGAATAAAAGAATATTCAGAGGGTAATAGATGCTCTCATCTGTAATGTTGCCAGAATTGTAGATTATTCTTGTATTAATGTTTGAAAATAAGTTGATATGATCTTACTGCAGCCAGTACATCCATGGAAAGAAAGTGGACTGGAGGTAGAATCTACACCAAGGCGCATTGAAGATGTTCTGGCGGCTCGTGGTGGCCCAACACCTGCATTCACAAGCAAATGTGACCCAAATATGATTTTTTGCTCTCATGTGACACAGATCAGATTTTTTCAGAGCAATGTGGACACAAAAATCAGATTTTTTCCAATCAGATCTGGGCCACTTTCATATGTGGTCCTAAATACAATATATAGCTATCCGATCACTGGCAATGCGACTGTAGTCTGAACAGTCAGATCGGAATTCATGTGACTTTCTACATCATTTTTGATGTAGCTGGGCATTAGAACGTAGCGCACGGCATAGTTAACTCACTATTATACAGGGTAGGTTATGAACATATGATTCATATATTAGCTAATCATATGTTGTAATTTTAGATAAAAGGTAAATGTGCAAAGCAGTGGATTCTTTTGGCACAAACGATACACCATAACTTTCGGAAGTAGCCTAGGCTACGTTTTTATATCATTCGCGGACAGCTGCGTTTTTTAAATAATGTTAGAACTGTCCAGATTATTGTCCTGGTTTGTTGCACGGTATTTATTATTCACGGTTTTCTCATGTAGCTATAACGAAAGTTAATGGTTGTCAGTCCAATAACGTGTCAATAGTTTAATCTAAATGTGCGCAGAGATATTAGCCTATAAGTAACGTTCCACAGTAAGGTGAACAGAGGTGTCGTGTGATAGCTTTTTGTGATAGCTTTTTTATATTGTGTATTTTAACACGGGTGAAACGCTATATATAGAGCTCGGAAAGCTGACATCACAAGCGTTGCATTCTAGACCAGCCGCCATGTTGGGAGTATACTCTCGCTCTGTGTGTGTGTTATACAGTACAGAATCTGAAGTGTATAAATTTAAGTTTATAGCACTACAGGTAGTGTGCACCATTGTTGACTTTCTTGGGATACTACCTCATTCTGGGTAACAGAAGTAACTGAATTTACTTGTTAGAGTGAGCAAGCAAGCAATCGATGCGCTAGCTATGCTGCACCTGCAAAGAGCCCAAGGCAGCCACCAATGATGCTTGCAAAGGGTTTATTCAAATAGTCAAATAGACTCATCTAGCATCACAACAGCCTTACAACCTTCCAATTCTTGCTTAAATTCCTTACACAGTATGAAGGACAAGCACAGTAGCAGTTTAACAGGATATCCCCCATCATGTGGCTCAACAATGTGGGGCCTGATTATGCAAAAGTCACAACTCTGTAATTTCAAAAGAGTAGTGGTGTCATGTTGATTAAACTCTGCTTGCAATTTGCAATCTGAAGAGAACATTACAAAAAGCCTGTTGTAGATGCATTCAAAAGTATCCAGGGCAAATCCGTTCCAACTGAAGTCCTATTTCAAGAGAAATAGTCTGCACCATCACACCAGACTCTCCCACCTGGAGAGGGAACGGTGTATCTGGGGGAGGTGCTAGATTTATTGTGGTCAACAGGGACACTCAACACTTGTCCTGAGCTGGGAAGTGGACCGTCTCGTCAGAATTCGGGGGAATGACTATCCCATCAGTTAATTCCTCTCACCTGTGTATGTAAGCTGCTCATCGTGGCTCCCATCTCATGGGGCATAGAGACTCTCATGAAGAGGCACAGCGGCAAGAGCCCGACCTATAGGTGGTGGTCCCCATAATCACCTTTTGGTGTCTCCCTCATTAGTTTATTCCACTCACCTGTGTATTTAAGGTCCACTCTCATTCTACACTTGATCTTTGTATCACACCTTTTGCCAGCCTCCTAGCACCTTATGTTCAGAGCTCGAGTTCCTGTGTTCATTCCTTTAGTCATCTCCTGTTTGTTTTGTCAGTTCCCCAGTATTTGTGTTTCACTTACCATTCCTGAGTTCGTCTCCGTATTTGGGTTCTGACTGAGATGTGACAGAAGGTTTTTAATACTTTTAAATTGATACGAAGGACATTCTGTACTGTAGGTTGTCCCCTGATGTTTTCACTCTATTTATTAGTTTTTTGTTTTTTTTATGGGTACCCCCCTCACTGCTCAGCTAATCTTTTAGTTTTAATCCCTGGCCAGTTGTATTTCATGAACAGGAGCCAGACACCAAATATCTAAAAAGGTTTGCAAATTTCCCTGCTCATATCCATGTTTGAATCTATTCATGCACCGCTGATCCAATTGAAAATGTCCTTGAATGGATGTCTGAACAGGGGTCCTGTTTGGGTAACTCCACTTACTGCTGCTGCCTTCACACAAAAAAACCTCTCACCAGTTAACATTAGGGCTGTCAATATTCACATGTACATTTGTACATTAAATTTTACCGCAGATAAATTTGGCTAACCTCTAGGTAAGTTCCGATAAACCGGCAAATGTGTCAGGGACAAGGGGAACTGGAGAGCCAGCCACTCTTGACATTTAATTTTCAAGAGAAGCAAGACTGGGAGCGGGGTGAAATGGATGTCAGTTTATGTAAATGTATTCATTGTGTTGCCAGGCAGCGCTCAAACTGCAGTGCCTATTTGTCTATTTTCTGTAAGCATGCAGTTTTAAGTCTGAATTTCAGCATTCTTTTCCTCCCAAATTGCAGAAAAGGTAGATATGTGTCACAGGATAAAAAGCTTTTGATGATGAAGATAAAGCTCCACTTTTGTGGGAGACTCACTGAGAGCTTGCTATTAAATGAAGAATCATCTCCTTTCAGGCTGTTGCACTGGACTGGATCTGGCATTATTGCCTCTTGCCGAGAAGAGAGATGAATCAAACTTTGGCTGCAGTTATTCAGTATCTCACTAAAAAATGGCAAGTTACTCAAGCATACAAAGCACTGTCTAAGTCATTAATTAAAACTTGCAAAAACTAGGCCTGCCTTTATCAGAATTGATTAGGAATTGAATTAGGTCAAGTTACAACAAACAATATTGGCTATCGTAGCTTACATGTTATGATTCCGAGCAGGGACTGGACTCAAACGCACGACACTCACACAGGGATTTCCAATAACTCAATAATTTATTGCTTCAACCAGTACTCCTGAAGCATAGGGAGAATTTAAACACAGGAACTGGATCCCGGAATGGAGCAGCAGAGGAGGAGCGGGGAGCGGGAGACGGGGCAGCGTGGAGTGGGCACGAACAGTTGCAGGCTGGTAGACTTGAAAAGCAGACAGGAGTTAAGTGACAGCAAGGCAAGACTAGATATGCGGCGAGTTAACGCAGAGTTTTAGCAAGAGTTAAACACAGCAAGCAAGGCAAGACAAAAGCTAGATACTAGGCACCAGGCAAGACAAGACAAGAGTATTACTGCAACGAGACTTAACGAACTGGCACAGGACAAAGAACACCGGGAGAATTAATACAAGAGTTAATTGGTATCAATAATGTGCAGCGTGAGAATGTATACGTGAGTGATTAACGGAGCAGAAAGAGTGAGGAATGCAGGCGGAGAAAAGGAAAGAGATAGGCAGAAACAATGCAAGGGAACAGAGTGACACGAAGGGGAAGAACCATGCCCAGCCTGCAGCACGAGGGGAAACAAACAGGAATACAAAACAAACACGGCACGTGAGGAAACAGGTAAAACAAGGGACACAGCGGGGACGGGAAAGGAGAGTCACATTACACACATGAACAACAACAAAAGCGTATTCTTCATGACAAATTGGAGTTAGAGATACTTGAGGTGAGACTGAGTAGTACTGGGGTGTATTGTGCTCATATTTATGGTGTGACCATATTTTTAACCATGATTCCTCCCATGTATGCCAGCAGGTCAACTCTTGAGTCTACCGTGTTTAAAATACCTAGAATTTCAGAGAATCAACACACAAAGGCCTAATTTTAACACATGGACATTGCAAATGAGATGTTAATTTGTTATCTAGAGTTGTAAGGGCTGCTGACCTTGTGCAGTAGGGGGTGTTGACCTTGTGCAGCCTCACTGTCAATCTCTCCAAATAAAATAGAATAGCAAGAAAATAGGTACTTTTTAACCCAACGCAAAACAAATATTTGAGTTAACATGGGATTATTGAAACACTGAAGTAAAATAAAGACTCATAGGCGATTGTGCAATTATCAGAAAGGTAACAAAACCTATTATGGCATTTACACTGCAAAAAATGTCAAGTGTTTTAGTCTTGGAATGAGACTTAATCTTATTTATTTTTTAAATAAAATCTTATATAATTTTTTATTAAATTTTTACCCCACTAGATTACCCCACTAGTGGCAATTTTTTTGTCTGATTTAGCAAAAAAGTAATAAGAAATAAGATTCTAAAGTCTAAACAAGATTAAAATGGTTGTTAATATTTGGTTTTTGCAGTGTACTTTCATGCTGCTACCAGTGCCAGTCTTAATGGTAGTTATGAAAACACAATGCTGAATTCCATAACTGAAAAAAAAAGTGGCATGTGAATATTTAATTGGGTCCCAAAATATCCACTTTTTGGTAATACATTACATAGGAGGTGAACAGGCAAGTCAGGTCATCATTTACAAACGGGTCATTTACCAGAAGACTAGAGAGTATCCATGACTAATATAAAGTTGAAGGGCATCAGCTTCTACAGACAGCCTGGTAACCCCTGATCCACTCATTGCCTCTTATCAGTAGCATTACCTTCTTTTGCACCAGCAAAAACGTTTAGGAAGTGTGACAAATTTCTACATGGCCACTAACACCTGAAGTTTCTTGACTTTAATGCTTGGAAGCCTAAAAAAGACAAGAGTAAACCTCAGTCATCAAAAGAAGCCACAGTAGGCAAATAATACATGTAAGAGCAGTTGAAAACTTGTACAACACACTGCAAACAAATTAATGGATTACAACACTATGAATCTGCTTAGTTGTCAGCGAAGTCAAGTATTTGTTTATTTGTCTGGCTATCTGATTTGGTAGCTAATTTGGAGGGGATTCACTTTCTGGATAGCCACCAGAAACGTGTTAAATATTTTTGTGTGATTGCTTAGTGAGTTTACAAGTTCTCTTTTTTCCCCATGACAGTTTGTCTGCCACCCCTAAGACTGAGCCCTGGTGATGGGTCTGCAAGGTTCAGTTAAAATGTTCTTACGTAAAATTCAATGCAGTCTAGCTAGGAACTCCTAACTAAAATAAGAGTAAATGTTTTTAATTGTGTTCATTCAAGTTTGATAGATCAGTGACCAAATGAATGGGTGCTTTAATTCACTGCAAGGATGGAGGGTAATTCATTTGTCTTTTCCAGATGCCCTAATTTTTTGTTAACTGGAAAAAGTAACTACAACAATTTGCTTTTGTCATAAAGGAACAAAACTACACTGGTGAAATACATTTCAGTACAGCGTTTCAAAAACTGTCCAGAATATACTTCAATACCTCACCTTCAATCTTGTATCTTTCCCTCATTTCATTCCTGTCAATGTTGAATATGTGTTCTCCACAAAATGAAGACCTTGCAGCCAACATGGCCTCAGTTTTTGATTGCACGTGTGGCATTTTGTGTGACATATGCGGTCATTCCAACCACAGCATTCACCTTGGAACTGAGTGCTGTGTGAAAAACCTCATGAATCCCTGCACAGTATGTTACCTAAACATTTCTCTTTATGTAGATCCCTCAAAAGGGGCACTGAACACTTTAAAATTTCAGGACCACAGGAACTACTGCAGTGATCCTTTTTAATGTAATTTTAATTGTGGACCATAGGAGGTACCAGTCAAGGTTCAGAGAAAGTAATCCAAAATGAACTGTTCATTAGTAGCCAGTCGCATTTCAATAAGAATGTGTTTTTTACATTAAGAAAAAATAAAGAAAACCTGTTTGAACAGAAAGACATTTCACTGGAATAGAAATAGAATATTATTGAATAAGACAGATTACACTCCCCATAATATATACAGATCCTTTCCAAAAAATTAGAATATCATGGAAAAGTTGTTTTTTTTTCCATAATTCCATTCAAAAAGTGAAACTTTCATAGATTATAGATTCATTACACACAAAAAGTGAAATATTTCTAGCCTTTATTTGTTTAATTATTCATAATTTTGGCTTACAGCTCCAGAAAACCCCCAAAACAGTATTTCAAGAAATTAGAATAGTGTGTCGAAAATCAGCATTTACTTCAGTTATTTCAGAGAATTAATGTTTTAGACTGAGTGTCACACTATCATCTAATTTACTCAAAACACCTGCAAAGTTTCTCAGTTTGGTTCAGTATGGGGAAGACTGCAGACTTGACAATTGGCCAGAAGACCATCATTGACACCCTCCAGAAGATGGGTAAGCCACAAGAGGTCATCGCTAAGGAGGCTGGCTGTTCACAGAGTGCAGTGTCCAAGCATATCAATAGAAAGTTTAGTGGAAGGGAAAAATGTGGCAGGAGAAGGTGCACAAGCAAAAGAGATGACCGTAGGCTTCAGCGGATTGTCAAGCAAAGACGATTCCAAAATTTAGCGGAGATGCAGAGGGAGTGCACTGAGGCTGGAGTCAGTGCTTCAAAAACCACCACGTACAGACGTATCCGGGACATGGGCTACAACTGTCGGATTCCTCGAGTCAAGCCAATCCACTCATTCTCTGAAATAACTGCAGTAAATGCTGATTTTCGACACACTATTCTAATTTCTTGAAATACTGTTTTGGGGGTTTTCTGGAGCTGTAAGCCAAAATTATGAAAAATGAAACAAATAAAGGCTAGAAATATTTCACTTTGTGTGTAATGAATCTATAATCTATGAAAGTTTCACTTTTTGAATGGAATTATGGAAAAAAAAAAACTTTTCCATGATATTCTAATTTTTTGGAAAGGATCTGTATATGGTGAGTGCAATCTATGTTTTAATAGAATTTTAATTGGTTGCTGGGATAATTTATATATTGCTTTTATTAAAATGACTAATATCAGAGAAAGCCCATGTCAGTTACTATGGTAACGTATGCTCTGAAATAACTTGCCACCTGACAGGCCAACTTAGACTAAACCCGACCTACCCCGGGTTTAATAAAAGGGGAAATAACTGTAAAAATTCTGTTATTTTATGGGATTCTAAATGACTTTGACAGTTTTGAAAGAAAGTGAAATCCTGTCATTTCTTTTAAACATTTTACTGTAAAAACTTTTTTACACAATGTAGCGTGTCCTTTCTTGGACAACCCTGTATGGAAATGATTTAGGGCTTTACATTGCAAAATAATTATAGCCTACGCAAGATTCTAGCTTATTCAGAAGAGTAACATCATGAACATTATCGTTTTTCAAGGCAATCTGTCATTTATCTCAATAACCTTCAAGAGCCTCATATCTGCAATCGTCATAGTTCTCCGTTAACTGCACTCCAAGCACAAGCCCTGTGCATTGCCCTGCATTTTTTATTTATTTTTTTGCCAACGGGAGCTTTTTGTATAACATCGGCAAAGCAACCGTATAGCATAAATGTACAGGTAATGTAAAACCAAATAAAGTGTGACACGTTTAATACCTAAACAGCAAGTGTGCAAAGGTTTATAAATCAGTCTATACAAACCAGGGGTGTAGCGGTATACTATGATAGTGAAATAGGAAATAGTAATATCAGAAGGTTTATGGTATAGCATGATAGTTGGTGATGTCACAAAGTTCTGTAAAGCAAAAACCCTTGTCACAACCCTATCTATGTATGCGTTGTATTGTTCTGTGCGTATATCTGGGCATATGGTATGGTAACTAATTGGATATGTACAGGGAATCATCCAACTGATGCCTTCCCAGCCTTCAGAAACATTCAAATAATTTCTGCTGCATCCCTTACTACCAGTAATCCTGAAAGCTGCTTATCCACAGCATAAGTGCTATGTTTTTTAACTATTTTTGCAATTAACAGGACTGCTTTCTGTCAAGTACATACAAAGTTGTGGCCCAAAAACTTAACTTAAACTTGTCCGCAACTTAAGAAATGGCAAAATTGCAATTGAAGAATTTTATTAACAGACATCACCCAAAGGAACAATCACTGAAGTTGACTAACAACCAGAGGCAAAGAAAATTAAATAAAGGGGGAAGTTCAGGCCTGCCCGCAATGGGAAGACAAAGCTGAATTATTCCCAACTTGCCTACAAATGAAACCGAAAAAAAAAAAAAAAAGGTCTGCTGAAATAATCAAGAGTGTCCAAGAAACAAAACCAACTACAGGAGTAAATCTACCAGGGTGGCAAGGAGACTGGTTCTTGAGGAGGGACAAATATTTATAGGCTTCAGAACACCAAGTGAGGGTGGGTCCCAGTTAGCACAGGTGTAGACATTTCCTGAATTTGCAATTAGCACAGAAAACTCAGGACACTTCAGGAGGGGATAAAAGAAAAAAATAAATAAACCAGCAAAATAATGTATAAAAAACACTTAAATAAATATTAATAAAAGTAATAAAATAAAGATTGGCACAAATGTTTTAATGTTGTTAATATGTTTAGTCTTCAAAACTGAAATAGTATGTTACAACAGGTCAATAAATTACTTGTTTAAAAGAAAAGCAAAACAAAACATTGATTAAACGAATCGAGCACAGCGTTCAGGCAGGTCACAAGTGAATCAGCTGATGACTCAGCTGAATAGTGATGATTCTGTCTGACTAATGGTACCACCTGTTGGCCTGCAAATTGTCTCGTCGCCAGCCCAATTATATATTTTCATTGACATACAGTATGTGTCCTGTTTTTAGTACTTCTTAATAATGTTAAAGTTTTTAACTTTAGCGGTCCTGACTGAAATTTAATTACTAAACAAACCACTGGGTAAAAGTATTTACCTGAAATTTATCTAGAATTTTGCAATGGTGTTTGATTATAACTTAAAAGATTTACTCACATTCATGAGGCCTCATTCATGAAATGTGAGCAGAACGAATTTGTACGTAAATCGTTCGTATGAGCAAATTTGGCCGTATTTTGGCATTCAACCTTTTCGTATCTGAGATTTGATCGGACGTACTAACAAATTTTACACCTGCTCAAAACCACGTGTACCACGTTTGTGAATTCTAAATACCGCTAAATGTAGCTTCTGAGTGATAATTAGAAAATGAATTTATTTTTATTATCTGTTAAATTCACATGACAAAATGTAACCTCTGAAATACGCAATGCAAACGTAGCTAATAAATTACGATAGTAAAAAGCAAACATTAGATGATGCCTATTAATCAATTAGTAGGCTATGAACTTGTTTAATTAGTCTCATAAGCGTAATGAATGCTCAAAGTACTATTTTTCTAAATTGGTTAAATTTAAATGCTAACTTATATGACATGAAATATGGTATTTAAAACACACATTTGACCAATGAGTGAAATTTGCTTTAAATTGCCTACAGGTCTGTAGCCAGCGTTGCAATGGCTGACCTTGTGCTGTTGGAGGAGTTGGCTGCTTAGGAGAGAAACGAACACATCTTTGATTGCGCAAAAGCTATTTATTAGCTGAGAGTGATATATGGCTAGTTAGTCATTTTTGGGTTTTTATGAAATTGACAACAAACGTAGCCTCAAGGCTCCATCCAAAGATACGTTTGCAAAATATGAATAGAATGGGCTGTCACATATGTGCAGCTCATGTCATGCGAAATGTATTGCTCAACATCCTGGCTCGATTGCCTGGTGGGACCATAGATGGGTGGGACCCACAACAGCTTCAGTTGGCTGGCTTTTTAGTGGCTTATTGGTGTAGCTATGTCAAATCAAATTGTTACATCAAATTTACTGTGTCAGACAGTAAGTAGGCCTACCTCTTTCCAACACTAGGGGATCGGGAATTCAAAACACCTCGCGCATGCACAGAACACAAACAAAATGACAAAATTAATAAATTCATAATTTCATTTCCAGGCCACGAGAAAGACCGCAGCCTAGTGCTTGGCATAGAGGCAATGCGCTTGTTCGATGCAGATAGGCTTGCACTTTAACAGCTTGTGTAATGGGAGATTCTGCATTTCCTGCATGTTATATCCTCTTTTTACATTACCATGCAGGCTACTTTACTATTTATTTTATGACACCGAATCGGACAATATTAAACTATTTATTTTCCTTGATTGAACATCTGCTAATAGAACTTTCAGTGTCGGAATAATTATTTTGTTTGCTTTTTCTGGGCCATTTTCCCTTTGTGTGGAGCTTTAAATGGAAGTGACAACCTCCAACTAAGGCAATTAATGGCTGTGGATTTATGTTAATCACAAAATAACGTGAACACGCTTCGTACGTGCATACGGAAAAATCTGCCTTTTCCACACGGTTTGATGAATCCGGCGTCCTTTTTTAATACTGAATCGTTTCGTACATAAATGTACGTGCATATTTAGGAAAGCTTCATGAATGAGGCCCAATAAATTTAATTAAGCGGCCTTAAAAACGGGCCCACTTCCAATGAAATGGAATTCCACATTGTTTTGGTCGAACATGGGTCAGAACTTTTGTCTCGATAGGCAAAGCTGAGGCATCCCTTATAATTTGAAAAGAAATGGATCTTTCATGAAATTGTTTTCCCTGTTGGAGGTCAGCCAGGTTCACAGAAATCCAATTAACTGATAACATCATAATGACAATTTTCTATATTATAGCAGTCATTTTTGCTTGAACCTTGATGCAATCAAAGCTCTTGTCCCTGTGAAATCCATTACCAGCCTTGTCCTGTGTCAACGTCTTTCAATCCCTCAGAACAGAATATCGTTAAACAGTATCTAGAGAGCAGTTGTGACACATTCTCACATCATTAAATAAAACTCTTGGCCACTGGTATTTATATCTTTGCTCTGACATGCTTGATGTTCTTTATTAATCCTTTTAATAGTATTCTCAGTCTAACCACATATTGACTTCTGGTATTTCTGAAAAAAAAGGTAATTAATGTTAACTTTCTTTGACCATTTACCAACATATTAAACTTGTAAAGTACAGCAAAGGAAGGTACCAGGGTGTCAGAGATGTATGTTTAGGGGGGCTAAGCCTCTACTAGGGGGGTCTGGGGAGATGCACCCCCAGGGGATATTTTTCAAAAAAGCAGCCACAAAACTGCTGTTCCCCATGAGTTTTGAGGTCACATGGCTCAGCACGTGCAGCACACTGCACTTTAACAATGACTGCACTAGATTATGGCTATAGCAGCCTCCCCGGGAGTGCCGGAATTTTCCGTGTGTGTTATGATTCTGGAGTCTCAATGGCACATTTTGTGAAATCAATCTGAAAAAAATGCAATGATTAAAACTAGTGAATTAAAAAATATTTTAGGGGTGCTAAAGCCCCATAAAATAGGTCTGCCGACGCCACCGGAAGGTACAATAATGGGTTTAGAAAATTATACTGTGGATTATACAGTCATTTGTTAAAAATTAATGCCCTTCACATAAATGGATGCCCAGTCTATCATAAATAACCCATCAGCCTTACCCATTCATTTATTTTGCTCCATCACCATAGAAAATCTCTCTAAAATAGGACTAGCTGTTCACAAGCTCCAATTTAACATGCACTTATCATAGTTGAATGTGCCATAATATATAAAAACTGTTAATTTCCACTGCTGGGACGGTGACTAAAAGCAATTACTAATGGTCCATAGACAAGCATTTGAGCATTTGCAAGGTTTCAGTCATTGTGCCAGTGGGTAGTCACTTTGAGACACAGAACCAGGAAATAAGCCTGTCAGTCAGTAAACTAAAGCTGGGGGACACATGACAATTTTTCCAATCATAAGCAACAATGAAAAGATTAAACAACTTGCATATGCAGATTTTCAGTCTCTTCTGTCGCACACAGATAATGAAGGCAATCTTTGAGGAGCAAAAATCTAAAGCCAGAAAATTGACGGACGCAGTTCTCCCTCGAAGTAATTTTTCGTAGTACACCTACACTGAGAATGTGTTTATTACACAATATTTTGAAACCAAAACCTGGAGCCCATGAAGCTTGCAACTTTGTCAGTTTTGTGGTGGTACATTGTACAGACACTCATGAGTCTGCCACAAATCACTCCTCATTTTTAGCACTCCAGAAAAAAAACGTTTATTTGGCTCAGCCATCACGTTGGATCTTGCATATCACATTTACTTCCATATTTTTTTTCCCCACTCTTCCTTCCTCTGTCACAAACTCAATTTTCATTGGCTATTGAAAATTCCCGTTTTGATTTGAGTCGTTGACATGCACAGACCACAGGATCATGCAAAGACTAGCGTCGATAAAACCAGACATGTTTGATAAAAACGTGGCGTTGCCGACTGGGATCGTATGAGAGAGATTTGAGTCTTTCACTCCTACACACATAACAATTACAGCTGGGACTATACAGCGTGACTACCCTGGACTACTGCAGACTCTGCCCGATCTCAAATTGTTGCTAAATCGGGCTAAACAATTGTGTAGTGTGTTGTGTTCTGTCACAACCCGGGAACTACAACCTTGCTTCCTTAGCTCTGCCTTATATTGTTCGGAAAGACTGATGGTAGTAATGAAAGGGTATATTCTTAAGCCCATTGGATGGTTCATGTCTGAGCTACTGTGCAAGATAATTCATATAGAGCAGAGGTTTTCAACGTTCTCTGATCCAGGGACCCCCACCCAGACTCAAAGGTATCCAGGGGGCATAAAAAGGGGCTACATTTAAAAAATGTTCATTAAATTTTACATTCTGAAATATTTCCCAAATCTATACAGTAATTGCATATCAAGTCTGGCCAGACAACCTACAGTACCTTCATGGACCCCAGGATAACCAGCAAGGAATATCATCACGTGAAAAACCACTGTTCTACAAAAGTATAAGAAAATGTTTAGTGTGTAAGTTCAGCCAAAGCACAAGGAGTTAGGCAGTTCACCATGTGTGAAACAGCCACCCACTAAAAAGAACTGGAGTGTGGACTGCCAGTGGAGGACTGAAGTGGGGGTTCATTTGATGATACAAACAGATGAAAGCTTAGATACAAGTGAAAAGTAGATGACCTAACTGCATGTAGGTCTTAGAAATAAAAATTAAAAACAGTCGGAAGCCTGCTAAAAACAGAGAAAGGATATAGCTCACTGGGAAACAAAAATAAACAAGTCTTTCACATGCTTACTGACCTCTCTGACTATTGTAAACCATCTTCATAACAATAAAAAACAAATAACTTAATTTTAATGGTCACCATTAGCCACAAATGAAAAAGCATGGAACAGCACCGAAGCCACAAATCAGCCTGGCATCAACACATCAGGAAGAACTTCACATAAGTGAGAGCAGAACTTATGTAGGGCCACAGGCAGGTGGAGCCAATCAGGCCATCAACAGCTCATCAAGGTGGGACTCCAAATCATCTGGGAGAGAGAGAAAAGAGCAGCACATATCACCAGCAGGGGGCAGACCATTGACCACGACATAAGTGCCAAGTAGAGTGCTCCTTAAGCTGGGAACACATAAAACGATTTTTCAAATCGTAAGTGACAATGAAAAGAATGAGCAGCACACATGTAATAACTGTCACATGCAGGTTTTCAGTCTCTTCTGTCACACACAAAATGACAGCTGTTCTTGAGGAGCACAAATCTTAAAGACCAAGAACAGACACAGTTCTCTCGCATGATTCTCGCAAAACGTGATTTTTTTTTGTGGTAGCCTACACCTGCATGAACGTATTCATTCCCCGATATTTTGAAACCAAAATAAACATGGAGCCCATACAGCTTGCAACTTTGTCAGTTTTGTTGAGGTAACTTGCAGAGTTGACATTGTACAGACTCATGTGTCTGCCACAAATCCACATTTGCTCCTCATTTTTAGCACTCCAGAAAACATGTTAGATGCACGTTGGATTTTGTGTTTACTTCTGTATTTTTCCCCCTCGTCCTTCCTCTGTCAAAAACTAAATTTTCATTGGCTATTGAAAATTCCCATTGCGATTTCAGTCTTTGACATGCAGACCACAGGATTTTGCAAAGAGTAGCCCCCATGAAATCAGACATGTTTGATAAAAACGTGGCGTTGCCGACTTGGATCGTATGATAGAGATTTGAGTCTTTCACTCCCACACACAACAATTATAGCTGGGACTATACAGAGCGACTACCCTGGACTGCTGCAGACTCTGCCGTATTTCAAATCATTGCCAAATCAGGCTAAACAATTGTGGTGTGTTGTGTCCCAGCTTTAAGCACATCCCAAATTGTTTAAAGGATCAAAAGTCAAAACTGTGAGAGGATATCTTTAAATGAGAAGCATTTCATGCGTTCTGTCACAACCCTGGGACTACCACTACCCATCAACCTTGCTTCCTTACTGTGTAATGTGTCCCCAGCTTTAGGGAAAGAGGCTACTGTAAGACATGAATTGACTGTGAAAATGGATTTAATTGTGAGAAGCTGGAGAAAAAAAATGTCCCTAATTGATGACCACTTTCACCAAAACAAGGAGATCTCCAGATATTGATTCCATGCCAATTAACATACCTGTTCAATATCCTAATGGATTAATCATCAGGTAATGCAGTGTGTTTACATGTTGGTATGTCACCGACTGCATTATATCCTAGCTGTGGTGTTTCAGAATAACAGGTAAGTAAGGCAAGTAACAGAGAGGCCACTGGGATGGTAAAACCGGCAGGAAGTAGGGTCATTCAGACTAATGGGCAGAATGATAGCCTGCTTTCCCAGCTTGATAGCCCCCCCCCAATTCCGCTTTCTGAATAAACAATGGGGAGAAAAAACAGCACCATTCTGCACCTGCAAACTGATGGGCTAACTGGCTCATAGGCTATGATTGACGAGAGGGGCACGGGCCAGGGGAAAGGAGATGTTTTAATCCACTGCACACCCCCTCACAACCTGTCAAGGCAGGGCTGTTTCCCCATAAAAGCCCGGAGCGGTGGAGATACGGGCCGCTCTTTTGTCTGATGTGAAGAACGGTATTTCAGTCGCGCACACCTGCCTGCTAATGAGCAATGATGGCCCCGCTGAGACCTCGAATTAGCTCACGGAATGGAGGCTTCACACGGACGAAGAATGGGCGCGTACCGCCGTGACTCTCCCGCCGGGCCAGGCAGCTGTGCATTTCATCTCCGAGATTAGCCTGCTACATGAGTCACCGCCACGGCCCCTCTTGTCCTGTGTTTCCATGCTTTTAATATTTTTTATAAAAATGCACATTTTAGGCCAGAGCACCCTGCACGCACGTGATGCCCACCATCAGGGGAAATGGTACGTTAACCCTTTAACTAGCACCAGTCCGAATTTGGGCCAGAAGTGGTTTAGTTTAATTGCAGGCATTGCATTTTTTTATGGAGAAAATTTTGAGAATTATGGTCAGACAATATACTGTTTAACTCCTTCGCGACGGCTCTATTAAAAATGGTTCGAATTCGAACCATAGCATCATTTGTCTCTCTGCTATTGGTTAACCGTGGATTTGCGGTTGTTTTCATTTGAAAATGTTTTGGATAGTCAGCCAATGATTGCACAGATATTCTTGGCTGTGTGACGTGGTTCATTTACGCTGCACTGTTGACGCGCAATACGTTTCACTTTCACTTTCTTCTCCACTTTCCATTCCTCCATGTTCAGAATCAAAGTCACTGTCATTATCATCGTTGCGCGTAGTGCATATTTCAGCAACTTCGTCTGCAGTAAACCGGCGTTTACCACTGGCCGAAGCCATTTCTGAAAGGCTTGTAAAGACGTATTTGCGCGTCAACAGTGCAGTGTAAATGAACCACGTCACACAGCCAAGAATCATTGTGCAATCATTGGCTGACTATCCAAAACATTTTCAAATGAAAACAACCGCGAATCCACGGTTAACCAATAGCAGAGAATTCGAATTCGAACCATTTTTAATAGGGCCGTTCTAGTCGCGAAGGAGTTGTGTCAATTCTCTGTAAGCTATTTTGCGAACCCAATGTTATAGCGACAGTTCCTTATTATGTAACGTGACACAAAAGAGGCTCAATTAAAATGGCAACTCATTCTATGTGTTCCACGGAAATCCACAGGCGACATGAATAACGGTAAAGTCAGTATCTTTATGCCGGCAAAAAAAATATTTTAGGTGAGAAAAAAAAAACTTCCAATGTGTTTCAGCTTCTGTCACTTTGTTTAAGTAAGACTTAGAGTAATTCTGACTCTTGGAAAACAAACTCCCAAGGGTGACCTTACAGAAGAAACCAGGATTACGCTTGTAGTCAAATAGGTTCAAGAACAATAACCATTTTATTTTCGGGCTTTTCTTGCACCACCTTTTTTGAAAGGGGTTAAAAGGATAGTTCGCTTTCTTGGGTTTTAACTACAAAGATATATTTAACTACAAATCATCAGTTTTGGATCATAAAACTCACTTTTGCATCATTTTCAAGTGGGAATTACTATCTTTTCATCAGTATAGGGGGTAGATATCTATGGGTCCAAAACCCTTTCCAAAACATGTCATAAAATGAATACAATTAGTTTTGTCCATTATAAAGCATATACATTTGCCTGTTCTGCTGGTTTAAGATAAAAACATTGATATCACAGTGTTATATACATCTAAATATGTAGCCTAATCATTCACTCTTGTACCTCAATAAAACATCACTTTTACCTGGACTCTACAGTATGTATACTTTTGCTGCAGGGTTGCATTTTTCTGTATTTTGTTTTAATGTTCCCATTCATAATGACTCAAAGGAAACATTTTACATTAATCTCCCACATATCAGCGCACAGTAAATTCGAATGAGCATTTTCCATGCCCTAAGTGACAAGTATATGCGCCATAGCTTATATTTTGTACGATAACATGATCGACCACTTGCAAAATGCTGCCAAATGTTCTATCTTCAATGAAAATCGGTAGCCTACATCACATGATCATAAAATGAACGATTGCACTACAGTATGTGAAATGCACTCAAAATGCGAAAATAACAATATATAATATCAATATCAATCATATTGGACAAGACAGTGCTTGAGTGGAAAAACAAACGTACATATGTTGCCAGCAAGACCGACCACATTTTAGATGCGGTACTACTTACATATCGGGAAGGGAAAACTTCAGTCGGGCAATGTGTTTTCTGTAGAGCTTGCGTTATACTAGCAGGGCTGGAAATTAAGCTCGCCCGCTCACCTCAGGTGAGTAGTTTATATTTCGGGCTAGTCCAATTTCAGGACCACTAGTCCGTCAGGCGAGTTAAACTTCTTAGACTCCCTTAAGTGCATTTAACAAAGTTAGATGAACAGCCATCATGTGAATACAGAAATAGAACAAGCAGGTCGGTTTAGGTCTTAGAGCAGCTGATAGGAACATATAGGGCTCATCAGGCCAGCCTTGGCCTTGCTGAAAACACAAGCCTGTAAACCACACCTGAACATCACGCTGCGCTGCAGCTGAGAGGGACGCATTGTGTGCCGGAGTCAGTCCAATTAACGCCCTCCATTCATGGAATGTCACACCACACCACTGAAACCTGGCCGTCCTGACATTTCAGTCGACTGTTTCATTAATGAAAACTAAGGTGTTACACAACCAGGCTGCATCTCAACAAGAGATTAGCAATATGCCTGGGAATTCTACATTAAAATTCTCTCTGAATATTGGTACTTCTATTGTAATATGTTTTCCCAACAATCCGCTTATGTGTTTGTTATGCAATATTTATTATAATGTTAGTAAAACCCTGAAAATAGTGCACGGACAAGAGAGGTTCATATTCATGTGCGTGTATTCATACATTCTGATTCATCATAAATGACAAGTGCGTGTGCAAAATGGACCAGAAAAATAAGGGAAAGGTTCGGTCAAAATCGGTCAGTACCAGTGTCATAGTAAAGACCTGGCAGGAGATTACATACCATCAATGCAGTATCACCCATTACACGAACTGTTAAAAAAGTTTTTAAAAAAAATAAGTTGACAATACATCGGAGGCGAAGAAACGCATAGCTGCGCACAAAAGCACCACAGCTACAGGAGGTGGCCATGGTTCTTCAAGCCTTTCTGCATCAGACGAGCACATTTCTCTCCATCTGCCAAGCACTACAGTCTTTCTCCCAGCCTGGAAATGAATAAAATGTTATTAATTTTGTCATTTTGTTGGTGTTCTGTGTGAGAGGTGGTTTGAAATTGGGTAATCAATACCTTATTTTATAGTTCCTCTAATTGCTGACACGTTCTAATTGCGGCCACATTGTCAAGTTTGACTGGTGGTTGATCCCGCAGCAGCCCCAGGCAGAGGCGATTCTAGTGTCTCTGGGGGCCCCAGGCAAAAACATGCATGGGGCCCTTCGGACTGATTTATTCATTTTTTTCCCCAAAACGACATTCATAACCGTTATCTTACCCTGAATTTGGTGATTTAAAAAAAAAAAACTGCCACAAAATGGTCATTCCCCATGAGTTTTGAGAGCAGCAAAAGGCCTAAATTCAATAAATAATTTGGCATTGTTGTTAAATTGTCTTTAATTGCTTGGATATACAGCAATAGGGTCAGGCTGATGTAGCTACGATACCATCGTCTATCAACTAAAATGTATGCCCATCGGTGATGGCAATGTGCATTCTAGTTTGACAGCTTATAGCAAATTGCCTTATAATGCCAGCAGAATTAATTTAGGCCTGGCCTGTACATAAAATTTAACCAGCAATTTGGTTTTTATTGAAATTAAAAACCAGATTCCGTAGAATACAAATGTTCACGTATCAATTTTCACTTGTGATCACCCTTGATGAGCAGGAAATCATGTTGAGACAGGGGATTCCCTGAGATTTATAACATTACTCTCATATAAGCTTCTCCCTATCATTAGAAAAAAACCTTGCACTTTTGTAGCTTTATCAAAATACCCTAACATTTAGAATCAATTAAGTTACTTATGTAGCTAGCTAACTGTAAACTACAACCCCTGGCAAAAATTATGGAATCACCACACTTAGAGGATGTTCACCCAGCTTTTTTTTTACTTCGTAGCAAATAAACAAATCACAGATATGACACAAAACTATTTTTGTTTAATAGCTGAACATTCTGGCTTTGTGAAACATACCTCATACCAAACAGAAACTGAATCATGTTAACATCCTGGTCTCTCAGTCCGATCCTGACATGATCCCCCGACAGTGGCGGGGATCTATTGGCCTCCCTCTGCCCCAGCGATTGCGTTAGAGAAGTTATCGGAGTTACTTTCTCCTTTTACTGACTCAGAAATATTAATCCTTGGTGATTTTAACTTGGATTGGATGTGTCTAATTGTTTTAAAGAATTCTTTAACAATTTTCTCCTGACACAACTCATCTCAGAGCCGACCCGACCTTATATGAAAAATCCTATGAAATCCTCACTAATTGATCTCATTGTGTCAAACAGACCAGACAAAATTACAGCCAATGGTGTGTTTGATCTTGGCATCAGTGACCACTGCCTCGTTGCATGCATAAGGGATGTGAGGCTGAAGAAATCAAATCGGCTAATTTTAGTTAAGAGAAACTTTAGGAATTTTAATGAACAAGCCTTTCTGCATGATATTTATCATAGCGATTTATTTCACACTCCTCACATCCCTGAGGCTGATTTGGCATTGAGCTTTTTTTCTGATACATTGAACTCTATAGTTAATAAACATGCCCTATAAAAAGTTTAGAACAAAAAACAGAACTAACCCTTGGTTCTCTCACAAACTGTTTGTCCTTTTTCAGAATACAAATAAAGCCTGGGCATTAGCTAGACGCTCTGAAAACCCTGCACAATGGCTTGCCTTCAAAAAACTTAGAAATAAATGTACTTCATCTGTTAGGATGGCTGAATCTGACTATTATATTGCTTCACTTACTAGTTCGTACAATGACCCAGCTAAGTTCTGGAAGATCATGAATGCCAATAAAAATAAAGGCTCAAATCCTATTCCCACTCGAACTCTGATGATCAATTAATTACTGGGCAACATGAAATTTGTTCTGCTTTTAATAGCCATTTTATTGATGCTGGCCATCTTTTCGATAAAGAAATTGGTGTTCTACAGAGTACTATGGCTAACAAAGGGCCTCCTCCTGTAGATGATTTATTCCATGAATTAATTTGTGATTCAGTTGATTCCTCTCAAAATGCTACAGATGCTCCATATTTCACCCTGAACCCCTTTGCTCTATCTGAGGTTTACGATTAACTCCTTTCCATCGATACAAGGAAATCAACTGGTGAGGAAGGCATAGATCCTTTCTTTCTTAAACTTACTGCCCCTTTGATTGCTGGATGTATTGCACATATTTTTGGCTTCTGGTACACTGCCAAAAGTCTGGAAAACAGCTAATGTTTTACCCCTCTATAAAGGTGGGGACAAAAGTGATTGTAACAACTATCGCCTTATTTCCAAATTGTCCTGTCTGGATAAAATCGTGGAATCACTTGTATACAATCAACTTAAGAAATTTCTTTCTAGGAACCTAGTGCTGAGTTCTTATCAATCGGGTTTCAGGGCAATGCATAGCACTATCACTGCTACTTCGCTGATCATTAACGACATTGTGTCTGTCCAAGATAGGGGGCAACATTGTGCTGCTCTATTTGTTGACCTTTCTAAAGCCTTCGATACTGTTGACCACTCCCTATTATTAGATAGATTATCGCTTGTTGGTTTTGATTCTGCCACCTGCAAATGGTTTCAGGATTATCTTTCTGACAGATATCAGTGTGTAAAGGTTGGGGATGTACAGTCTAAATTTTTACATGTAATTAAAGGTGTCCCTCAAGGGTCAACACTGGGTCCAGTTCTGTTTTCAATTTATATAAATGATATTTCAATAATTGTAATGTTCATCTGTATGCAGATGATACTCTTCTTTATTGTTTTTCTAACTCCATTCAGCAGGCTGCTGAAATTCTGCAGCAAGCTTTTGTCGCTCTACAAGAGGCCCTTATCAGTCTAAAACTTGTACTGAATGCCGGTAAAACGAATTATATGCTGTTTTCTAGAGACAACTATGACAACATCCAGATCTGCACATTAAATGGTACGCCTATTGAAAGAGTCCCTCACTATAAATATCTGGGCATTTATATTGATGATAATTTCACCTATAAAGCCCATATTGATCTTCTTGTAAAAAGGTTGTGGATAAAACTTGGCTTCTTGTACAGAAACAAAGCTTGCTTTCCTATATGTGTTAGAAAGAGGGTTGTGGAATCCATTTTCCTCCCTGTCCTGGACTATGGTGACGTAATTTATAGACATGCAGCTGCTACCACTCTCAAACCCCTGGACGCCGTTTATCATTCAGCTCTGAGATTTATATCTGGTGATAGTTATGATACACATCATTGCACCTTGTATAGCAAAGTTCAGTGGCCCTCTCTTTAAGTGAGATGTGATTTGCACTTTTATATTTTTATCTACAAAGCCATTCTTTTAAAACTTCCAATATACCTCTCAGGACTTCTTGAATGGAAAGTTAGTAGTCATTTTACCCGCTCACAGAACTGGCTGGTTCTCCACGTTCCTCAGGCTGCCACAGTTCATGGTCAAACTGCTTTTAAATGTTGTGCGCCGAGGATCTGGAACAACCTGCAACTTGTTTTAAAACTTAAATCTCTTATTTTATCTCTTGTTGAGTTTGAATGTAAATGCTTTTAGTTGGGACAATCTAATTCTCCTTGTTGATGTTGAATGTAATTGCTTTAACTGACAGTGTTTATTACTTTTTTATTTTTTTTAAATTTAATATATATTTTTTAAATTTTCTATTTAATTTTCACTTTCTTTCTTTTTTAAAAGTGTCTTTTAATTGTACCTCGGCACCACTGAAAATGAGGGTGCACACCCTCAATGTGTTCTCCGAGACAAATAAAGAATTTGAATATCAACCGGGGGTTTTAATTATACTACATTTAGAGAAGATTTAGCTTACATAACTACTTTTGTGTCCAGTCAACTCAACAAGCATACTCAATTGGGGACGTCTGGTATAAGAATGGTGTGTTTCATGGCCATGTTGTGCAGGACATATCAGGTTTGTAGAGAAGGGTGCCGTCTGTTATGCTCAAGTATAGCCATCGCCCCTTCAACATGCTGTTGGTTTGCTCAATGACCGTGTGATGATGTGTGCCTCATTATAAACCAGCTCCCGTGGTGTCTGTGGGATGGTTAATGGAGTCATCAGCCACAGATAAACAGGTAACCCCTGTCCCCTAGTGATGATAAGAGGTAGTTAGGAATCAATGTATTCTGATCCTAAAAACATGACAGTAAACAACAATTTGATGAATATATTCTTACCAATAAACCAAGATGCGTTCTGTCGAAAGGATGCTGTGCACCAACTCCTCTAACAGAGCAAGATCAGACATTGCAGAGCTGCCCCCAGACCTGTGAGCCATGTTATGGCAAATTTTGTTCATTATTTAACATAATATAACATTTAAATTTGATCAATTTAGAAAAAATAGTACTAGATGCTTTTTATAATCATAATTTATTATGTTTGCATTGTGCATTGCAAAGGCTACATTTAGTCTTGTGAATTTAACATAAAATTAAAATAAATTCATAGTCTAAAAAATACGAACCTTTTATGCACCTTTCATGAATAAGGCCCAATATGAGAATCGTGATAGGATTGCAAAACACCATTCCATGTCCCAAATCATTCACTGAGGGTGTCTCCTCTGTCTTGCAAACATTGACTGTGACAATTCCTTCCTGTGTATAGCCAATTAAATAACACTTCTCTTCTTTTGACATGTCAATGCAA
This sequence comes from Synaphobranchus kaupii, assembly GCA_029718625.1. Lineage (NCBI taxonomy): Eukaryota > Metazoa > Chordata > Actinopteri > Anguilliformes > Synaphobranchidae > Synaphobranchus > Synaphobranchus kaupii. The sequence continues at coordinate 42,338 of CM056385.1, forward strand.
TCTATTTTAACAAGATTTGAGTACTACTGTTTTGTGGAGGAAAACATTTAGCAGTAATCAGAAAAACTCAAGTAGACTCAAACCAAGGGGCCAAAGCCGGGCTTTCGTTTTGAAGTTCACTTCCTGGTTGGGCTTGGAGCGGCCATAGTGCCGTTGCACACTAGCGCCACTGCGGTTGGCTCCAGTATAGGTCTTTCACCATGTAAGTCAATGGCAGCAATGTTGTCAAAATACCAAGTCAATACATTTTTTCCACAAGAAAATGTAGTGGCACCATGTGCCGATTTTTTTAATTATTGTGTCGTTTGGACAGGGTATTAACATTTGTTCAGGACCAATCAGAGGGACAGGTTGAGTCCTGGGGTCACTGCTAAAGGTTCTATAGGGTTCTCACTGCCCTCACTCACTGGGCGGGACCAGAAGGGGGAGACAACAATCATTGGTCTAAAACACGCCATGGCATCTTGGGACCTTTATACAGTCTATGCTTGGGACAGGGAGACACGCTGTACTTTTGAGTGGAAGTTGATGCAGAACATCCTTAATAGCGTACCGTGAACAAGCTGTTGTTTTCTGGATGCAGTTCGTAACATAATAAATTGACTGCCTTACTCGCTCATCTTCAACATGTTTGTCATCACATATTCATTTTGGAGCGAGCTATAGAATAGAATCCCTTTCGGGAACTTCAGTTGTAGCCACCAGCAACAACAAAAAAGACAGTGGGGCAGACCCACAACACACAAACAAATACACCAAATAAAGACATACAATATCAAATTAAGTGAATTAAATTGGAATACAGCCATGATTAAAAATGGCCCCCGCTGTCCCGAGATGTCCAGTGTCATTTAGCAGTCCAACACACAAACTCCGCCTCCACGACTTTCCTCCATAGAGTACTCAAGTGACTATGTCACGCTGGTTTCGGAAGTAAATTCCCCATTCATTTAGAGCGTAGACATTAACTAAAGCTTACTTTTAAACCATTTCTACTGATTATGTCTTACCGTCAATTTCCCGGACGAGCAGCCTTGTCTCCAGACGTTGTCATATAACGTTAGCCAGCAGTAGCACACAGCTCCGTTTTTAAACACTTTTTTTTTTAAACTCACGTTAGCTAGCTAGCTTGAAGGACTAAAAGCTAGAATTGCTTTATCTAGTTAACCATAGCGCAGTTTCTGACCTTGTCGGGCGGGCTTCTCTACTTAGCAAGCTAACGTTCAGCGGCAGTAGCCTACTCCCATCTGCCACAGTCAGACAGACAAGTTGATGATATCTTATTCGTCGCACACCACCTGTGCATTGCAGTGCTGGATATGTAGTCCGTTAAAGTGGACTACAAGTCGAACTACATTCATTAATGCATTACTTTAAAAAAAAAAAATTGGAACATGCGATATATGGAATATATGCTTGTACCACACAGGCTAATCCAGGAACATTTCGGCTCCTTCTATAAATCCGATTTCAAGAAATAGTCGATAGTCTCCGAAGCCCATTCTATCTTCCATAGGGAATTTACTTCCGAAACCAGACTCCGCCCACAACTGACGTACTCACTTGAGTACTCTATACACGCAGTGTTGCGGTCTCTGTACTGTCGAAATGGAGCACCGAACTGAGTCAGCCTTCCCGCTCGTCGCCTCACTTCTCCCCTGCACCATCTTCTCCTTCCCTTCAATGGTTGCCCTTTGAAGATCGCCTGCATTCTCTGATCAGTCCCGGCATGTTCAACTCCGGTGAAGAGCGATGGTAAACTTTGCTGCTGCAGATCCAACAGACATTCTCGAGCATATGTTGCGAATGCGTCTCCATGGTGACGACCACAAACAAAATTATCCCGGCGAGCCAATATCATCAAAACAAGCGGCAGGAGTGCCCCGAAAAATCTCCAGCCCGCCTCCCCGCACCACAACAGACACACAGCGCATGAAAAAACAAAAGACAAAAGCCAGACACAACAAAATACATTCAAATGAACAAACACGAACACGTGGGTTTAGATAACGTTACTAACGTTAGCCAGCTGCTCCAACTAGAACCCTAACCGGACATTTCTAAGCCTGGATAATTTATTTTTGGTCCCAAAAATTAAGAAAATGTGCAGGAATGTGAAGTGTTAGTGGTATGTTTGTACTAACTCAATACGGGGATGTTTAAAATAAAACAAATAATTTATCGGAAAAAAATATGGAGTCTGCGTTTGTAAATGTTTGCAATGTTTGTGATTACAGGTTACAGGATGCAGATGAAAGTTAATGCCAGCTATGATGTAATGTAGGATACTATGCTTTAGCTAGCGTGTGAACCCACTAATGTACAATGGCGACTTAATCTGGAACAGTTTTCAGAACGGGGTTTCATTGGAAGCTGCGGGAAACTGTGACAGACTGCTCTGTCACTGTCGAATTAGCGGTTAGCCAAAAAGACGGTGGTGGTTTGCCCATTTAAGACTATGGGGACAGCTTGCTTCCTTTCTAGTGGCGCTAGAGACATTTATAATAAAAGTAGTCTTGTCAAAATAACGTGATTGATTGACCATCAATATAGTTAATGGCAATAGCGTTACACTGTGTTCGTCCGTGTGTGGTGACGCAGTGCATCAAGCTTGGCTACCGAGCTCAGCTGGTATGCTATCTAGCTAATCAAATTAGCTGAATATAAATTGAAGATAACTGAATGAACGTTAATTATATGACGAATACCACACATTCAATGCGAATAAATGACATGGTAATTTTCATCGAGGATGAAAATTAAATGTTATATTATAAAACATTATCAACTTAAGGAAGTTGATCGCAAGTTGGTGGGTTTAGTTAAAGGGGTAATAAACACCGGCTTTTGTTCTGTCTCCGCCCACTTCACAATTTCAAGACGCAAATTGGGCTCGAGTGAGAGAACACAGACAGGAGGAGGGAGGAGTTACAGTTGGGGGGAGGGGTGATAGATCCATTCGGTAATGCGTCATGAAAACAGTTGAAATGGAAATTGTTTGAAATTAAAAGGCTAACGTTAATTTGCGCAGTTTGAATACCCATCAATCAAGAACAAGGAGAGAGGGGGCATTGACTTGCTTGCGTAGAAAAAACAAAACGTTTCAGTTTGGATTTTACTGAATGCCTCTTTTTTGACACAAAATGCGGTGGCACAGCTTAATTACATTTTTGTTTTTTGAAACAATAGGATATATGTGATTTATTAAATTGAGACAAGATACTCGGCTTTATAACTCAAAATATTTGATTTAGTGTTTATTACCCCTTTAAGGTCAGGTCATGGGCTTCTCCACCCCGAACTGTCAATCAGACTGTGCCTGGACCATATCCGGTTGACCCTGCTCCCGACAACGTCACTTCGGCTCCACGGAGCAGACGCAGTTTGTACAAACATGGGGTGAAAAAGAGTTCTGGAGACTCAATTCAGTTTTTACGAGACCGTGGCAAGGCAATGGGTGACATCACAGTGACTTTGTCCATATTTTTATACAGTCTATGGCTCAAACCCACTCTAACCCTGGTATAATTAGGCCATAATGTGTTTCGTTGCTACGGATTCCCAATTATGGTGGCCACTGAGAGTGGAGGCTCAAACGTAGGCCATCGGGCCCAGCCTGAGCTTGTGGTGAATTACTTTACTGACTGAAGCACTTGGGAGGCCTGTATATCATAATTCTTAATGGACTGTGGGGGGCCGAAATGTGCCTGCCAGTGAAAATTCATCAGCTTCGATAATGCAATTTACTCAGCGTGGCAACACATGCATCTTTATTTTATTCCAGGACTTTGACGTTTGCAGGGAAAATCAATGCGAGCTACCATATGATACCAGAAATAAAGTGTGTGCTGTTTCTACTGTACAGTATCCATGGAGAAGGGGCTGAAATTAGGAATAAACTACAGATGTTAACATTTCACTGATACAATCACCGGCTCACCAACAAATGAAGGTAGGACAAATAAAAGACAAGGGCTCATTCCTTGTTTTAGCCCATTTCATTTAATGTATTATGAAGGCTAAAGACTTTGCTTGCCACACAGTGCACGGAGGATGAAATTTGAACAGCTGCCAATTTACAATTATTTGTTTTGTCATTTAAGTGCTACAGTAATAAGAACTGCACTACTGTCCTTTCACTGTGGTTCAATGATTAGGAACAGACATGATCAGCACCAGGCCTGAAGAGCCTTAGGGGTCTGCACACCTTTCAGTCTCACCTCCTCTTTAATGGAAGTCATATTTTTGATAGGGCACTAACCTGATGTGCCATGGGAGGTAATGTGTTGTTAATTAAAAAGCAACACCAAAATCAGCAGGGCTTGTAATATTGGCATGTCTTTTCTAAGTGCTTCATTCATGCAGTGGTAACCATCATCACGATCAAGAGTGATGCCATACAAGGGAATGAGACGATCAGTGCAGAAACACACACACACATACAGTGAAGACTCAGGTACAGTCTAAACACAAGGACACATGATCTTTCACCTGGAGTAATTACTTGAAGCGGGTATTAAATGAACATTATTCATTGCTCTAAAATTTTTGGTATTTTGTAACTTCAAATTATACAAGATCAGTTATTTCACAGTTCAGTATACAGCAGTTACATTGAATCTGGGCTTTGCAGATCGATTTTTGTTATTTTATTTTTTTTTAAAATAAGCTATGATTTGCTTCTGGTAAGCATATGTTCAATTTACAATATTTTCTAAATTTGACAAAAAAAAATGCAACCCAGGACTTCCCCAGGATTAATATCTTGGAAACTGTTTTGGAAACTCTGACTACTTTTTACCCATATGCTGAGCCAAAACAATGTCAAATCCGTTATCTGTGCATATTTGTCATATTTTTGTTTTATTCTTTGGAGGCTAAGATAAGACAAAACCCATTAAAGTGCATTGATATTTATTTGTCTGCCAGGTGAATTATTGAAGACACTATTTGACTGCTCTGCTGTTGAGTTCTCAAAATATTTTCCTCCTGATAATATAATGGTCAAAGCAACAGATCGTGTATTAAACACTTTTTATTTTATGCATATCAATGACATTATGTATAATGTAAAACAAGAGCTTGCAAATGAGTACCGTGTTCACGTGTGCGTTCAGGACCCACTGCAGAATTGTGAGATTAATTTCCTGGTGTGTTGCATTTGTCCGTTGGCTCTTGATTCTGCTGCGGGCCGCCTTTTGCTGTGGGCTGCGGGATGGGGGGCAATCATGGGAGAACACAGAAAGCTGGATTAATTGCATCTGTGCACCACAAGCTCTCAAAGAAATTATTCTCACTTGGCTTATCTTGGGTATGGAACATAGAGGGCCACAATGATAGATAAATAAATAAAAGTGGAAATATAAACAAGAATAAATAAAATAATCTGGGAATAAATAAATCTGGGAATTAATATAGAAATATAAATGTATGTGCAACTAATTTATAACACTTTTTATGCATTTATTTATTTCCGTATATATTTCCCAATTTACTTCCCTATTTACTTATTCATTTATTTCCATATGTACACTTACTATGTTCACCTAGTTCCAAGTGCCAACCTTCCTATTCAGAGGTACTGACAGTGTATCGCAATGTGAGATGTACATGGAGAAGTCAATTTCTCAAATTTTGAGAGAAACGGTGGTTAGGTTGTATATTGCTGTGAGCAATATAGCAATCTTTTACCTGAGAACGCTGGCTACATGACCATGTTCAATGTACAATATTCTCTGGCATCCGACATGGAACAATACTACGTAACAGCTTGAGCTTGCTAATGCTAGCTTGCTCTATCGCTATATTGCTCACTTAGCAATATACAACCTATCCGCCTATTGACGTCTCCATTAATTAACTTGCTCACATTGAGAAATGCTGTCTGCAGCTCTGAACACATAGGTTGGAACCAGGGGAGGTTGGGAACTAGTCAAACTTATTGGGTGGACCAAGGCAAGTTTCTGTCCATGAAAATAACACTTTAAAGGTGCACTATGCAGGATTCTTGCTAGAAAATATTACAACACCCAATTCCAAAAAAGTTGGGACCGTATGTAAAATGCACATAAAAGCAGAAAGCAGTGATACGTAAATTCTCTTTTACATATATATTTAATTGAAAACAGTACAAAGAAAATATATTTAATGTTTTACATTATCAACTTTATGTGGTGTAAGCGCCTGGAGTCTGCTAAACGCTACTGGAACTTTGACTGGAACCGTGTTCTATGGTCAGATGAAACGAAAATTGAGCTTTTTGGCAACCAACACTCAAGATGGGTATGGCGTAAAAAGAAGGATGGCTATACCGAAAATAACCTGATCCCCACTGCCACTGTTAAATATGGTGGAGGTTTCATGATGTTGTGGGGCTGTTTTTCCTCCAAAGGCCATGGGAACCTTGTTAGGGTACATGGCATCATGAACTCCATGAAGCACCAGGAACTTTTTTATCTGAATCTGGCTGCCTCTTCTCTTCAGGAAACTAAAACTGGGTCGTCGTTGGATCTTCCAGCAGGACAATGATCCAAAACATACGTCCAAATAAACACAAAAAAGTGTTAACTGAGCACAAAATCAAGCTTCTGCCATGGCCATCTCAGTCCCCTGACCTAAACCCCATTGAAAACTTGTGCACTCTCCTCTTCAGCTCAGCCCACAAAAGTGGACCTCTGGAGAGATTCTGTAAAGAGGAATGATCTCAGACTCCTTGCTCTGTATTCTCCAACCTTATTAGACGTTACGGTAGGAGACTCAGTGCTGTTTTATTGGCAAAGGGAGGTTTTACATAGTATTAAATGCAATTGTGGCACACGTGGTTTTGTTAAAAATAATTATTTCTTGATGAGGGATTTATTTTTCTCAGAATAATTCACTTCAATTAAAGGTTGGATTTTTCTCATTTTTTTCCAGTGTGAGATTAAGCTAATTCACCAAATGGTGAATTTTTTATAACCCTTTTTACTCATCTTTACCAAGGGTGCCAATAATTGTGGAGGGTACTGTATATGTATATATACACACCCATTGGGTTGAGCGGCTTCAAGGTGCAACACCCTATTATCTTAGAATTTTAAGTGTTACAGCTTGCTCCTTTTTCCCTGACAACCACAATGAGACAATGTGTGATCTCCTTTCATGTAAGAAGTTCTGGGAGATGATTGAGTTTTAATATCAACTCGCCTCGCCAGAATCTGTCCACAGAAGATAAGGACCTGGATGCTTGTGCTCTCTCGATGAGCTGCAAACGTGTAGAATTACATCAATAACGCTGATATAATTTAATAAGTTCAAAATCGGCATCAGAGACCATCATAAATGGGTAATCATCATCAATACTGACAGCAGCAGTTGTGTTCAGCAGTAGATTTTGAACTTCAAATAAGGCTGGCAGACAGCTGAAAGAGTACGGCTGGAATTTGCTGGTATTTTTGCTGGTATTCTTCTCATGTCCTCAGGGAGAAATACAGAGATAGGATCATGAAAAGAAGATATCTAGGTTACAGCATTAAGTCCAGACTTCCCTGAACACTGGATATTTTGTTTTCCATACCAATGTATCTTTGATGTATTAAAGGGCCTTTAATCTGCAGGATTCAGGAACATTCCAGCTGGAGCTTGTGGGAGTGAAGCTGGGGGTCTGCTGTGCCAGCTACAGGACCATATGACTTCCATTTGCAAGCTTACTGTAAATACCACTGAATAATGCAACGGATGACTATGGAATGTCTGTCTCTTTATTTAAACAATAATACCACTTTTTTACTATGGCATGAGTTTGGCACAAAAGGTTTTGACCCGGCTGGCCTTACCATGGAAATGCAGCTAATAAGTGTTCAAGACCAGGCTTGACCAGTGCTGAATACACACTAGACAGTAGGAAAAATGACATGCCTAAGTTGGCTGAATGTTCTGTTCTTATCATAAAATAATATTATTTCCTTATATGAAGATATAAAAAAGCCATGGGGCTGCATGTGTGCGGGGATAATACTACCTGCATCTGTTCAGTCAACAAAAGATAATGATCCGTATCTGTATTTGGATATTAAATGGGAAACGGGCGTGGCTTAAACAAGATTTAACTAAATCTAATTGTCTGAACAGTCTGATAGCCTAGTTCTATATATGAAATACCATGTACTGTTATACTACATCTGAAATTATTTGGGTAAAGCACCGGTTTGAAATAATCCCACTCCAAACATTCTACATGAAACAATACAGTAGTATTTGGGAATGGTGCAGCGGCCGCTTTGCTCAAGCACTCAAATACACTGCACTGCTTCAGATTTATACCATGTTGTATTTGTAAGTGTTTCATTAGATTGCTAGTATTACTCCCCTACAGGCAACAGATTTTTGTACGTAAATTGCATTTTGCTGCGTTTACGTTCTTTGGTAAAGTGGGCCCACACTTTTGAACGTCTTAACCTGTCTGCCATCAGTGCCACATGACTGGAGTGCACCCACAGAACGTAAACAGACAACGTCGAACGTAATTACCTGACGCGTGCAACTCAGAAGGAAAAAAAAACTTGTCATTGTTAGGACTCGAGTAGAAACATATTTTACGGTAGGTAATTTGAAAATGCCTGCCAGCTATGTTAGAATGAATTAAAGTGAATTACGTTCAAATATCGATAGCAGCACCGTTTGTCCAGGAGCTTATCAGTATTTTGGTCCTGACCAATCAGGAGCTGGTACCAGTTTAATACCGGTTCTCGATGCCCATCCCTACAACCAGGTCTATGAATAATGCACACTGTGGCTTGCCGAATGAACCAAACACTTTCCTGCGGGTGTCTTCTTTGGCCCACCAGCGTGTTTCCATTATTGGAGACAGACACCTGTGGTGTGGGTCTTCACTCACATGCTCCCAGGTATTCATCCGCTTTTATGATTAATGACTTAATACTGCCACTTTCATTTAAGAGTGAAAAAAGTGTTACACTTAGTATCACAACTTCTGTAGTGTCTGCCAACACCAGATTTAAAATGTGCGCATAACACCAGATAGGCACAGGTTGGGACACTGTGCAGACAGCAATGCAGAGAAGCCCTGGTATTTTCCCTCCATGTTGGCAGCACCATTAGTGGCATTACTGACACATTTACCTATATCTAGTTTAACTTCTTCCAGAACCTGTGTCGGTCTACAAATGACTCTCCAGTTGACGACTCACAATCAATCATAGCAATGAGTCTCTCATGGACAGCATCTGTTACATACGTGTATCTGAAGATGACTGAGCATTGGTCCTTCGAGGTGAAGTCTTGTGTCGGTGTCTAGCTAAACCAACAAGATTGCAGCTTCCCTTACTTCCTTTGCAATGGCTCTCTTGATTGCATGGCTGGTGGTGTCAATAACTCCATGGGAGCAGGATAACAAGAGACCCTCTTCCACCAATCCCCCCAGCAGGTCCATTTCTAGACTGCTTTGATTGGCGGGGCATGAAGAGATGTTGGTGGGGCAGAAGTGGGGGATGAAGTTTTTATTTTTTTATTTGAGCCTTTTAAAACTAATTTCTTGCATTTCTACACAACCTCACACAGGGCATTTTCTAAAATAAAATGTTTAATTTATGAACATTTAGAAGATTTTTTTTTTAACCCACCTTCACCCCCCCCCCCCATCTTATAGGAGGACAACTTTATTTATGCCCAATAATACCAAATCATTATCTACTCTTATATGGAAACAAGTATATTAAAGATGAGCTATATTCCTTCATCAATTCAGTCTCTTTGTGCTATTTTGTATTTACATGTGAAACTAAGTTACTGTAACTGGCTCATCATTTTCATTTATATTTTAGCCATACTCCATATTCATGCCACCTTTAACAAATCCAGTTGTATAAGAGGGCTTTAAAAAATGCTAAATGGATTGTGCAGTACAATGAGTGGGACAGTTCACGACAGGTTAACCACTTGCAGTTGGATCCATCCGCTCGTCCCGACTGCGGAGCTTTTCCACCCTAGCTCCCCAGTGGTGGAACGAACTCCCCACTCTGCACTCAGCTGAAACACTGTCTGTTTTTCGTCGTGGTCTGAAAACGCACTTTTTCAGACTCCACCTCGACTAAAATTATACCTATATAGGGCCATTCTATAGTATTCGCTTCCTGTTTTCTATTTAACTTGTGTTTTTGGTTATTCTATAGTTCAGAATGTATAGCTGACTGTGTGTACCTCTCATGTTTATTACAAGGGATAGCTCCTACGCTGTGAGAAAGCGGTGCTTTGTCGGATTTGCTTTGTAGTCGCGTCAATGACCTTCAATATGCACTTATTGTACGTCGCTTTGGATAAAAGCGTCTGCCAAATGATTGTAATGTAATGTAGTTCTGGAATTTCTTGTTTTTTCGTTATCACCCTAAACATGTCCAGCTCCTTAGATTGACGGCGTGTGAAGTAATTAAATACTGGGCGAACCCTCAAACCTTCTCTTCAAATGTCTACATCTTGTCTCTCTCTCGTCATGCTCTGCATCTGCTTTTTAACAATAGAAATCAATTATTGAAAACATTTATACAGCTGGATATATACTGAAGTGATTCAGGTTCACCTTGCTCAGGGGTACAACGGCAGTGTCCTACCTGGGAATCGAACATGCAACCTTTCGGTAACAAAGCCAGCTCCTTCACCGTTATACTACTAACTCTTGTTCAAGTTGCAGTATTATTCCATGCAAATTGTCAATTACCAATTTGCACATAATCTCCCATTTACTTTTTAAACTCTGTTGTGCTCAGTGGCATTGTTTGGCAGTCACATCTGTTATTGTTTCCACAGCGGAGACTGCAAAAAGCTGCCCCCCACATCCTTTCACTGTCTCTGCCTCAGCTTCACCGCTTTCATGTGTATAAAAAACAACATAAATCACTTGGACTGTTGACCAATGCTATCATATTTAGAAAATAACTCAAGAAAATATACATTGTTTTTGTAAATATACATCATATTTACCAATATAGACTAATGCAGTCAAGAAACCATGAATACTCCTGGACATATTGTGCATTTGCATATAAGGCCCTGCACTGCTGCACCTTCCTTGTTGGATGACCCTGCAACAGCTGCCTCCATCCTTTCTCTGTTTGACCTGTTTTAATATAAACAACAGCAAACCATTTCATAAATATTAAAACAACAGGCAAAATATTTAAAAATGAAAGCAACTACATTGTTAAACTCTAAAAGCCAGGGGCCAAAATAGCCAGAATTCTAGAACAACAAAACAGGATTTTGTCAAGGTACTTCTCCCAATGGTTAAAATAGCAAGCCTGGTCATACTGTAGATACAGGGCTAGACTTTTGGAGGCCCTAGGCAAGATTTTCTGTGGAGGCCCCCTTTTGAGATAAAATTGTAATTCATATACCTTCTCTACAACTAATCTAAATGAACGTAGCATTTTAATGGACAATGTTCTGATAGTCTATAGTAGAATCCAGTAAATCATTAATAAATCTAATATTACCGTACCATGACAACCTAAATTAAATTACATCATTGAACAAGGCTGCATTATTATTTTGACCTACACATGCAGTCAAAAAACACAATTGTGTAAAAAACAAGACCATAAGTCTAATAACGGCGTAGCTTCCCTATCCAATCTTTACGAACCTGGCCACACATATTGCGATGTCGGAGCTTTGAGGTAAACTCGTGAATTTGCGCGCTTTTCGACCACCACAAACAGCTAAGGTAGCTAACGTTAGTTTGCCAGGTAACATAAAAACACTATCATTTGACCCAACTTTACTAAATTTAGTGACAATGTTCTGCTAGCTAGCTAAATAAAGCTGCTGTTGCTGTATTACACACTGCTAATGAACCAACGTACGGTACGGTTAGCTAGCTAGCACAGAATTTCCGAGTTCTGTGGTAAATTTGTGAATGAGAGCTTTTCAACCACACAGATAAAGCTAAGCTAGCTAGTTTGCCAGGTAACTTAAAAACACTATCATTTGACTTTAGTTGTCACATCGAAAATATTACTGAGTTGAATGTTCACAAAGCAGCTGTTACACACTGCATAACAAGGGAACTAAGTTAGTTAGCTAAGTTAGCTAGCTAGCTTATGTTAACGTTAGTTAGCTAAGTTAGCTAGCTAGCTAGCTTACGTTAACGTTAGTTCCCTTGTTATGCAGTGTGTAACAGCAGCTAGCGTTAGCTGTATTGCAGCGGCTAACGTTGCCACTTGCACCTACAGATGAAGCAACTAAATGACTACTACTACATGCACAATAACCTGACCCGAGTATCACATTCGGTTGGGGCCTCAGCCAATCAGATAAATCTATTGCTGTGGATAAAGCTGTGATTTTGATTTGGTTTTATGATCACTGGCACGTACTGTACGCAGTGAGAACCTTAACACTTTTTAGAGAGTTAAAAAAAATGTTTTGCGAGGCCCTAGGCATTTGCCTATTCCGCCTATAGGAGGCGCCGGTGCTGTGTAGATATGCCCACCTGAAATATGATTGTTTAAAATACCGTAAAACTTATAATAATAAGCGTTTTTCTAATAATAGCCGGCGTGAGTTGTGATGCATGTAAAAAGGCCAGTCCACAATAATCTTGAATTTATCATGTAACGTTAAAGCTATTGCATGATGATGCACCCTGATCCGGGCATCCCTAGCTCAGCACCTTCCTCACCCTCCCCATCACCACCAGCAGTAGCCAGTCACGGCCTATGGCTGAAAAGGTCCGTAATTTTTTTTACATTTGGCAGCATCCGCCTCCAAAGCTTTGAGCTTTTTTTCTTGTGCTTTCTCTGCACCACCTTTCCCTTTTCTCTCCATAACACGCTTTAACATGAGACCAGCAAAGACTGAATGGAGAAACAAAACTTTGGTTATCATGACTGTGATTAACCAATCACGTTCGAAAAAGCCGGGCAAGTTCAATTTGGGAGGAGAGAGGTCACACCATGAAATCAATTGAATTTAATGTAGGCCTACCGCAGCTAAGGAAAAAAAAAAAAACAGACCGGCCCACTGGGAATATTCCCGCACTTTCCGACAGCCTGTTCACGCCTGATCAAGACTATACCGCAAGCCTGCAAGTCGTAGATCATGTGTGATGTAAATTTTTTAACCAGCACCCAGTCTTCAAAATACTGTCAGTTTGACCCTCACAGTTAGTGGATTGTTTAAGGGCATATCTTGTTACCTTGTAAGAGCTTGTGATTGATGCCCTCGGTGTGCCTGTCATTATTATGGATAAAGCGCTCTTGCCCTCCACCTGGGCATGTCCCCCTGCTGTGACACTTCAGCGCTCTTGCCCTCCACCTGGGCATGTCCCCCTGCTGTGACACTTCAGCGCTCTTGCCCTCCACCTGGGCATGTCCCCCTGCTGTGACACTTCAGCGCTCTTGCCCTACACCTGGGCATGCCCCCCTGCTGTGACACTTCAGCGCTCTTGCCCTCCACCTGGGCATGTCCCCCTGCTGTGACACTTCAGCGCTCTTGCCCTCCACCTGGGCATGTCCCCCTGCTGTGACACTTCAGCGCTCTTGCCCTCCACCTGGGCATGTCCCCCTGCTGTGACACTTCAGCGCTCTTGCCCTACACCTGGGCATGTCCCCCTGCTGTGACACTTCAGCGCTCTTGCCCTCCACCTGGGCATGTCCCCCTGCTGTGACACTTCAGCGCTCTTGCCCTCCACCTGGGCATGCCCCCCTGCTGTGACACTTCAGCGCTCTTGCCCTCCACCTGGGCATGTCCCCCTGCTGTGACACTTCAGCGCTCTTGCCCTCCACCTGGGCATGTCCCCCTGCTGTGACACTTCAGCGCTCTTGCCCTCCACCTGGGCATGCCCCCCTGCTGTGACACTTCAGCGCTCTTGCCCTCCACCTGGGCATGTCCCCCTGCTGTGACACTTCAACGCTCTTGCCCTCCACCTGGGCATGTCCCCCTGCTGTGACATTTCAGTGCTCTTGCCCTCCACCTGGGCATGTCCCCCTGCAGGACACTTCATGTAACTGCATTTACATCTTTCTTTTTCTTTGGACCACTTGTTATCCCATATTTTTCTGTTCTCCTGTTTCTCTATTTAAGTCAACCTGTGGAGCCCAGCTTGTGCAGCCACCCTGAAGGTCTGGCTGCTAGGCACAGTCAACATTGGCACAGGGACTTAGAAGAAGACTATAGAGTGTTCAGTGCATTGGAAGCCAGTGCTTTAGTGGGACTAGCCACTCAGCAACCCTGGACAGCATGCGGGGAGAAGAAGAGGGGGGAACAGAATGACTGACCTAAAAAAAAAAACACAAGCTGGAAATATAAATACATAAGAAGCCGTAGTGTCTCATTTCTTGGCTAAAAATGACAATGCAAAAATATTTAGATTTTGCAGTGTTCTCTGGAAGTAGATGAAAGGAGAATGGAGAGGCCTGTGAAATTTCAAAGCCAGCAGGTACTGTATATGGGTGCAAGCTTCACACAACCTACTCTGTAATTATTTTCAGTATTTGCATTTATATAGGAAACCAGCCAGGCATGGTTAACCAGTGCCCCCGTGTCCTCTCACTGCAAGATTTTATTTATTTGGGAAACAACTATGTTACGTAGATTAGGCCTTCATAACTGCCACGTCTTCCATAACATTATACAAGTTTTCAATCTGACACTAGTGCTTTTAGCACAGTGTGGTGTCCCAATATGAACCCACAGCTGTAGTCCCACTCACTTTAAGCTGTACTTTTTAAAAGGCATGTTTCTTTGCAACAGGAAAATTATGGATATTTGCTGAGTGAACCAGACTAAATCTGAGGAAATCTGAAAGGCACATGAGATATGCACATACTGAACCTGTGCTTTTTATGGTTTTGTTATACTTCAAGGTCAAATAGGAATATCACAAAAAAAAACTGATGTGTGGTTCATTGATCACCATGTTACTTTTGTATTTTATGACTATGTATTTTATGATTGACATTTATGGAGAATGTAACCAGCATCTGAACGTCAACTAATGATCAATCAATAAGAAAAAGTGTTGTGCTGGATCAGTCAAGTGCCAAAGTCATCCCTTTGTGTTTAACAGAACCACTCCTTCAGTCTTTGCCTTTAATCACAGGTATTAATGTGGAACTTTGTCCACATAATCCTCCTCAGTTAAGCTGGCCTCATTAATATAAGTAGGAACATACTGAAAGCCACAGGGTGTGGTTGTGACATCGTACCATTATCTTATAAATCTAAAAATACCACTCACCACTCAATCTTTATAGATTTTCTTTATAGATCACAATAAAAGGCTTTGCCACACACAGTCAACAGAAAAAAATTATTAGATCTCTTTTTTTTGTGCCAGTTTCAGCTGACAAACTGGAAGAATAGAACATTTCTTTGACGTATTATTATTTCTTCATAAAACAATAATTTTTTTTTAAATCTAAAGAGGATGTTTTCAGCCACAGAAACAATGTTGTTTTCTCTTTCTTTTTTCAGCTGTTTACTCTGAAAGCCTGTATTAGTTCCACGTGTTGGAACCAAGTTCTCACCCCTTCTGCGAGTTCCCATCGCCACAGAACGGGTGTGGCTCTGTGCGGAACGCTGCTACTTCAGCAGAGAATTTGACTCGGCAGGATTTGCCTGCAGCCTTTCTCCCTCTGCCTCTCTCTCTCTGGGTTTTAAAGTGGTGATTCTGCAAGGGCTTTGCTACACTTGTGTGCTCTAAAAATAGATGGTCTGTGAACTTTAGCCATTTCCATGGTCACAAAAAGAAAAAATCTGCTAGATCGCCCCTTTCTGGTGGAACTGTTGTGACCATAATGACCGTTGTGGTCTCCAAACCCTCCCTGCTTCAGTTGACATAGCAGTCTCTCACTGAGCAACCTACAGGGATTCATAACCATTCCACTTTTTCTGAATGCCCATGAAAGTATATGTAATGTATTTTCTCTTTTTTGCCATTTTTCCTCGACAAGCTTACAGTGCTATTCACTCGTGTGTATTGGTACACTTTACACACAGATTGAAATATTAACAGCGCAGAAAAAAGGCAAACAATGAAGTTAAATAGCAGTGCGATGGAAAAGGTCATATATAACACAATTAGATCATGTGCTTCAGTTTTGCTGTGGTTACAATGCTATTTATTTTCCTTTTCAAAAGAAATATGAGTGCAAAGGGCTCCTTCATTAAAACAACAAACCAAACATTGAGGAATCCCATAGTCCCTTGCAATATGGTTAGTTTGAGTTAGTATAATGGGGGTGGCTCTACCTCAAATTAAGAAAAGAAGGTGTCAGGAGCACTCCGTGGATATGGAATCAGACACTGTTTTTCTTAACGTTAACACAACATTTTCAGAACGTTCTTAATACAGTCATAGGACCATAAAATTATGTCTTGTGGACGTCCTCTAAATAGAATACAACATTATCAGGACGTTAAAAATGAACGTTCTCCAGGCATTATTTTGTAGGGTTCCATTGTTGTCCCATGGACGTTTTCTTAATGTCAAAACAACGTTTTCAGGACATTCTTAATACAGTCATGGGACCATAAAATGACGTCATGTGGACGTCCTCTAAATGGACCACAATGTTATCAGGACGTTAAAAATTAACGTTCTCCAGGCATTATTTTGTAGGGTTCCACTGTTGTCCCGGGGACATTTTTCTTAACGTCAAAAAATGTCTGAGCACTCTGTTTATGAAAATAACTTTGCCAGTGTATTGTCCATTTTAAACTAAATTAATTTGACACTCTCTCAATCTTAATTAACTTGGCCCACTTACAAATTACCTTGGCCCACCCACAATGTAAATCCTGCCGCCGCTACTGGTCCCTGTATGCTGGTTTTCGTTCCAACCACAGTTGCAGTTCCAAAAGAGATGCTCACGCGTCTCTTCGTGTATTTTCGGTTTGTCTTTGTTTATTCAGAACATGTTTTTAATAACAGTAATGTCACATTTTATTAGGAACAACTACTTGCAATTGCCACAGTACATCCCAACCATTTGTAAACTTCTGCACTAGATTTCTGGCAGCCCCATAGAAGACAAACTCAGGGTTGTTGGCAGCTAGCTTCTCTTTTATTTTGGCACGTGTATCCAAGAGAACAGATTTGCGGAAATGCAGAATTAATTAAATAAAACCTGATATAAAACAGGGTTTGGGTAGATTTTATTTAATTCCATTTTTCGCTAGAACATATAAATGTCTGAGTGTAGTGTGCGTTTCCCTTTTTTGAAAATGAGATTTATCAAGGTTTTTGAAGGCAAAAGTACTTATCCCATTGGCATGCATTTAAACCCACTGAGAAGCATCATTTAAAATGTAAATAAAGCTAAGATTATAAATTAGAGGAAACAACCTTTCAATAAGGTCCAGGTTGAAAAAAGTGAACCTATCCTATCCTAAACCAGTTTACCTCGAAGTAGGCTGCACAGCGCACCACTCATTAATTTTTCATTTCATTTAATTTCATTTATTTAGCCTTTTACAGGAATTTGTCTTGCATGCAAGAGTGTAGAGTCAGATAGTTAACAGAGATAACATTTAAAACATATCAAAACAAATAAATAAAAGAAAACATACATAGACCACACAACAGGAATGACAATATACCATTACAGTTGGCAGGCAAGTTTAGTAATTTGATGCTGCGGGGGACAAATTAATTCAGGGTCCTATTAGTTTTTGCTACAGGCATTTTGAAGCACCGTCTGGGTGGCATCAAGGTGTATTCACTGTATATCGTATGGGTGGGATCGTTATTGATATGTCTACCTAGGTCCAGTGTAAATGTATCACTTATGGTGGTAAATGGTTGTGAAATTGGCAGAAGCAGTTTTGTTTGATATGCTGATGATTTTGTTGTTTGCTTTTGTTTTGGACTGACAAAGATCCTCCCCAAGCTGCAATACAGAAGGTCAGGATGCTTTGTATAAAGCTTTTATAAAACAGAGCAAGCAGTAGGCGATCGACATTATGCAATCTATGTTTCCTCATTTTAAAAAAACCTTTGCTATCCCTTGCCATATATTCTGTCGGTGTTGTTATTCCAAGTCTGCTGGTGGTCAATGATTGTTCCCAGGTATTTGTACTCTGACACAATCTCAATGTCTACTCCATGTATTGACACTGGGAGAGGGTCTGGTTTGTTTTTTCTAAAATCTCCTTGGTTTTCTTTGTGTTCAGTAGCAACAAGTTATTAGTGCACCAGTCAGCAAACTGTCACTTCATGATGGTCACCAACACTCAGATGACGGATCCCACCGGATTTCTGTGCAGACTGCTTTTTTTTCTTGGCAGAACTCTTCTACATCCTATGGGCAGAGGTAGCATTCCAACCGCTTTCCTGCATACAGATAATGCAGTGTCTTGGAGGTCCAGCTGAAAACTCTCAGTAATTGTAGTCATTTCTTTTGTCAGCGGTAATGCGAGGCGAGGAGGTAAGTCATCAAAGGTAAGGGGTCAACTTGCGTCACGGGTAATGTGTGATCCAGGAGGCACCCAGGTGCTCAGCGGGCAGATTGTGGGTGCAGTGTGGGGGCTCACTGCGGAGTCGGGAATTCTATTTATCCACATAGACACAGAATGATTGTCACTGCTCCTTGATGTGCTTGCCTTTATATCAGATATATACCTCAAACTATTGCTTTTACTTTACGCTATAGAATTTAGAACATGAGCTCCAAGTCCACTAATACAATGGTCACTTTGGCATTGTTTGTTTTCATAACCGATCGTCTTATCCATAGCATTTGCCTCAGCTTACATTCTATACTGTACATATAAGTGGTTCAGGTTAAGAACCCTGCTCCAGGATGCAACATCAGTGCCCCCAAAACACGATTCCACAACACTTTAGGTTAAGATTCTAGTGACAGAACAGCAGTTTCTCCTCAATCACACAAAAACTGGTTCGATGAGCGAAACATCCCAAACCATTACATCAGCTACCAAAAGAAAGACCAATTTCCCAAACGTATAAACAGTATTCACCTGTTTTCACACAAATGGCAGATTTGTAAAACTTTTTTTGCAAAACCCTACACACAAGTCTCTTCATAAAGCCTGGGTAACCTCATGTTTTCATCTAGAAAGCACTGCCATTCAATATAGAAAACTCCACTCAAAATTACAGCTCAACACAATTAAGACACGGTCCTCAAGATGCAAATACTAACATGCTAAATTGTTCAATCAACAATCAGAACTTTGGGATGAATAAAAAGGGCTACAGGTGAGTTAATTTGTCTTGGAACAGTGGGTGCCAACAATGGAGAGAGGAAGAGGACGGAACATTATTGGCCACCGTGCCATTGTGAATGTCCCTGGCCTGCAGTATCACTCTTTGTGCAGCCATCAGCCATCATGGGGTCCTCCACTGCCATGCCACCCTGGGTCCAGGGCCATGCACACACTTTTTTGGGGGGCATATTCTCAAAAGGGGGGCGGGCACCTGTGATAAACATGACCATATAGCTTAGTTTCTCCTAGGAACACTTGGGTAAGAGGATAAACGTGGTGTTGTACAGGGGATGACACAGAGACTACACTGCACACACATTATGCATGCTTACTTTATATACATTTATGTTTCCATTCTTTTCTCAAATTGTCTTTGGCAAAGACTCTTTGCTATGCAAAAAGATATATAGTCCAAATTTAAGCATTTATTGTGGTACACCTGGCTTGATCCAATGGAGCCGCTTCCCTTTGCTGCCTGCTGTAGCACCCTGGCCTTACTCAAGTCTCTCCTTTCTGGGCTGCTGTGCTAACTGCCACCATCAAGAGTTAGCACAGCATGGCTATATTTGTTACCATTCAATAACCAGGACAATTGCAACTCTCGATAAATCACAAATTAACACAACCATTAGCATTAAGACTGCACTGATCATCTCTCGAACTATCAGTTTACAGTTTTTCTCGATTGTTTACACATTTCCTGAAAGCACCTAATTTCTCAAAACTATAAACACAAAAAAGTTAGCCATTTTTGCAAAACTTCAAAAATCTCAAAATGAAACCCTATGTTTAAAACCATGTACTCACCCCCAACATTACATTTTGCCTCCAAATCATAACCACAAGTCAACAAATGAATATACATATACAGTAAATGTCAATTACACACTGGTGTGATAAATGAGACACTATTACCATTATATTATTTAGGTATCAGCATTGTTTGAGTCTACTGGCCAAATCAAATATAAAAACAACTGAGATGGTTTTTGTTATTTTTTATTTTTCCAAATTACAGAAATCTTGGGGGTAGACAATGTAAAATAAAAAGAAACAGGAGAAAATGAAAAAAAATCATGCCACATATTCTCATGTACATCACACATTATATTTTCCCTGGCCAATCAGCGGGGGAATGACACAGCCACCCTTGGCATGACTCTGCCAGTATATACCCACATGCCTCCTCCATTGCTTTGAGTAGAAGCACTTGTTGTGGGGGTTACAGTCATATACCTTCCACCGCCATGCCGAATAAAACCTCCTCTATTGGGTTTAAAAATGGTAAGAAGGGAGAAACAAATTTAAAAAAACAATGGTTTCATTGAACCAGCTATGGACCAGAGCAGCACAGTGGAAACCAACGCTGTCCCAAATAACAACACGTGTGCTGCTCTGGTCCATCTTGTTCTCTGGGATTAATTGGGATGAGAAGATTGCAGAGATTGTTTAGGAAAATTAGGAGATGTGCAGTATTGTAAGGACCAAAAGTGGCATGACGATGGAGGACCCCCTGGTTGCCGTTTCCGGTTTCCTGTCAAATTTTTTTCACAAGATACATAAAACATTGGTACTGTTGTCCCCTTGTAGTAGTATACATTAGGTACTCCGCAGTACATTACATTACATTTATTTAGCAGACGCTTTTATCCAAAGCGACGTACAGTAAGTGCGTACAGAGACATCATCATCATTACAGAACAGACAAGGCAAAGCACATCCTTTGCATAATGTAGCAGCTATCCCTAGCAATGAACGTTGACTGTAGTTCACAGTAAGCTGTGGGCAAATCAGCAACACCACACATGTATTTCATTCCAAATACTATTATAAACTATACTATTATAAACCATTCCAAATACTATTATAAACTATGCTATTATAAACCATTCCAAATACTCCTGGTGAGTACAAGGTCCAGTTGGTTACCACCATTGTGGGTGGCAGGCGATGGGGACTGAGTGAGGGCAAAGGACTGGAGGAGTGAGGTGACACTGGATAGCTGGGCGCTGTCTGGTTGGAGGTTGAAGTCTCCCAGTAGGATTACTGGGGTACCATCCTCAGGGAAGGAGCTCAGGAGTGTGTCCAGTTCATCCAGGAAAGCGCCGAGCGGACCTGGGGGGTGATAGAGAACAACAATGTTAAGTGCAGATGGGTGAGTTACAGTGACTGCATGAAACTCAAAGGAGGAGATATTCAGGCAGGGTACAGTGGGAATAGAGAATTTCCAGGACGTGGAAATGAGCAAACCAGTACCCCCCGCCTCTGCCTGAGGCCCTGGGGGTGTGGGAGAAGGAGTAGCCAGCAGACAGAGCAGCTGGAGTGGCTGTGTTATCTGGAGTGATCCAGGTCTCAGTGAGAGCCAGGAAGTGGAGGGACTTCAACTTGGCATATGCAGTGATGAAGTCAGCTTTCTGGACGGCTGACCGGCAGTTCCATAGTCCACCCACCACTGAGAGTTCCTTATGAGAGGACAGCGGTGGGTAGACCAGGTTAGCCGGACAGCGTCTGCGGTGGTTGGGCCTCCAGGAGCGAGGCATGGAGCACAGAGGAATGGGGGTTAGACACATGGTAGGGGGTGAGAAGACAGGTTAGGTGGGGGAAGATCATTACAAACTGTTCAAATTACCGATGAGGCAGCCTCTACTTTAACTTATAGAGTTGGCTAATTTCTCGAATGCACTCAGCTGCTTGCAGGACTAATTCACTCAGGTGAATCTATTTGCGATTAGCAACACAAAACACTAGCAATTTACTAGACCTAGAAACACAAAGCAAGTAAACAAGTGGTCGGTAATGCTGCAATTTACATTAACTAAACCGTGACTACACTACAAACAGTTCAATCAGCTAACGCACAGCTGAACCAAATGAAAAAGACGATACTTAATCCTATCCGACGGTAGATTGACAACGCGGGTCTGCTTGCACTCTGAACTAGGTACAGTAATCACCGAGTATTGTATTGATATGTGACAGGAAATAACATTAGAGCAAACTTTCCTATTCTCATTTCTTTGTGCTGAAGCTCCGATTGCTGATTGAATAATGAAATCAACTAGTGTGTCACCTGTGAGGAGTGAGTGTGTGAATTGATCATTGAAGTTTAGCACATTGAAGTTTAGCACATTGAAGTTTAGCATTTTGGATGCTAGTGTTTTCATGTGAACACAAGAGATTTCCTTTGTGAAGTTTGAATAATGAGGAGAATAGTGTGAAGTGTTTTGGAACATTGTTAAAGAGACTGAAATTTGTGTGAAAATATTTACAGTATTGAAAAAATTGTCTTTTTGCATATGAACTTAAAGTTTAGATAATTAGGTTCATAGCATCAATTTTAGTGTGTAAACAATTGAGAAAAACTGTAATTAGCCTAGTTTTAATTAGTACTCATCCTATTAGGCCTATTAATATAATTAAGGGAAGAATTAATAGATTAACCTATAGTGCCGATCATACAAGTTGTGGAGACCAGATACAAAAATGAGTGGACACAAAATAACAAAAAAATAATCAAGATGCAAAAAAAAATAATTTAAAAAATACTTATTCTACTATGTACTATTAAAATTATGACAATTATTTTACAGACATTCTATTCCCTTATTCCCAAATCTAACAATGACAAAAAAAAAAAAAAACTCTCCCATTCGGTTTCTTTGCACACATTCTTTATTTTACATTAATGTAGGCCAGCAGCCGATCGGTTGCTGAAACACTAGCAATTGACCCAGCATGACCATTAGGCACTCGCTAGCCAAACAGTAACAGCATAATGAAGGCAAACCACAATAATGCCAATAATAACCACAGTTTATCACACTTTTTTCTCAGCATGGTGGTGGAAGTTATATGAGTGAAAGCCCTATGAGGGGGAGAACCTTCTCCAGGATATGGAGGAGGCTTGTGGGACAGCGCTGTGGAGTCCTGCCAGGGTTTCATTAGGCATATTCCCACCGCAGCCTGGTCAGGGAAAACATGACCGTGACCGAATACCATCCCTTAACCCCTTTGAGGGCGCATATTTGAGTCAACTTCATCGAAAAGCTTTTGAGTGGGCGACTTTTTCTCACAAATGGGGCACTTAAAATACCCGGATGAAACCCTTATTTCTGGGGTTTTGTTCTCCTCCATAGAAATGTGCACTCATCCGACAATTTCGGGAAGTAAACTGGAAGTAAAAACTCAAATTTGTAGTACAAGGGACAAATTACAAACTATTTCCTCATTAGTTTGGAAAGAGTTTTGCAGGATTTCTTTCGCACACTGCTTACAAAGTGGAGAGAGTGGGAGAGGGCACATAGTGGACAGGGAGCAGGGAACAGGGATCCTATTCAGTCACAGCCCTCGACTGTGATGTAGACGCAAACCTCTGGCCTGACCCCGCCCAGAGACAGGATGCTGAGGCAGTGTAAATTACCTTTTTCTTTCTTCAACAGCAGTTTTTTAAATTCTTTTTTATATCCCTTATTTTAGTTGAATAGTTTGGAATTATATTTACTTTAATTTTACTTTTTACTTGTTTCCCTAACCTTTCTTGTCTTCTGGAAAAGACAAATAATAACTTGTGAATTTTGATATTGTGTACTGTAACACTTGTACATTTACATAATGTATGTAGATTATAGTAGCATGTTGTTGCAGAATGGTTATGAAAAAGCATGTGATTATTGATTCATTAATAGCTTTTATAGTAGTGTTTTTAATTGATCTCACCAGTGAGTAATGGGTGTTCAGTAGTGTCTATGTATTTGATGACCTTTTTGTGCCACCTGAAGGCAAAGTTTAATATAGATGGAATGGAGGATAGCATGTTTTTGAGTAGTGTTTCGTTTTGTCTTAGAAATCTGCGGTTTGGCCAAAGCAATGTGAGGATTTGTGTTTTGTGTTTATAGTTTAGTGAAAATGGAGTATAATTTCAGGAAATGTGTGTACGCAGTTGTGAAAACCTGTAAATTGTGTTCTTTCCCTTGCATAATCAGGAAGTTGTAACGTTCCGTTCCCATCCTGTCCGTTTTCCCTTTCCCTCCGTGTCATGTTTGATTCCCATTGTCCGTGTTTTCCCCGTTGCTGCAGACTGGGCGTGTTCCTTCCGTTTGTTTCATTTTCCCCACTCCTGTCTCAGCCTATCTCCCTTCTCCGTTGCAACTTGCATTCCTCACACTTCGCTTGTTCAATCACCCTCGCTTACATTTGCACGCCTTCTTAATTGTTTCCAATCTCACTTCCCTATTTAACCCTCCGGCTGGCTGCTATTCGGCGCCAGTTTGTTAACGTTGTTCGTTTGTATCCTGGTCTTTGAATCCCTGTCCTGTGCATCTAACTTCAGTTTGGTTCTGTCTCGGGGCTTTAATGCTCACTGTTGTTTGCTAACCAGTCCTGTCTGTTTGCGGTTCTTCCTGCCTATATATTGCCTGTCTCGTTAACCACCACTCTACTGTTTCTGCCAGTCTGTAGCTGTTCGCGTTTCCCTGATTGTGTTGCGGTACTTCCGCTCCCACCTGACGTTGCGCCCGCAGCTGGGTGTTCTGCTCCTCCATTCTACAGTGGCTCCTGTCCGGCCGTGGCTACCACCATTGTTACGGTTACTGTTGCATCTACTAATGTCACCCTGCTGCCTCAACCGAGCCAACCCGAGGTCCGCTACACTGCTCTGCCTTGCCGTATCCAGCCGCTACCCCTTCCTCTGCTTCCATTACCTGGTTACCTGTTACAATTATTCCCCGGCTCCCCCTCCTTACATTTCATGTATCCCATAACCAGTTGTCTGTTCTCTATGTCCTCCCTCGCTTCAGGAGACAAGTTCAAAGCATATTTATTGGATGCCTAGCGCTCCCCCTATCCGTCCCGTTTGTCCCGTCTGTCTAGATCCGTCAAGTCCTATTCCAGTCCAGTTCCGGTTTGGAACTTACCTGAGAGACCCGCACAGTCCAGTTCCGGTTTGGAACATTCCAGTGGTCCTGTTCCAGTTCCAGTCTAAATATCCAGTCCCAGTCCAGTCCAGTTCCGGTTTGGAACAACCCAGTGTTCCGTACCAAGTCCAGTTCCGGTTTGGAACTACCAGTGTCCCGTACCAAGTCCAGTTCCGGTTTGGAACTACCAGTGTTCCGTACCAAGTCCAGTTCCGGTTTGGAACAACCCAGTGTTCCGTACCAAGTCCAGTTCCGGTTTCGAACTACCAGTGTCCCGTACCAAGTCCAGTTCCGGTTTGGAACAACACTGTGTTCCCGTGATCCAGTTCCTGTTTGGTCCGTTCCAGTTCCAGTACCAAGTCCAGTTCCGGCTTGGAACATCCTGTTGTCGTTTAAAGTCCAGCTCTGGCTTGGAGCAGATTCAAGGTCCGGAGAAGCTCCGGACTCATTGTGTTAACCGTGTATTATCTGTGTACAGCTTGGGACTACCCCAAGCTATAATAAATTGCCCTTTTTCTGTCCCTCTGCCTCCTGGTCGTTGCATTTGGGTCCAGCCCGTATTAGGTTCATGACAGAAGTTAGACAAAAATATACTGTGTAAAATATTTCTATTCTGTTCAACTCCTTTCAGACAAGCGCTACCCATTAGGCATCATTAGCATCAGCCCCTCCCAAAATAATATAATTTCCTTTGCAACAGATTAGCACCAAGTTGGGAACAGAGTAATACCAAAAGCAAATAAATATCTGACTCCTTGACATGTGAATTATGTACATGCACAACTTCTGTAGTTATTATCATGGTAAATTTCAGAAATAAATAAATTTGAATAATGCATTAGGTCTGCATGTTTTTTGTACTAAATCCTACTGTAAGGGGGGTTGGGTAGGAGGATCAGACGTGACCAGAAAAGGATACGAGAAATTACCCACGCCAGTGAGTAATCATTAGAAAAGAAAAATATAAAGAAAGACGGGACAAAAACTCCCGAACAAACAAAATGTCCTTTATAAAACAGGACGATACTCTAAACTCGAGTAGAGAGATACACAGAGAGAAAATAATCTCGTAAAGTACCGAAATAACCCCACTAGCTCTGGACGAACTCGAAAAACGAGCAGATGCAAAAATAAAGGGAGAATAATCCCGACGTGAGCCAAAAATAAAACAACCCACAGAATGGGTGAACTCGCAGAATAAAGCAGCACAAGAAAAATAAACTGGTAGCGAACCTCTAGCTCTGATAAACGTCAGAGACAAAACAGTAGGCGAATAACTAAAGCACAGTGGTAAAAGAAACCGAAACTAGAGAAAATAGGAATCTAACCTAACTCTAGGAAGTTTCTGAATGTTTGTCAAAAACAAAAATCCAGTCCTCCGACTATACCTTTTTTACCGGGCTTGGTGAAACGTGGCAGCAAAGACACACAAGCACCGGAAGACGGAAACAGCGTGCTTAAATAGCACAAAGGAAACCAGGAACAGGTGCGCCAGGTAATGAGCGGAAGACGGGAAAACACGGAGTGGTCAGCGAAAAAGAAACCGGAACGCCCGCTCACAGCTACAGAGAACCATGGAATGAATGATAGTAAAACCGTGACCTTCATCACAAACAGTTATTTTAATTATGTTTTTGTAGCCTAGTCTAGGTTCTTGCACATTAAACAACAATAAGTACATATTCCTAAACACTTTCAGACTGCACTGTATGTTTATGATCTTACCTTTATACATGAAACAACAATGATTACGGTATTCTTAAACATTTATTAGTGTTTTTACTTTCCGATCATTGGTTGGTTGCAGTTTGGACGAAACAATGCAAGTGACTGATTTGATGTGAACTGAAAATAACTAAACTTCACGTTATGTAAGTGTGCAAACATGGATACTGTGTCAGCATATGGCGAGACGCCCCTGTATTCTGCTGTTATAATGATTCCATGAAATCAACCAAACTGATATTTTTCTAAAATGATCAATTTATTTCCCCAAGAAATGAGTCATAAATATTCACACTCCTATTTTTAGTAATTTGTGCACCTTCCCTTCACAAGTGTAGTGAGGTTTGGTCAGTTTTATTCAGAACGAATGAAGTTCAACACTCAATTAGAATTCTATACGTCAGTAGAGCCCAACTTAGTGAAATAACGTAGAAACGACAGTGGGTGGGAAAAATGACATATACTTTATTGGCTACAGCTAATAATATGTGGATAATAGAAACAATAAATGATATAACATGAGGAATATGTTCTATGATTCAATCTTAATCAGAGGAAATGATAATTATGTGGCGGCTGAATATAGAAGTTAACAGTCCCACCAATAACAAAGGTTAGTCGTGTTATGGGTTAATGACACGCTAAACCATATTAGGTTGTTAGTTCGTTTTATCAGTCTCATAAATGTTAAGTTTTAACATAAAACTACAAGGTCAGGGAAATTGGTTATTCCCGACCAATGCACGTATAGAAAAAGAAAACACAAACAACAATAGGAACAAGCAGTAAAATGACTTCAACTAGGTATCACAAGTTTTATGCTAGCCTATCAATTGATGTCAGTGTTAAATAAAAATGTGTCTAATACTTAACGGTAACAAAGGGAGGGCCAGTCCCGATCCCGTAAGTGAGCAGCTCGTCAGCTGATCCAAGGTCCCGGCAGGTGCGTGGACTCCTGGAAGACTTCTTTGCTGAAGTCGGGTCGCGACGGGGTTCCAGTCAGGTCGACGTGGACGTGCACAGATCTCCACTCGGGCGCGTGCCGCAAGTGAGATAGTGGAGGAACAGTCTGAAGAAACATGTCCTCACAACAGCTGTTGAAGGAGAATAAACTGGCTTAGTTTATTCTGTGGACGGTGGCACGCCAACTCTGTCTTGGTGATCAAGCGAGGTGCGGGTTGGGTAGCGCAGCGAAGTCCGTCCAGGTTCAGTGGTGCGTCTGGTAGGTTAAGACAACGTCTTTTCCATCAGAGCCGTCCGGGCGCGTCTGGTTGGGGCAAGGTTGAGCCTTTCCCATCAGAGCAACGTTGGTAAAGTTCCCTGGGTTTTTATGGTCAAAATCCCTTTGATCCCAATTGGTAGATGGCTTTAGGGCACCTATACAACAGATTGGCTCATTCCCTTGGAACCAACAATGAAACATAGATGGACCAGCTATTTATATATATTTATATTTGCAATCACCTCAGGGTGTGTGTGTATATGTTAAATTTGGATCTCCCCTCTCTTTCTCAACAGAGGGGGGGGGGGGGGGGGGGGGTGTTCCTACCCAAACAGGCGCCTGATCGATCAAGCAGTCTGTGTTCATCTCAGAGTCACATGAAGAATGTGGACAGACACCCCATTGTGTCTCATTTGATCAGGAGTGTTATTTGGGCCATCCACAGTCTCATTATCAGAAAGCCAGAGTCCCAAAATGTCCCTGTGTAACCATTACACAAGGATAACACAACTTCTATCATTTATGAGATTGGTGAACATATTAGGGGGAACTTTGACCTTTCCTCCATGCAGAATCTTTAATTATCTTAAATTCAAACCACAATAAATCAGGTTCAAATCTGGAGCCAGAGATAGCCATTGCAAAACAGTAATTTTGAGGTCATAAAAATGTGTGGATTTGTGGATTTTTAGGCATGCTTGAGATCATTGTCTTGCTAAGAGACTCATTAGCAGCCAAGTTTCTGGCAGTGAGAAGTTTTTTGGTGAAAATGTCTTGGTACTTACTGGAGTTCATGATTCCATTGTCCTTAACAAGAGCTCCAACTATAGCATTTTTATATTTTTTTTAAATGTGTCCTTCCGGCACAAAACCCACAACTGGTGTGCGTGGTCAGAAAGCTCATATTGCCTCAAAAAAAGGACTGAGGTGGTCTGATATCTGCTTTCACCACTCTTTTTTTTTTGCAGATGTGGTAAGGATGACAGCTATGTGGAATCCAATAAAAAATCAATTCTCCTAACGATTATAAAAGTCATCTCCTGTCGTTTTGTCAAAATGTAAAAACAAGACCAAAGTCATGTGTGTACTAAACATTTTTATTATCTAGTTGGTAGTGCTAGTGTCAGTTATTGTTGCTCTTAAGAATCATTGTTAGACTTAATGTAATGTTGCTTTTACATTTAGAAATAATACAATTATTCAGATTGGCTGCCAGGGAAAATATACCCAGCAGCTGGGTGACATGTACTCTGTGTAATGAGTTTGCCCTGTGACCTGAAGGAAATGAGAAGTATTGTGTACAAATATAATATCATAGGGTTATTTGCAAGATGCCCAATTTCAGCTTTAAGAAACGGATACAGAAGACAGAAAATATGTGACCTTGGCTTCTCATGGGGAAGACAATTCACACGAATCGCCTGACACTTGACATATTGTACGTATTGCAGCAATTGTTGTAAATATTTAATAATAATGCTGCCCTCAGAAGGCCTGGAAAAGGCTGCTCAAATGAGGTAGGGTCCCTATTTATGTTCTGTTTCTCTCTCTCTAAGCCTCTACACTATGCAATGAACAGTGAGGGCACAACAGTTCTGTAGCCTAAATAATGAAAAAAGAACTTATTTTTTAGCAATTAGGCTACACTCATTTCTGAATAAGTTGATTTTTAACCAATAGCCTATGAGTTGCTCATCACATGTAGCCTAAATGATGTCGCCACCTCTGTGTTTAACTCATGCCTCTCTCAGTCTCTCAACTCACTATGCCCTCTTGTCTCCAAACCAGCCCGACTATCACCCCCTTCCCCGTGGCTGACGGATTCTCTCAGATCCAGCAGAACCATGCTACGAGCCGCTGAGAGAAAGTGGAGGAAATCCAGATCCCCAGATGACCTGGCCTCCTACCACACTCTGCTGGCAGCCTTCACAGCTGCAACTACATCAGCTAAAACTTCATTTTTCCAGTCGAAAATTGATACATGTCTATCTAACCCACGTAAACTCTTTTCCACCTTCTCCTCCCTGCTCACCCCCCCTCCACCCCCTTCACCCTCCTCCCTCTCTGCAGATGACTTCCTGACCCACTTTGAGGGGAAGGTGGCTGCGATCCGGAACTCCTTCACGCATTCGGTGACACCCCACATCCCCCATACTGAACCCATCGCTACACTGTCGTCCTTCAAGACTCTGAAGGACTCCGATGTGCTCGAGCTGGTGACGCGCCAGCGCGCAACCACCTGTCCACTAGACCCCATACCTTCAGCAGTCCTCCAGTCTATATCTGCTGAGCTCCTTCCATATCTGTCCTCTGTTATTAACACCTCCCTAACCTGTGGCCATGTTCCTGCTGCCTTTAAAACTGCCCGTGTAACCCCACTCCTTAAAAAACTTAGCTTAGATCCCGCTGATGTCAGGAACTACCGTCCTGTATCTCTCTTGCCCTTCCTGTCCAAAACACTTGAACGTGCTGTCCTTAACCAACTGTCTGTTTTTCTCCACCAGAACAACCTGCTTGACCCGCATCAGTCTGGCTTCAGAACCGGCCATTCCACCGAAACTGCTCTCCTGGCTGTGACTGAGGCACTCGCCACTGCTAGAGCCTCCTCCCTCTCCTCTGTTCTGATTCTCCTTGACCTGTCTGCGGCATTCGACACGGTCAACCACAAACTCCTGATCTCCACACTCGCTGAGATGGGCATTTCTGGAACTGCCCTCTCTTGGTTTGTATCGTACCTCACTGATAGATCCTACCAAGTCTCCTGGAAGGGTTCCGTCTCTGCTCCCCGTCCCCTGTCTACAGGAGTCCCGCAGGGATCTGTACTGGGTCCTCTGCTGTTCTCTATGTATACTAAGTCTCTTGGCTCAGTAATCCATTCACATGGCTTCTCATACCATAGCTATGCTGACGATACTCAACTCTTCCTCTCTTTCCCTCCCTCTACCCCACAGGTCAAGGAGAGGATATCTGCTTGTCTGACTGACATCTCTGAGTGGATGGCTACCCATCACCTGAAGCTCAACCTTGACAAGACAGAGCTCCTCTTCATGCCGTACAAGACCTCCCCACTACATGACCTCTCCATCACTGTTGATGGGACCATGGTGGCTGCCTCCCGCTCTGCAAGGAACCTGGGGGTGGTCCTGGACGACCGGCTGGACTTCAAAGAGCACATCAGGGCGACGGCACGGTCCTGCAGGTTCCTCCTGTACAACATCAGGAGGATTCGACCGTACCTCACCACCTACTCCACCCAGCTTCTTGTCCAGACCATGGTCACCTCACGCCTGGACTACTGCAACTCCCTGCTCGCAAGCCTGCCGGCCTGCGCCATTCTGCCTCTTCAACTGATCCAGAATGCAGCTGCCCGGCTTGTGTTCAACCTCCCGAA
This sequence comes from Synaphobranchus kaupii, assembly GCA_029718625.1. NCBI lineage: Eukaryota > Metazoa > Chordata > Actinopteri > Anguilliformes > Synaphobranchidae > Synaphobranchus > Synaphobranchus kaupii. Next base: position 73,812 of record CM056385.1, read on the forward strand.
ATTTTCCCACGTAACCCCCCTGCTGAAGTCCCTCCACTGGCTGCCAGTTGCAGCCAGGATCAGGTTCAAAGTTCTGACCCTGGCCTACACTGCAGCCAATAGGACAGGCCCCGCCTACCTGCAGGACTTAATCCAGAACTATGTTCCTGCTCGACCACTTCGCTCTTCTACAGCAGGGCGACTGGCACTTCCCCCCCTCCGTGTCAAAGGCTCTCGCTTGTCCCGACTGCGGAGCTTTTCCACATTAGCACCTCAGTGGTGGAATGAACTTCCCATTCCCCTACGTTCTACTCCAACCCTGCCTGCATTCCGTCGAGGCCTGAAGACACACCTCTTCAGACTCCACCTTGACTGATATCCTCACCTAGGAATATCAGTTCCCTGTTCCCTGTGTTTTCCTGTTTGTTTATTATAGTTTATAATAGTATTTGGAATGGTTTATAATAGCATAGTTTATAATAGTATTTGGAATGGTTTATAATAGCATAGTTTATAATAGTATTTGGAATGGTTTATAATGGTATAGTTTATAATAGTATTTGGAATGAAGTGTGGTGTTGCTGATTTGCCCACAGCTTACTGTGAACTACAGTCAACGTTCATTGCTAGGGATAGCTGCTACATTATGCAAAGGATGTGCTTTGCCTTGTCTGTTCTGTAATGATGATGATGTCTCTGTACGCACTTACTGTACGTCGCTTTGGATAAAAGCGTCTGCTAAATAAATGTAATGTAATGTAATGTAATGAATTAAGCATGAGCTGGTTAAAATGATTCAATGATGAAACAGCCTCTGTATAAGAATTTATTGGAGACAGCCATAGGAAAATAATTACACGTTGTATTGAAGACGCAACAATTTAACCCTTTTGTATTTTTTTCTAAGAATGGTCGATCTAGCTTTATTAGCGTGGAAGACCTAGCAAACGCCGCACCCCAGCATGATGCCTGCAGTGTAAAAAGATGTGGAAAAATATGCTGGCAATTTGTTGTCACTGTCTTTGATCACCCCTTCCAGGGCCACTTTCCCAGTGATATCCCTGATCCTCTCGTCTGCAGGTCTCGTCCGAGATGCCCTTTCCTCCACCTGTACAGGCAGAACTTTTTTATTCAAGGGTTATTTTCTTTTTTTAATCTCAGCTGTAGTTCGCTCTTCAGAGGAAGCACTACTTACAGCCTTGATTATCTTCTGTCACATAGGGGCTTTTCAGGTAGGCTGCACACACCACGACTAACACTCCTCAAAACACACATTTACACACATGTACTTTTTTATTTTATTTGGCACCCAACGCAGGGCTCTGTATGTCCATTTCCCAACCAAATTTGGAATGTACAATTGTTCCCCCAACTGCGTCACTGCACTGGACACACAGGTGCAGACCCACGGCTTTCCTTCTAAACACATGGCTCAGCCAGAAGTTTCTCCCGACACATCATCGCCAAACTCGCACAGAGTGGAATCGAAGGAAGACCACCCTACGCAGCTGCATGCAGACCAGCGGGGTTGCCTGATGAACGCGGGCCTACTGAACCCACCCATACCCTGGGCAATGCAATTGTGCGTCGCCCCCCACGGGGCTACTGGCCACAGTCGGCACTGGCACGATCCGGATTCGAACCCAGATCATGGGGCTTATCCATGCACCAAAATGTGGTATTTTCATGTACTTTGTTCAGAAGCATTTAAATTTCACCTTGATAGAAAAAATTGTCTTCTTTGCTTTCCTATTGCCGGCCATGGCCGAGAATAGAGAGAAAATCGCAATGGCATGTGCGTTTTAAGAGGTGGCCTTGCCAAATATGGTAGTAAATGGGCGTGTGAGTATGGTAATTCATGATGTGAATGTGTTTCCTAATATATGATCAAGTCTGTTTTATCAACCTGTGAACACATTTACGCTCAGATCAATGGTTTGAAGAATCACACGTGAGATTTTCATACCCAAGTTGGTATGCTGAAATATACGCTCACTTTTACAACCATAATTGATAAATGAGGCCCTCTGTCTGCATAGCACTTTGGCTTTTGTAGCATTTTGATGAAATCAGAAAAGTATTATCACCATTTGTGTGTGTGTGTGCTCTTTATCACAAGGTGGCAAACAGTGCTGCTCTCAAGAGTCACTTCTCTCTTGACAATTTGCTTGTCCATTCACTTTACTCCTCTACTTAATGACAAAATTATCAAATCAATGAGTCTGTAGCATTACAGCAGTTTGCAGAGATTTATCACAAGAGACGATTTAGAAATACTTTGTGCCTTATCCTTTCAATACTGTTCCTTTCCTAAACGGCTGATCTTCTTAGCCCTGAACTGAGCAGCAGCAGTAGCAGCCACAGCTGCTAGGGGGGGAAGGCCAGTATTTGCGAAGGGAGAGATGACTTCACAGTTCAGTAAAATTATGATGACCACCGCCACATAGTGATTCATTTTGATTAATTGCCTAATCCTTTGTTGGAGGCAGTTGGAACTCCATAGCCAACACGTGGGGTCTTAAAGAGATTGGTTTCAACCTGATACCTGGAACAGTAGCTTATTTATGTCCCCAGGGATTTTCTTTTTGTTTTCATTTGTCTGCTTTTGTTTTGTTTTTTTTGTCTGTCTTTCAGTCCATTGGTACACTTGAGTAATTAAGTATATTTGATCTGAAACCAAAGCTATAGTTTAAGTAAATAGCCCTCTAGGGGCCCTATCTTACACCCGGCTCTAAGCGGCGATAACCCAAACTTCTTGGCTAGCTTCAGACCGGTGCAGGTGTCATTTTAGCATCCAGTGCTCACGTTGTTTAAAGTGAACTTGTGCCCATAGCAAGTGAACTGGGCGGGTTAAGATGAGGTGTGGCCAGGAAATTTTTTTGTGTATTGCTATCTTGAAGCAGCAAAAAGCGTTTGCACTAAAACCACCATAAACTTGGTCTTAAGTCATGTCGCAGTTGTTTTAATGTAATTTTAACAGTGCAATATAAGTGCATCTACATAGGCGTGTGCACAACGCGCGTACACCCACCTGTCTGTTACACACAGGGGCACGCACAAGCATGCATAAAAATATCAAGATTACAATGTGAAATATTATTATTGTGTAGGCTATATCAGAAAATGCATAGCCTAATAATAAAAGGGTCAAGCCGAGTCTGACATGCCAATGAATACATTCAAGTCCTCATCACAAATGTCAGCCAAGAACGAACTTTGCCCCAGCAGAGAACGCTGTTATATATCTGAAACGCAATGGAGCCCACTCCATCAACATCCAGGTGATGTGCGATGCTACCTGTAAGATCACACATGTATTCGCAATTATAGCTGCTACATTATGGGAAGGATGTGCTTTGTCGAAACATATGTCCAAATGTGTTCGATGACATTTCTGTATGCACTTATTGTATGTCGCTTTGGATAAAAGAGTCTGCTAAATGACTGTAATGTAATGTAATCTTGGATCAAGCTATGACTCTATATTGGCCAATAGTTCCTGCAAGCTTCCGGGGGACAAGCTTCTGTTGGGGGACAATAGTTGCATAAAAACATGCACAAAAATATCAAGATTAGCAGGACAATATAAAACAAGGGGAAATATGCATAAACCTATGGGTTCCCAACCTAACAGCTTTAGTGTATTTAATATCATTAAGGCAAAAGAACACTACTTATGTTAAGAATCAATATTAGGATGCTCGTAATATGAATTTAGGATGAAGCTTGAACTTCACTAGCCAAAATGCATTGCCTGTGATCTGTCTGCTGTGAGAACAGCCTCATGGAATTGATGTTAGACAATACTTCATTGTATAGGCTAATCGAACTAAATTTGTTACGCAAGCAGGCTAATTTGGCATTTTCTAAACTGAGATGGAAGCCAGATCCGGGTAGTTTTTGCTCAGCTGTTGCAGGTGCTTTTAACTAAATTAAACCGCAGATATTTTCTAAAATAACAGCATTGGTGTAAGCTAATGGAAAATATATTTCTGGGGATCGGTAATTACCGGGAACCTGTGCTGGTGTTAAACCCGAATGGTTAAGATTATTATTGTGTATATCAAAACACGTCATAATGGTTAGTCCTAATATTGATCCATATATTCCTTGCTCGCACACTTTAAACTTACACACGTGCAGGACTGTTTCACCAGCTGTTAATCACTCTTTTTGCAGTCTTATTAAATCTGCCATTATATTAACAATCCGCCAAGGTGCAACCGCAGGGAGCTTTTAAAGGGAATGGGAGATGACACTGATTGGTTTACTGCATGGTATGCCCAAGACACACCTATAATTAATGAGGAGACTAAGTTCAAGCCATTTAAATAACACTCCATCTAATTAGCAAAAGTGTTGTAGACCAAGTACTAAGATCGTCACGATAGAGCCCCAGGACTCTATGAAGAGGATTTTTTTATTCATTTATTTTTATTTATTTTTTTTACTTTAGAACACCTTAACAGATCAACTCCAAATAACCTGATACACTGAAATGTAATACCTTGGAAATTTAAATATTGTGATGTTCTGAGAAGGACCCAAACGCAGACCACAGGTAGCAGGCAAAAACGTTGTTTATTCACAGTCTGAGATCAGAAGCCAGGTAATCAGAGTTAGAGAAGGTACAAAATCAAAATCCAAGAGTAGTAAAAAAACATAGCAAGAGTAAAAAAAAAAAAAACCAGAAAGACACGGCAAACAAAACAGAAGGAAACGGCAAGCTCGAAGTCGTACAGAAGGGTTGTCTCAGGAATCTCAAATACACAGGCTTACTAACAATCGGCACAGTGGAATTGATCAACATTCTGACAAAGTAACACTGCACACCGAGGGCTTATAAACACTGGGGAAGGATAAGACAAAGGAGGGTCACGTGTGAGAGAGGGCGGGGTTACAAACAAGACAAAGGTGATAACAATGGGAATCGATAATACAATAATGGGGGAATGACAAAGACGTGGACCGGATTCAGGAAAACACATTGAAGACAACACAGCCTGGATCAGAGGCAGACTCGTGCTCAGATTGGTAGGCGGAGTTACAGGCTAGAGACAGGTGCAGTCAATATGTGAAGGCAGCAGGAGTCAGGTAAAGCACGAGAATGGAATGTTACAGCGTAGAAGATATGTTAGTATCAATTAGTAAATAACTACAATACGGGGGTTAGTCTTGTTTAGTAACACATATACATTAGTAGATTTAGTAAGTGTAACTTAAACTAGATAATTACTTATTGCACTTGTGGTTAATAGTATCTACAGTTTAATACAAAAGACTGAAGAAAGAATACGAGACACGAAGGAAGGCAGAAATCCCGAATCCTTCCGAAATCACCCGAATAGTGCCAGCACGATACAGGGGAGTGACAGCTCGGAACACAGCACACAGACAGACCGGGGAGCTGAGGGAAATGCATACTGTACAGGAACCAGGGCTATGGGCAATGAATATGAAAAATAATAAAGTAACAGAAAATAATACACAAACAAAACAGAACCATAACAAATATACTATATATTGACATGTTCTGAAATGATCCTATCCAAACTTCATTATTTTGAGTATATTTTTTACTACAGCAACACAACAGTGTACAACACGTGGGTTGAATGCTCTTCACTATTTTGTCAGGCTAAATTGAATATAATTCTTTTTCTGGCATACAGGGAATGAGTCAAATGACTTAACCCTTTAGACACCAGAAAACCTATTCAAATTGTTGATCATCTTAAAATCCTCGTGCAATCTTTTTTAACCTCTAAAATGTTCTTCTAAAATAAATGGGGAAATAATATTTCCTGCTTATATAAGGTTAAATATTCTCAACATGAAAGCTGGAGGACTGGGGTGAGAGTTTTTGCTCTGTGATTAATATTTATAAGTTCACTTTTGATTATTATTATATATTATTTAGTTAGCTAGCAAGCAGAACATGGAGAACTACACTGTCTGGCCAAAAAAAAAAGTTGCCTTTGCACCCGTCATGCATAGCTCCCACTGTACAAGCCTCTGCAGGCAGTGTTGTGATCTGGGGTTGCTTCAATTGGTCAGGTCTAGGCTCAGCAATGTTATGCAGCAATAAAATGAAGTCAACTGAGTACCTGAATGTACTGAATGACCAGGTTATCCCATCAATGGGCACATTCCAGGATGACAATGCCAAGGTTAATCGGGCTCAAATTGTGAAAGAGTGGTTCAGGGAGCATGAGGAATCATTTTCACACACTCCCCATTGAAAGTCTTTGGGATGTGCTGGAGAAGACTTTTATGGAGTGGTTCGACTCTCCCGTCGTCAATACAAGATCTCGGCCAAAAATGAATGCAACTCTGGAAGGAAATAAATGTTGTGACATTGCATAAGGTTGCCACAACGAATGCACGCCGTAATCAAGCTCCAACGAAGCAGTCCAACGAAATATTAGTGTGAGACTTTTTTCTTGGCCAGGCAGTGTATATGGAAAATGCAGACTCTGACCTTGATGACACCAAAGCCAGTTGAATCAGCATTAGGAATGGTGCTATTTTGCCATGCATGTACAAGCCAGTACTAGTCAGTTCAAGTAATAGGAACATTGCTGCTGCAACTGCTGGAGTGGGATCTGAAGTGGGAAAATCACCATGTGTCAGATTGGTAACTATTGTTCACTGTTTGGGTAGCTCGCATTCTAGGTTAACAAACTATTGATTTCTGGCAGCACAGTCAGTTTGTCATCAAATCTTCAACCATATTTTCACTCTCATGTTAGAAACTTCACTAAGGCCTCGTCCACACGTACACGGATATTTCTAAAAACGCATTTTTTCCCCTTCCGTTTAAAAAAAAATTCCCGTCCACACCACACCATTTTAGAAAATCTCTCCGTCCACACGACAACGCAAAAAACGAAATTCTTTGCATTAATTTCACCGTAAATACAATTTTTTGAGTACAAGAGCCCATGTAGGCTTTGGTTGTAAAGTAGTCGTGTATCGGGAGACATAAAACCATCCACGAAAATGACAAGCAACAAGTCTATAACGTAATTCTGTGCAAGATTTTCTAAAACAACAGTTTTTTGTGTATGTGGTTTTTTTTGTGTGATACGTTGATAAAAGATGAGAAAATATAGTCAGAAAAAAATAATGAGTTCACTAAAATAAGAAAATAACTATTCCAATGGTCTGTGTCTCTTGGAAAATTGACATATAACAACATTTGCCACGCGTAAATTCAGGTCATGATGTCAGCATTTTCCAAAAACTCCGTTTCACCCGTAACACACGAATACACGTAGAACGGAGTTTTTTAAAATCTCCACCCTGGAAGGTGTTTTCCAAAAGCTCCGTTTTCAGCGACTAAAACTCCGTTTTCGTGTGGACGGGAGGCCAAAACGCAGAGAAAATAATACGTTTTTAGAAATATCCGTATACGTGTAGACGGGGTCTAAGTAGCTAATTTAATTTCCTCTATTTGATAATAAAATGCCATGTCATGTTTTTCACAATTCCTGACATTTAATCCTAGTAAACATTCCCTGTTTTAGGTCAGTTAGGATCACAACTTTATTTTAAGAATGTGAAATGTCAAAATGATAGTAGAGAGAATGATTTATTTCAGCTTTTATTTCTTTCATCACATTCCCAGTGGGTCAGAAGTTTACATACACTCTGTTAATATTTGGTAGCATTGCCTTTAAAGAGACACTGCTGAGCCTTTTCTAAGGCCTTTTTTACCGCTTCAATTTGAACTGGAACTTGTGAGTAGGTGTGGTCATATGACGATGGTGCCACGTAGTCATATTATGAATATTCATACGGTCAAGGAGTGAAAGCGTGTGTCTTGGTGAACTGACTGAGGCCCACTGAACTCAGCAGGAAGGGGGCTCTCTCCTCACAAGTAACAAACAACAAAATGCGAGCAACAAGAGTGACAGCAGTACTGCAGGGAGTTTTGAGGTGGAGGAGTTTGAAAGGATTCCTTTGTGGTGGAAGACTCTCCTCGTGAAGATGTTGCTTGGGCAATACAGCCGTATTCATTCAAGTCACTGGCAGCAGCAGCCGCCGCCCCGGCTGTATTGGTTGAGCGACGTCTTCGCGATCAAGGAGAGGACCGGGGATGTAACCAAATGGTAGAGCTAACGTTACCTAGCTAAGTTCGCTTGTTTGTTTGCCTAAAGTAACGTTACTATTAAATACATTCAAATGCACAGCAAAACCCATCACACAGTAAGGTTAGTATATTGAACATGGCTGGTTGTAGCGCCCAGCTCCACTTGGTCTGGAGAGAATTGTTTTCATTTATTAGCTAACATTATTCATAAATGATAGTGATAACTAGCTAGCTAGCTAAGTTACCAGTTCTCTGGACCAAACGGGGCTAAACTCACACACAATAGACTGCTTTGCATTACCTAACTTATCGATATATTCCGTCTCTCGGCAGATTATGAAAGCTAACAGAGCCGGTGGCGTTACACCGAGGAACGATACATCTCTGACTCCTTGGCATAATGCAGGCAAGTTAGCTAAAGATACCAAAGTAAGACGTTGTAGATGAATAACTCTCTATGGCTACGTTCACACTGCAGGTAAAAAGTGGTACAGATCTGATTTTTTCCTCAAATGTGACACAGATCTGATTTTTTTATGGAAGTATGAACAACGAAAATCACATTGGATCTGACATTTCCAATTCTCATTTGGGCCAATTTTGAATGTGGTATTAGATGCCGATACAAAACCGATTGTGTCAAAGCAACCGCAGTCTGTCAGATCAGAATTAATGTGACTTTTTATGTCATTTTTGATGTAGCTAGCAGGGCATTAGAACGTTAGTGCACGGGCTAGTTAACTCACTATTGTACAGGGTAGGTTATCAACAGATTCACATTATATTATCACATGCTGTCATTTTAGATAAGCGCTAAATGCGCAAAGCAGTGGATTTCTTTGGGCACAAACGATACACCATAATACGTCGGAAGTAGGCAATGTTTTTATATCATTCGTGGACAGCTGCGTTAACTGTTTTGTGATTTAAAATCATGTTAGAACTGTCCATATTATTGTCTTGGTTTGTTGCACGGTATTCATTATTCACGGATTTCTCATGTAGCTGCTTACCGAATGTTATGGTTGTCGGTCCAATAATGTGTCAATAGTTTAATCTAAGGGTGCGCAGTGATGTTAGGCTATACGTTACACATGAAGTTGAACAGATGTATCGTGTGATAGCTTTTTTATATTGTGTATTTTAACACGGCTGGAACGCTGTATTAACCAATCTGCATCCCGGAACTATCCTTTTTATAAATGTTAGATCGACTGGTCTCACTAGCCATACGGCCGAGCGCTCCATTTTCTTAACTCGCTCGTGCTCAGAATCACTCGCCCAGGCGAGTGCGCGAGGTTAATTTCATGCCTTGCTTGAGTTTCACTGAAACCGCCCATGTCACGGTCCCCCCATTCCTGCCTCCGATCTCGCATTCACGAGTCCTTCTGCACAGAAGTAGCAGCCATGGCAGGACAAAAAGCTAGTAAAAACCTTGGCTTTTTTCCCGTCTCCTCACCCTTATCATTAGCTCCAGTGCACATCAACTTTAAAATTAACGCAGAAGCTGTGACTGCGTTAATTGACTTCCTTTTTGTTGGTGTTTATTTCTGCAGGTTGTGTAACAGGCGCTATGTTTTTGTTAATTAGCATGGGTCATTTGAGGAGAGCAATCGGTTCACACTGGAATCAGATATGGGCCACATTAAAAAATTTAAGTGAACAGCCAAACAAAAAAAATCGGATCTGAGCAATAAATCGGAATTGAGCACTAAGGCCTGCAGTGTGAACGTAGCCTTGGTAGCTCGATATAAGTCGTAATATCAACGTTAGCAGTAATACAAAGCAATTCGCACTTTAACTTGAACTAGCTAGTTAGCAGTACAAGGGTCTCAGTCTCAAAGAGGAAAAAAAAAAACGTTGGTCTCTGCTTTTATACCACGTGCCCAGCTGACACCACCCCTAGGACCACCTCAACTCCACCCATTTTTATGTTAAGGATCTCGTGACGTCACGAATCCCCGGAAACCAGCGTATTGGTAAACCTACACAAAAACTAATATAAAACTATTTTGACTAAACATGAGATTTTCAGACATAGACAGTTGTGTATGATTATAATCTAACTCAAAACATCGGTTTTCAACGGGAATAGTCGGTTTTTGACTGCAGTATCACTTTAAATTGTTTAACTTGGGTCAAATGTTTCGGGTAGCCTTCCACAAGCTTCTCATTTTCTGGAATTTTCCAAGCTGTTTACATACACAAGTTGACTGTGCCTTTAAACTTCTGACCCACTGGAATTGTGACATATAGTGAATTAAAAGTGAAATAATCTGTCTGTAAACAATTGTTGGAAAAATTACTTGTGTCATGCATTGCCAACACTATAGTTTGCTAACATGAAATCTGTGGAGTGGTTAAAAATGAGTTTTAATGACTTCAAGCTAAGTGTATGTAAACTTCCGACTTCAACTGTAGGTCATGTTGTATTGTTTTATAGCAGTTTCTAACATACGGAAAGCACATCTCAGTTTCAGCATAACTACTCCAGTCTCCTTACATTTTTGAGAGTGCAGACAGGCATGTGAAAAAAAAAATACAAAAAACAATCACAGTGTCTTAGCTTTAATACTTACATTTGTTAGAAAAAATATTTTTTGATACAAAATAGAAAATCTTTTTCAGAAGCTTAACTTATTACATACAGACTTCTCCCTGTAGGCATACACAAAACTTTTAAGTGCTTCATTCATTTGAATCAACCAACCATTCTCTTAAGAATAATTGTCACCTGTGCAGACCAGAAAAAACAGCTGCAACCTTGCTTAGTCCTTAGAATGAAAAAGGGATACCATTTATGTCTTTGTGAAAGAAAAATGCATTGTTGAAGGCATTTCCAAGAACACAGAACTATAATAATAATAATAAGAAACAATAACATGTCTCTGTTCCAGAGGTAATAGATGGCTGGGGTGTATAGAGTTACATTATGCACCAAATGTCCTTTCAGTAGGAAATATTCTCCTTGATACTGTGAGATTATACATCAGGTGTGTCCCATGGCATTACTTTAACATTATGTTTTACAGTTCTAGCCTCTCACTGAGACATAGGGCTTGGGGTATGCCATAAATAAAATCCTGTCTTGTATTAAAAACAAAACAGCAATAAAAACACATCAATATAAATAAAACTGACGCTACGATTACTGTGAAGAAATGTTATAAAATGAATAACAGAGATACAAACTAAGCATATCCTTTTGAATTTGTGTATCATGTTTACATGGGAGAATTATAACGTACTGAGATTTAATTTCCTCTTGTACAGTATGTGCTCGATACAGGTAATACAGTAGATGGTAATGGTTCTGTAAAAAAATGGTTCTACAAAAATTTTATTTAATCAGTCATAAAAAGATTTAACCATATCCTAAGGACCCGTCTCAATTTGTGTTTTCACAGAAGGTAGCAAGTTGACCTGTTAGGATTGTCTCAATCATAACAGGGCAACTCCATCTCCCTTCTAAATCACAATAAGAATTATGGTTTAAAAATGTGTATTTTCACTTGCATTAAGAGACCTCTTAGCAAAGGAAAAAGTAAAAAGGCTACTCTCCACAGCTGTGCCGTGAAATGAGAAAATATTACATTTTGTCAAACCTGTAAAACATAAAATCCGTCAGCTAAAATATGCTGATGGAAGTGAGTTCACTCTCAATCTCTTTAGTAACTGAGTCATGTGTTTCAAATTAGCAATTTATCTTAATTGAAGTTATTTAAATACTATTAAAACATTAATAAATTGTTTTTTTTCTTGCTGAAACATCTGCTTTAATTAGCAAAACTAGCTTTTTGTAATAGGAGTCCTGTGTGAATATTAAGAAGTGAGTGGATTAACTGGAAGAGGAGGTAATCTAATTAACTATTGGAATAATACATCTCTAGATGCAAAAGGACACATCATCAGTGATGTGACCTGGGGTCACCGGGTGTTTGGATCTTTCAACATCAGACACCCTTGCCCAGGCGACCCAGCCAGGGTTTATCAGGCCACAGCTTATTGCCCTACTGGCAGTGGCTCTCCCAAGGATCGGCTCTCTTGATCCAGAGCCATCTTGAGACTTTTCCCACCACCTTGCTGTTGTTGCGTATATGACTCTCCCTCCGCTCACTCCCATGATGCCCAGTGTGTGGTATAGGCTCTGCAGGGAGACTGCCCTGCAAAACACCTGTACCCGACTTCCATGGGAAAACACCTTGCCTTGTGACAGTCACTGGCCAGCCCCTCATACTTGGTCATCTTCCTTTCAAAAGACTCCTCCAAGTGGTCTTCCCAAGGGAAGGTCAGCTCCAGCAGGATGATGCACTTCGTCGCTTCAGACACAATGAGGATGTCAGGTCTCGTGGCTTCTAAGTGTTGGGGGAGTTTGAGCTGCCCAGGTCTAGCAAGAGCTGCCAGTCCTGAGCAGTAGTAAGAAGCCCAGCTGGTTTAGGCGTCGACTTGGGTTGCAGCTCTGATGAAGCTGATAGTCTGTTTCATGGTCCATGTCCGCTAGCATCCACAGATGGAGTCAGATGGCCTCTGCAGTGGTGTAGTCCCAGCAGTGTAGGTTGGAAGGGCTGGGAGGACATCGTAAACGGCCTGGACAAGGAACTTTATGCGGTGCGGTTCTACTACACCACTACTACCCACTGGCTGTTCCCACATAGTCCAGGCTCCTTGTTGTCTTGTACATTAGGCCTTTAACTGTCTCTATCAGATTCTGTAGATAGAGGGCTGTGGGATGCTCACCCAGTGGATATAAAGAGCATTTGGACTGAAAGATGGAAAATTACATGATTTAAGAAAAAAAGAACTTCAACAAATCTCAGTGGGACCGTACCATTGGAAATCATTTTATGGATTGATTGGTTCTCTCCAATGCACCAGGCTACATCAGTAACCGGCTTTTGCTTGTAACAAAAATGCACTCTCCATCTTTACAGTGGTTTTGCCCACCCTTTCAACCAACCAATCACAATCTGAACAAGCCCCTCATCATCCATCATCTTGTATTTAATACTCAAAAAAGCATTAAACATTTCCTGCAAATACTGCCCTGAATAATACTATGATTGTTTGTGTGCCTGATGGAGTTGACAAAAGCCCCCAGCTGAAAAAAGTTTAAGAAAATATTTACTCACTGGGAGCCTCTCTACAGGGTTTAATAGCCAAGACTTCTATAAAAAATATATTATTTTCCCAGCATAATTGAAGAGTAAATCACAAAAACCAAAAAAACGAGGGTTTTCCCAATTCTCAAGAATGTGTGATATATATTTGTCACTGACATACAACTCAATCCAATTTAGCACTTCAATGTGTGTTATGATTAAATGAGCAAATCTACAATATACTGCTGGTGAATTAAATTTGCAGGAGTCAAGTGGTGATGGACATTTTCTGGACTTAACTGTCATCAATGCGTTGACTGGGAAACAATTTGTCAGATTTGGCTGAGCAGGCAAGCTCAATACAACGACTGTGACAATAGTGAGGCCCCAAGGGTGCCTAAGGATGTATTTAACAATGGCTTTAGAGAACTGAGGTCATTGTCTGTTCTGCGACAACCTGGCATCACAGTCCACCATAATTTATCTCCATAAATGCAAGAGTCAAATTGGTTTACATTGACAACAGTGAGAGGAATCCCATCGCACCCTCATGTCTGTGAGTCTCATGTCTGTCATTCACTGATAACCTAAGGGTTCCAATGCTCTGGACACTCATTGCTTTCCACCCGTGCTGGCATGATTACTTAATTTTTAGTTTTTGTTGTCGCCATCCCCCCTCCCCACATGTGTTCCACATACTTCTTTGGATTAAAGACACTTGCCTCCTCTTCAGTAGTCTCTTGTGGTTCAGCTACACAAACACAGGTTTATCCAGGCTGGGCACCAGCAAATGTTAGTGGCAGCAGAGATGGTGCTGAGAGAATGATTGACAGCTGTTTCGCTGTGCAATTTCACCCTTACCCCTCCATACATTGTTGTCATGGTGTTCCTGTTGAGCCAGCCAGCACTGGAATTCAATTAAATTGTCCACTAAAGATAACCAGAGAAAGTGACCATGCGCCACATACCCAAAAAAATTTTTTTCCCTTTGTTAAATTACAACTCAGTAAAAGGCGAGCATGGAGCTTCAGATCCTGTTGAGGGACATATGGCTTCATAGGTCTTTTGGCATTTTGATGCGGAAATATAATAAAATGTTGTTGTCACATTTGGGGCCTTTTGTGAATTACATTTTCAGAGCAAGATTGTTTCTTGGAAAGCTTGCATGTTAGAAGTGAAAGTAGCGCTTTGTTTTTTCTCTGTGAAAATTGATAGACATGTCAAAGTCTTTTCCAGGGCCCAAGACTGTTTTTCTTGGCCCACAAATGTGTTTCACACATTGGCAATGAGAGCTGGTGCTAAGTGGTGGCATTTGTGGTAATGACACACCATGGAGAACACATCACTGGTGGGCTTTCCAAATTATAGTAATGAAGAAAAATTTGATTAAAATGTAATTTGGTTTTATTTTCCTTGGTTTAGAAACTGCTTACAAATTGCATACACAATGTTTGTATATTTATAGTTAATAGTTAAGAATTAATTGTTTTTTATTTTAACTGTGAGCCTGAGGGTATTATTATTGAGGGTACTATTTATAATGCAGGTATCCTGTCCAGCAAGAAACAAATTAACCATCACTGATTCAACCAATCTTCATTGCAGTCTGTGGGAGAGACATCACTTTCTAAGTTTTCCACTTGAACAGCTTTCTCAAAGAGATGGAGAAGCTGTCCCCACCTATGCAGCACAGAGCGTGTACCTAATTTCACAGGGAGAACCAGGAAATCAGCAGGTAACAGCCTAAGTAAGCCTATTGTTACGTTTAATTTTTCAGTTAGTCTAGATGTGTGCTACTGTTCATACACAAATATTTATGTAAGGTTAAATATTGGAACAGCTAATGTTAAATGTGCTTTTTATGAAAATAATTAGACATTTTGAATTTAAGTACACTTGGAAAAGTAAGTTTTCATATTGTGATTTTGAATTTTAAAGAGACATTTTTCCTTTTTATATATATATATATATATATATATATATATATAATATTACATTTGCATATATACAAATGTAATAAAAACTAAATTTTGTTTATTAGAAAACCTGCAGCTGCAATTTCCAGAACAACTTTTCAACAGTCATTTCATCACTTTGACAGGAGACTTTTCTTTCAAGAGCAGATAAGAAAAGCAAACAAGACCATGTTGTATTCACTCCTATTCTGCCCTCCATGCCTCATGGACTAAAAAAATTAACGTCAGATCAAGTGGTGGGGGAATATCAGAAGGGGCGCCGCCAGGGAATTTGGGCCCCATGAAAAGATCTCCCATTGGGCCCCACCACCCCAGGCAACCCCATCCCTGCACAATTACTGTAACCACAAATCCAGAACCTAATATTGACCCATTCAACACTGTAAATGTCTCTACCTTTGCAGGCTTGCAGCTCTCTTGTAGTCCAATAATTACTGACAGTGAACTATGAATATACAGTGAGCACCATAATTAATTTGACAGTGACAAATTTTTTGTTATTTTGGTTCTGTACTCTATTAAATTAAAGACAAGCTGTGCCAACACTCTGCTAGTTAATCTCGAAATGTTCCACCAGCTATCTATGCTCGACACATTCCACTAGTTATGCTCAACGCGTTCCACCAGCTATGCTCAACATATTCTGTCAGGTATGATCAACAGTTTGACATAATGTAGAATAAAGTAATAATTTTTTATATTTGGTTGCATATCCTTTGCATGCCATGCCTTCCTGATGTCTGTGACCCAACAACATCAAAAGACTCTTAATATCTAATTTTCTGGTACTCTTACAAGCGATACTATAACTTCTCTGCATTTGAATGGATCTCTATGGGAATTGGGGGGTGGGACTAGATTCAGCTGTAAATTACGCTGGAACAGTATCGAATACATGGTTGGCGAAATGGCTGTAAGTCATTACGGGTGTGAGGTATCAAACGAGCCTCAAACCATCACTCTGCTGCCAGATATGCAGTAGATATGGATGGATCACTTTAATGGTTGTTTCTCCTGACAAATTTTCCTATTGTTAGGAGAAGAAAAAATAAGTCAGGAGAAGAAACCCTTCAAGTTATCCATTGTATCCTTTCAAACTCAAAGTGCTAGAGTACAGAACCAAAATAACAAAAAATGTGTCCTCCAATCCTCCAATCAGTGCAAACGAGGGGTATCATGTCCTATCATGACTGGCCTACTATGCATGGGAGAGCAACATATTCTATCCAGTCTACTGCCTGTCTGAGTATGTAGATGCAATTTATGTTTTTCTTTTTCTCCAGTATGTCAAAATATGTCATATAGTATTTTCTAGAGGTATAGTTTCATATATCTGTGCTGCTCCCCTAACCCTAACCCTCCTTGTGCTGCTCACTGCTCCCCTAACCCTAACCCTCCCTGTGCTGCTCACTGCTCCCCTAACCCTCCCTGTGCTGCTCACTGCTCCCCTAACCCTCCCTGTGCTGCTCACTGCTCCCCTAACCCTAACCCTCCCTGTGCTGCTCACTGCTCCCCTAACCCTCCCTGTGCTGCTCCCCTAACCCTAACCCTCCCTGTGCTGCTCACTGCTGTGCTACCCTTTGTTTGCTTTGCTGCTTCTACGTTAAAAAAAAATTCACGATCACCCCCCACCACCCCAGCTTCCACCTGTTGTTTGGATCTGCTTTTGGTACGGGGGGTTTCTGGTGATCTCATTTAGCGGGGAGATGACCGTGCTTCAGCGCCAAACCAAAATAATTGTACAGCACATTCATTAAAACATGTAATTTGAATATGTGAGTTGTCCTGGCAGAAAAAGCAATCTGGTAGGCAGTAATGACACAGGAGAAAGTCTGGTGAAGATGGCCACTCGACCCTACCCCTCCTCAAAGTGGCAAACATCAAACAACGGCATGAACAATAACAGGACCTTGAGGAGATCAGTACAAATAGAGATGTATGCAGCATCTCAAAAGAAACTGCCGACACACAGTCCACAAAGCCTGTCATCTGATGACTCAAGTAAACTCCTCACAAACCCCTACCTCCGCCATCCCCAAACATCACAATATAACAAATATGTTGCCTACAACACAGTTTGTTGCCTGTAATGGAGACATTGAATTCTATCAAATTCTGTAGCATCAAGAAATTGCTTTTCATTCTTCAAGCTGTCATTATGCCTGGGAATAGGGCGCAGATGCTGGTCTTGTGCAATGAATAGTGGCACCGGTGAACTCGTCCTGGGTTAATTTTGTCCTTGTGCTGGCTTGATCGGCGGATTACTCATTTTTCATTATACAGCCTTCAATACTTGAGCAAGGCCCCAATGACACTCTCCTTATGCAATCTATTTTGATCATGTTTCCTGAGCAGGGGAAAATTGTGGTGCCTGCAAAATTCTATCATAATGAGAATGTTTGCTCCACATGCAAGTCAATCAGAGGGGCGATGCTGGGTATAAGGTTGTTGCAATGGCAGGGATGTATAGGACTTGAATTGTCATTGAACGCGGGTGAGCGCCGCCCCCCTTGTTAACCGAAATTGGAAAAGCCGTCCCCTTTGTTAACATAGCCAATTCTGTAAAATTAAATGCATTGATTCACATAAAAGGGAACGTTCTTGACTTGGCAACACAGAATGCATGCTACATGCAAGGTAAATTGAGTAGCTAAGTTGACTGCCCTGTTGTAAAGTTACTGTCCAGTGAGCAAAATCTTGTTGAAAAGAAATCTAAAAGACGACTTTGCCATTTGTCTATTCTACATTCGGTTTTGGTTGAAAGTGAAAGGTGAAAGTTTTCAGGTCGCTGAAAAGACGATAATTGATGGACGTCTGTTTATGGCCAGCTTTGGTTGAAAGTGAAAGTTGAAAAGACATTTTTTTCCTGTCGTTGTTTCAACGACTTACAAACAACTTGATTTCAACATTTAACAGAGGTGGTGCCCACACTCGGCACTGGACCTTATTTTTTTAAATAAGAAAAACTCTACAGGTTTTGGAGCACCTCTTAAAGGATATGTTTGGTATTTTGCAACCTAAAGCCTGTTATAAGGTTATTTACAATCATATACAACTGTCCATAGCAAATTTTTGACGAACGGTGCAGTATTTAGAAAAGTCCAGCTCCTTGCTGGTTCTCACAAATGACATAGAGAAACATAAAAAAAAAACACCTTTACAAAAATCGTCGCTTCGTATCAGGTTTTATTTAGCATTTTTGTAATTTGCATTGTAAATTGCATTTGCATGTCAACCACGTTAACTACTTACCAATGTTGCTAACATTAGCTAGCTAGCCCGAATCGGCCAAGAACCTTCTCAAAATGGCGTAGCCGCAGTAGCACATCAGCTAGCTAGCCAGTTAACGCAAAATGTTAAAGTTGATCATTTTAAAATACAATTGTAAAATGTTTTCATCATAAGGCATCACCAAAAATAGGCTATCATATATTATTGTAATTATGTTAGTGGATCATAATATTGATCCTCAGACTAAACATGGTCCAATTTCGAACTACTTTTTTTTTAGCCAAATGTGGACATAGACAGACGGACTACACATGGCCCAATTTAGAACTACTATTTTTGGTGGAAATAATGATGGACAGACCCGATTTAGCAAAAAAACAGATGTCTACAGACGTCGGCTGCGCACTGGGTGAGAGGATGTGGTGGCATATATTGGTGTTATAATGCCCGCGCCGGTGAAACAAAGTGACAACAATCAAGAAGAGCAAGGAGTGGGGAAGTTGCGCAAATGGCACGTAACGAGTCAAGTAGACTACTACGTGCAATGGAGACTAGCACCGCAGGAGGTAGGATGGGCTATGATAAAGTATGGGAGACTACCAATGTAGACAATAAACTGGCTACCAGCTTTTAAAAAATACAAATCAAGCCTGCAAATTTGTTTGATGTAAAGCTGAGCCAATAAGGTTTAGGAATATAACACATTGCTGTTGTATTTACATTTGTTTACATTACTTTCACAAATGCCAGACCAATATGCATCTGACAAGAGGCTATACTGGATACAGGACAGCTGACCTGACTCAACGATGGACATCTGGCCACACTATTTAATAATGTGTTTATCAAATTTTTGTTCTTTCTTTGGTGTGCTACCTGTGATCGCCTTGCTAGAGGAGTGCTTAAAGGTTGTATCAGCGATTTTGGGTGACGTAACTTCTGAAGCGAAATCCCAAACAAACAGAGCCAGCTCCAGCTCAGAGCCAATTATGTTATGTTTTAAAAAATAGTGTTCAAGCATCCAGAATTATAACCACGTTAATAACGTTTGTAAGAAACCAAACCGTTTGTAAATCCGTCAAGATTTCAGCGAGATAAGAGTTTTAGCGTATTAGTATCACCCACTCCTTGTCGGTGATTGGTTGGAATACTGTTTATTTTGGTTTTGAGTGGTTGGTAGTACCATTTGTTTTTGTGTACGATCTCGGAGCATAGGCTGCCTACAGAGACGCGGTTTTTTGACGGCCTGCTTATGGGGTGGGCAGCTAGCGGATCGTGAGGAAAAATCAGATGAATGTGATTATTTATGTTTCGACCCAAAATCGCTGATACAACCTTTAAATTGAGCCCAATCTTTTCGGGAAAGAGTACTGGAATTTCTAAATGCTTGCATCCAGCTATATATTGATCGTTACACACACTTGTGTCGTGCAGCTGGCTTCATCAACGCTGGTTCCAGCAATTTAAGAGGTTTTCATCTTTAAATGCATGCTTTCTTATGTTTAAATCATTTTTACTAAATCGAGTGCCATCTTAAATTAATGACATTCTTTAACGTGACGAGGAAAAAACGCAATGCTAATGTGCAACTCAGAGAAAACGTTGGGATTCTTTTGCCAGATAATTATTCAGAATTATTGGCACCCTTATTAAACAATCTCACGTTAGTTATCTCTTTGTCATTGTCATTTGTTAATCATTAGCTTATAGGCTACAAAATTGTTCTTGATCATTCAGGGAATTTGTTTGATTGACATAAGCAAGCAAAATAAATGGAAACAACTTGAGAATATGTTCGGTTTAAATGCTTTATTCCAGCGTACGGGCTGTCCTACATATTTAAATGCTACACGATTTTATGACACAAAGAAATATGCTAGTCCACAAAACTTGCTGTAGCCTATTTATTGATATTTGTTATTCAGTAAATCAATTTCTTGACTGATAATTAATGTAAACAGGTTGAGAGTTTCATCCATTTAAAGGTAGGCTACGGTGACAGACGTTTTACATGATCCGAGATCCCACGATACGTCACCGTGCAGCATAGTTAACTTCCGTGTATAGATGGGGTGAAGTGCGTCTCAATTCAAATAACCCACTCTGCCCTCGCTCCCTCCCACTCGCTAAACGCAAGTGTATACTCTTGTTTTATTGATATGTGCGTCACATCCTCCTAAGTGAAGTTTGCAAGTGAAGTTCACAAGGGTGGAGCAAAAACTGGATTGGGACGCATCCTAAGGCTGTGTCCGAATACGACCCCTACACCCTTTTGAGGGCACATACTTGAATCCACTTCATCAAAAAGCTTTTGAGTGGGCGACTTTTTCTCACAAATGGGGGCACTTTAAATACCAGGATGAACCCCTTATTTCTGGGGTTTTGCTGAGGGAATTCAGGAGCACATTCATCTGCAGAATGGTGCACTCACCCGACAATTTCAGTAAGTAACCCGGACGTAAAAATGTAGCATGTATATGCATATCTATGGTACAAGATTGGGTCATATTACGAAATACTCTTTTTATTTTTGTTAATTCTATCTTCATTCGTAATCTACACTTTGTAACAATCGTCATATGTTAACTGATTGATATTCTCAATAAAATTATGATTATTTTTTTTAAAATATTACAAATTACTTCCTCACTAGTTTGGAAAGAGCTTTGCGGGATTTCTTTCACACACTGCTTGCAAAGTGGGGGGACAGGGCACATAGTAGACAGGGGTCTGAGTGGACAGGGAACATAGGTCGTATTCGGACAGCCTTTGTCAGTCTGCCTCATTCAGTGCCACGGGCGACATAAGTCCACAAAAATACGAACGGTCTAAAGCGCCGAGGGCGACTAACGTTGACCACAGCTGCCTTTACACTGCTATATGCTGGTAAAGGTTTTGAGTCTGAAAAAATTTAACAAAGATTTCGTTCTTTTTCCCGGATTTGTTTTTTTAAACATAGTTCCAGATGGCAGTATTTGAAGTTATATTTAGCCTTTGTTTTAAAATTCATCTAGAATAACAGACTACTTAAACCAACATCGGGCCGTGGGAATAACACATCTCGGTCAATTTGTAGGTTACCAATACGTCTCTGCACCACGTTACTTTCTGCCTCAGGATAACGGTTTTGTTAAACAGTTCCTGTTGAAATTGTTGATACAAAGTAACTCATGTGGACAGCTCATTTTTACATACAGTATCTATACAAATTACCAGTGATTATGTTTATTCTTCATTTTTACAAATAGATATGCAACAGCTGATTTTTATGGAAATCACCAATGTCCTGTTAACCAAACTGAAAATAAACTATTTACAGTCAAGCCGGAAAGTCTGCACACCCCTTTCACCTTCTCCACGTTTTATTACGTTACAGACATATTCTACAATAGATTGAGTTCATTTTTTGTCTCAAAATTCTACACAAAATAGCCCATAATGACAAAGTGAAAACAGGTTTTTAGACATTTGTGCTAATTTATTAAAAATCAAAATGTAAAATATCATATGTACACACACAATTGTGCACACGCTTTGATATGACACCCAAAAGTGAGCTGAGGTGCATTTTGTTTCCACTGATACTGCTTGAGATGTTTCTACAACTTAATTGGAGTCCACCTGTGATAAATTCAATTGATTGGACATGATTGGGGATTGCCAACACCTGCCTATATAAGGTCCCACAGTTGACAGTGCATGTCAGAGCAAACTCCAAGCCATGGGGTCAAAGGAATTATCTGCAGACCTCAGAAACAGGATTGTGTCAAGGCATAGATCTGGAGAAGGGTACGGAAAAATCTCTGCAGCTTTACAGGTCACAAAGAGCACAGTGGCCACCATCATTCATAAATGGAAGAAGTTTGGAACCACCAAGAATCTTCCTAGACCGGGTCGCCCGGCCAAACTGAGCAATCGGGGAAGACGGGCCAGGGAGGTGAGCAGGAACCTGAGGGTCACTCTGACAGAGCTCCAGCGTATCCTTGTGGAGATGGGAGAACCTTTCAGAAGATCAATCATCCAAGCAGCACTCCACCAATCAGGCCTTTATGGTAGAGTGGCCAGACGGAAGCCCCTCCTTAGTAAAAGGCACATCACAGCCCGCTTGGAGTTTGCCAAAAGGCACCTAGAGGACTCTCAAACCATGAGAATCAAGATTCTCTGGTCTGATGAAACCAAAATTTAGCTTTTTGGCCTGAATACCAAGCGTCACGTCTGGAGGAAACCAGGCACCGCTCATCACCTGGCTAATACCATCCCTACAGTGAAGCATGGCGGTGGCAGCATCATGATGTGGGGATGTTTTTCAGCAGCGGGAACAGGGCGACTAGTCCTGATAGAGGGAAAGATGAATGCAGCTAAGTACACCGAGATCCTTGAAGAAAACCTGCTCCAGAGCGCTCTGGACCTCAGACTGGGGCGAAGGTTTACCTTCCAACATGACAATGACCCGAAGCACACAGCCAAGAGAACAAAGGAGTGGCTTCGGAGAAAGTCTGTGCATGTCCTTGAGTGGCCCAGCCAGAGCCCAGACCTGAATCCAATTGAACATCTGTGGAAAGAGCTGAAAATGGCTGTGTACCGACGCTCCCCATCCAACCTGACGGAGCTTGCAAGGATATGCCAAGAGGAATGGGCAAAAATGTCCAGAAACAAGTGTGCCAAGCTCGTAGCTTCTTTCCCAAGACGCCTTGAAGCTGTAATCACTGCCAAAGCTGCAGCAACCAAGTATTAGGCTAAGGGTGTGTAGATATGTAACCCCTAAATAACCTATTTTTGTCAGTAAAATAAAATTGCATATTTTCTAAAAACCTGTTTTCACTTCATCATTATTGGCTATTGTGTGTAGATGTTTGAGGCAAAAAATGAACTCAATCTATTGTAGTATAAGTCTGTAACGTAATAAAACGTGGAGAAGGTGAAAGGGGTGTGCAGACTTTCCGGCTTGACTGTATATTACCATCAATATTGTTTTACGTTGCTCTAATAGTGAACTGAACCAGCATCTGTGTCATCTGTCCTTGTTAACAAATAATTCTGTTCAATAGGTAAAATAACGTGTTTTATTAGTTTGCATATTGACAGGATCAATCTAAGAATTTAGAATATCAGCAGTCATATTGGCTAGGCACTAAGGTTTAGTGTTCCAGAACACTCTGGCATTGAATGAGTTAAGTGTGTGAACCGTCTTGCAAGCGTACAAATGATTAGGTTAGCTAGTTACCTTGTGATTCATGCACTAGATGATTTTTTATGACGTAGGGGCGAACCAGCACAATTGTAACAAACCCATTTTCTCACACAACATAAGCACGGATATGGCAATGCCTTCATATATGCGCTGTGCTATGCTGTCAACTACTATGAATGATTAGGTTAGCTAGTTACCTTGTGATTCTTGCTCAACATGATTTTTTATGTCGGGGAGAATCAATACAATTGTAACAAACACATTTGCTCACACAACATAAGCATGGATACGGAAATGCGTTCATTATGCGCTGTACTATGCTGTCGAATGATTAGATTAGCTAGTTACCTTGTGATTCATGCACTACATGATTTTTTTATGACATAGGGGCGAACCAGCACCTCAATCCCACTGAAAACCTGTGGAATGACCTAAAGAGGACTGTACACAGGACATGTCGCAATTTGATTGAGCTTGAACATTTTTGCAAGGAAGAGTGGGATAAAATTGCAAAGCCCAGGTGTGTGAAGCTGATAGAGACTTATTCAAAAAGACTTACTGCTGTAATAAAAGCAAAAGGTGCCTCCACAAAGTATTAGTTGACTACTTATGCAGCCAGGGTATTGTAGGTTCTTTTATTTTCAATAATTTTTCCTAAAAGTGATCCATTTGTTTTTCACTTGAATTTTATTGGTTGCAAGGTCACATTAAAGGTGGAAAAAGGTCTGCTGTGATTTATCTTGATTTCTGGCTTTACCTGCAAACATGCAATTTCAACAAGGTTGTGTAGACTTTTTATATCCACTGTAGTAGACAGGGGGCAGGGAACAGGGATCATATTCGGTCACAACCCTAACCATTTGTACACTTGCAAGATGGTTCACACACTCACAAACCGAGGCCGACTGCCTTATTCGCTCTGTTTCGTCCCCACGCCCCGACGTCCCACTATGATTGGACAGTTGATTACATTTCATTTTGGCACTGAAACGCTGGAGTACTTAGATAAAAGCAATGACAGACAACTCTGCAGGTCAATAAATACAATCACAAGGATTGCTTGTAATTGTGTCACGTTATGCGTGGCACCCAGTGGTCACAGAGCGAAATACAATGGGCATGATTACATTTCATTTTTGGCACGGAAACCGTGGACTGTCGTTGAAAAGCAATGACAGGCCACTCTGTAATCCAATAAATACAATCACAAGGATTGCTTTCAATTGTGTCACGTTTTGTGCGGCACCCTATGCTCACAGTGCTAAATACAATGGGCACGTTTACATTTAATTGTGGCATGAAAACTGCGCGCTGGCGTTGAAAAAACAATACATCCCGTATTGTATTTCAGTATGAGTGTTTTTACAGAAAATGCAATGAAACACAATGCAATATGCGTTTTGTTTTTATTTATGGCATGATAAATGCGCGTCCTTATGTAAAAGCAAACTAATTACATGAATTACATTTCACTATGTGTCGCTAAAGCGATTGCATTTAATAAAGTCACTGAAAATCTTCCGTAAAAATGACTCTGTTTGATGTGTTAGAAAGCAAAGTCTCACTAGTTATGATTAGAATCAAGGTCTGCTTTTTAAAGGCGTTTCATTCAAGTCTACCTCCATTAATAGAGGTTTATCAGAAGCAGCGTTTCATTTCAAGGATGAGCAGAATGGATTAACACAGGCCAGAAAGCCTGATGTCTTTTTTTACCCACCTCTTTGATAAAGCAGCCAGATCACGGTGACGACTGAGCACATGAGATTAAGTACAGCCCCCTTAAGAGGCAGACAAATGTGATTCTGCTCATCTCACTTCCAGCCCCACCCTCCCCCCAATTTTGTTGGGTGCTACCCTGCTGCAGGGTGTCTGCTCCACCAATTGATGGGTTGCGATCCCACCTAGCCACAATAAATCAGTGGGTTGCTATCCACACCGCAACAGTGTCTGTGACACTAATCAGTGGGTTGCAATCCACCTAGCCTCAATAAAACTATTTATAGGTGCCCACCCTAGGTTGTGGGGATTACCCCATAGGAGCCTTTTCCCTAGCCTCCCTCAAGGAGGTCTTTGCTAGCACCTATCTCTTTACTGTGCTCTTTTATTTGTCATTTTATTATTAATTTATTCTCTTATGCATGCACTTACAAACGGCCCTTGTCATCACAGTAGCTATACTAAGTATGCGGTAAAAGTAAAATATTCACCCTCCTGCTGGATTGTGGTCCACTGTGTTGTTGAGTGGTTGTGCTGAGAATCCTGTTCGTTATGCAGATTCTCCCACTCAAAAAAATAATTCATAGTATGAACGTAATTTTATCATGCCACCTATATTCCACGTAATCCAATCAAGTTAAAGCAATCTACCTTGATTGTGTTATTTGAACACGGCATTGGTTTGTGGGAGAAAGGTAATGTTAACATGTACATTCAATTAATTTTCCTTCGTTGAATGAACTAATATAACTTTTGTCTGTTATATTAATGTCAACCTTGTTGAATGAACTAATATAACTTTTGTCTGTTATACTAATGTCAACCTTGTTGAATGATCTAATATAACTTTTGTCTGTTATACTAATGTCAACCTTGTTGAAATAACTAATATAAGTTGTGTCTGTTATACTAATGTAAGCCTTGTGAATGAACCAATTAAGTTTTTGATAATTGTACTAATATAAATCTTGTTTCAATTAGTGTTGTTTACATTGCAAGTAAGAATTCATATGAATCAATTACCTAAGATCCAGAAACATACATAAAAAAGGACAAAAATATGCAAAGCCTTTTTTTTTTTTTTTTAACATTTAACATTTGGCTTGAACAGCTGCTAAGATCCCTGTTTTCATGCTTCCTCCCCTTTAATACTCGTGGTCTCTGATCTTTTAAGTTTGGATCAACAATCCTTCAGAACAGTGTGGTTGAAATTACCACTATTGGTTTGCATTCAGGTGGCATGAAGGTAAATTAAGACCTGTGGGCAATTGCCAATAGTATAACTTAAGGATTGCATGAGATTGATTACCAAAGGGAAGTATAGCATGAGATATATGAGTTGAGTAAATGGGTACATTTAGAACCGTTCCACCGACAGCAACACATCCAAAAGACTATAGAACTTCCAAATTGTTCACTCAGTTGAGAAGGATTACACAATTGAGACACTATTTGACCTCTGTGGCCCTGCACGGGAGGTAAACTAGTGACCTCCCGTTAATCAACCTAACATTACACCAGATCTTTACCATCATTATCTCAGTAATTAACTTAACTGACTAAAACAGCCCCAATTTTCACCAAGACTAATTTTGTTTGGGTCAAATAGTAACAGTTGACATTATTAAGAATTGAATTCTGCATTCACTTCCAAATTATAAGGCTAGTGGCTTATAATTTAAAACTGAGTTTACAAATAGTCCTGCAAAATGTATGCACTTGTAAAATATTTTGCCATGAACATAAACGAGGCTCATTAAGAAAACAGCCTTAAAACAAGGCTTTCAGAATTTGTGCATTCAAGTTCTAAAATTCTGTGTAACAATTAAAAATGCAATAAAATTGACATTGGAAACCTGAATTGCAATCTACACGTGCATTGCAAAAAATAACAAACAAACAAATCAGTAGTGAACAATTACTGAAATATTGATTGCGTTCATATGACTGCTCCACTCAAACTATTTTTGAAAACAAGTGTGTACAACTGCCCCAGCCGCAATTGTCCATGTATAAAAATCCATGTCCATGTAATAAAATCAAAATAAAATCAATCAAAAATCAGTCAGGATGTGTGCTGACACTACTTTGTGTCTGCTCCAGCTACACACAAATATAGGAGACTTTTCCAACAATGCTAATCTCAGTCCATTGAGCAAACTAAATTAAATGGTCCTTTTGAACATTGACGTCTAATTTTGAACTTTCAAAGTTAACAAAAAAACAAACAAAAAAACACAAAACAAACTGCATTGCATGAATATGGACAAATACCACAATCCAATCAGCCTTCAAACGGATTCACTGATTCAGCTTGTTTTTGAGGAATTGTGCCTTGGATGACAACCTCTGGCCATCAAGATTTAGAAGAATTTTCTGTAGGACTTCAAAGCTGCATTTGAGCTCTGGTGGGTAGCTTAAGTTCAAACAGTATATCAGTCCAAATAACAGAGCACAAGCCATCGCAATGTTCCCCAAACCACTGAGGACCTCCACACCTTCAATCAGGACACCGATGTCCTCTGGATCATCTTCAGGCTCCGAACCCTCCTTCTGTATGACATACACCCCCATCACAGTTTGCTCCATGGATTTCTGGGCCTCAGTGTCTGTGTCCTGTGGGGTAAAAATAAAACAAATACATTTTTTTAGAAAAAGGTGTGGCAAGAGACTGGAGGCAAGACAGAAGTTAAATATGTTAACTGCTTTATGATGAAAATAAGTACAAATTAAGTCATACAGTTGGAGATGTACAGGAATACAGATGCATACATTACAAACTAGGGAAGGAAGGAACACAGAGACCAACAATCACTAAAATAGTAGACTTCAGATCACTTTAAAACAAGCTATAGACTTCAGCTGCTATGAGACAACAGAACACTGCATAAAAGTGGCCACACCTTAAGAACCATGTCAAAGCCCACCTACAGTTTCCTATTGGAACAGTGTTTTCTTAATGTATAGTTTGCATTCTTTAAGCTATTGTGAGACTTCAATTGTTTAAGATATGTTGGAGTCAAACGTACGGTCATGGTCACTGAATTTCCCCTCCGGGGATCAACAAAGGCTTATCTTAATGCTGTGTTTTCTCTAAATTGATATGCATTAATTATTCATTTTCTCGATAACACTTCTGTACAAGGTAGCCTTTATTCAAATGGTTAACAGTATTTTTTAGAACCCAATACATTTAGCAAATGCCAAATTCTGTAGTTTCCAATCTTACTGAAATTTTGAGCATTAGCAGATGAAGAAAAACAAGGACATAGCACAATGTGTTTTAGTTTTACAGGATTTCAAATTATGTTTTGCTGTTTAATATATAATTTATCACACTTAATTTCTTCTGTGAATTTAATGTGCCAAGCAAGTAAATATGTGCTTCCCCCAAATGGTCTACAGCTACTTTGTCACTCCTAGTGTACTCACCAGATATTCCTTCACAAGTTTCTCATGGTCTTCATTCAAGTAGATGCACAAGGACTTGAGGACGCATGCCCGTCTTGTATGTATTGTGTCCTCCTAAGAAAAAAAAAGGAATTCATTCTGTCAATATTAGCATTTTAGGCAGCAGTTTGAAAAATAACTCTACAGTCTTAATAGCAAACTATAAGTTTGATAATTTTGAAGTTTTGAGCATGGCTATTGTGTGGTAGACAATATTTTGGTGTCAGGAGTCCAAAAGGCAAGTAGGCAAGGCAAGGCTGAATTTTCATCTCCAGTACTGCTATCATCTGGAAAAGTTTGTGGTAGTCATCCATGGAAAAGGGAGGCATCTTGCTGCTAATTAGCTTTGGTTAGCTGAGCTCCTCAATCCCAGTCACTATAGTGCAGGCTTGTGCTGCTGATAGGCCACACTCACGAAGTAAAAGAGTTTAAATAATAGTGGTAGCCTTCAGATATGTTCATAAATTAAGCTCCCAGTGATTTAGAAGTATCCAGGACCCGCTTTCCATAAATTTTGTAGCAAAAGGACAGGATTGAAATGGGGAAAAAAGAAAGTAAAGTGGAGAGCAAAGAGCGTCTGCACTCAAGCAAAGCAGGAAGCAAACCCCTCAACATCCATACAAGTCTTTCTTTCTCAAGTTTTTCATTCTGACCAAAATGTTGACCATGTATTTTTACCAATTACTTCCTGATCTCTGGCTAAAGCTGATGTAATCAATATCACATGATTAAGTTTTAATGAAGTAAAAATATGCATTCTATCTTGCCTACCATATGTATAGAGAATTATGCTCATGCAATCGTCATGACAGGGGCATATCAAAGTATAGGTCTACCCATTTTAATACAAACCTTGGAGATGGCTGCCATGAGATGTCGAATTTTTCTTCCAGCCACCCCACCTTTGCCTCGAAAGATCTCCATCAAGCGTGGCAAGTACCGGTCGAGCTCCGCAAAGAATGTAGATAGCAGAGGTAGAGTCGATATGCGCAGGAACATTAACAATGCACTCACCCTATTAAAACATCACAACAATATACAACACAGGAAGGCTGAACAATGAATTACTCACAATTTGATCACTATATTGTATAAATATCAGTGAGGCGATAATCAGTCAACTACTAAATATCACATTACACTAGGCTTGGGACAATATAAAATATTTAATATCGCGATATTGTCCAGCAGAAATATTGCGATATAGGATATTACCGCGAGGGGGAGGGGACGAAAAAAATTTAATTAATTTTTTTTAAAAACATAACAATATAATTGCATTGAACTTAATTTCTCTGCAGCCATGATTTAAAAAGGTGCAATATGTAATGTACAAAAATCGTCCCAAGCCTATTACACATCTTTGTTTTTGGTCAGCAACACTATATTTGATTTGACATTATCTTCATATATACAACCTGAGCACATACAGTAAAGGACATGTACCTCTTTCCCAGTGAACAGAGCTGGCCATCTACTTCTGAATTCTGCAACCAAGGGCTGTCCTTGAAGAACCTCTTGCCTTCTGTATGAGAACGTCTTCTCCATTTTCACTGTCACTGTATGTTCATTGTTTTTCTTCTTAATCTCTGAAAGCAGTGCAATTCTTTCCTGTTCCAGACTCTCGGTGGTTTCTCCTTGTGGATGCTGCGGACAGTAATTGACTTCTGCCCTTTTGGGCCTTTTCACATTCAGCGCTGCCAGACTTTTGTCTTGGTCCTTGTTCTTCAGGGAATTTATCGTCACCCTCAGCACAATCCAGGCCTCTTAGTGTGATCCGGAAGTTGGCCATTTTATACTTGAGGCTAATCTTCCACCCGTAACAGCCATTGAAGGACCCCTGTTCCCTCAAACAAGGATGCTTTTTCACAAGGGCTTCTGCAACATCAGTCACATTATTGTCAGTTGGGTAGGCTTTGAATTTAATAATTTCATCTGCCAGTCCTTGCAAAATGTGGGATTTCAGTTTCAATGAAGGGATCAAATGAGTTCCACTAGCACTGTACTCAGCATTAGCCTTTTCAAGTTGCAGTTCAGCATCATAGCTGAAACGAGGGACTGGAAAGACACTTGGCCAAACTGACTGCCTTGTAGATGGCGATGAACCTGAAGGTGAAAACAGGCTCTGTATCATCCGTGTCACCTGAGGAGATCGATGAGGAATCTGTTGGGCCCAAGACGGCTAGAGGTTGACATGTCATTACATCATCAGCTGTACAACTTCGCAAGTAGACCACCTTTAAAGTTGATTTGTCCTTTATTTCAGAGGTCACCAACAGGTTAAAGAACGCATTTCCAAATTCAGCATCTTGATATTGAAGCCGAAGATCTTGTTGTAATCCAAAACTTGTCTTTATTATCTGGCATAATTCCTCCATGGAGTCCGGTAACCCTTCCAGCAGAATTAGGTTCCTGGCATCATCTTCACCAAGGATGATCCTCAGGCTATGCTGGGCTGGGACATTGTGTAGACCTAAACAAAACAAAAAAAAGGAAAGGAAATTGTGATCAGACAAATGGAATAGTACATTTTTCTTTATTGTCTTACATTTGACTGATTAGTTAAAAACAATCAATACATTAATTGATCATTAAAATAATAAGTTGGAGCCCTACTGCAAAGCATGATTTGGGAAAAATACTTACGAACATTACTGCAATTTGCTCTGTACGTTAATGTGTCTCTTCAGAGTAACCAGACGCAGGCGTCCCCCACTGAATAGGCAGCCAACGGGTAGTCATCAAGTAGTTCCCCATGCTCAATCAGAGCCACCTCTCTCACATATGACGTGTCAAGTTCAAAAGCTCTAAAATGCTCCCTATACCAAGAAGATAACTTTTTCACAATAAAATGTATCTTGCCTTGCAAAATACAAATCTGCAGAATTTGGTCAGGCAGACCAAATGATTGCCCATGAACAACAATCATTCCTTTGTTGTAGTTCATACCATTGTATGACACACTTTTTGTAATATGGATATCAGTTTCATCTGGTAATCTTTGCTTAATAGCAATTGCAATGTCACTGTGCAATACATCAATTGGAAGTGATGAGACACTAGTTACCACCAAAGGTGTCCTATGGTCAGAAGAATGCAAGTCAGAGGCAATCATGAGCTGATGTTTTCTGGCAAGTGAGAGAGGTATATTTTTAAAACAGTTTGGTATGGCGAGCAATCTGTTTAAAGAAACTATGTTTTGCCTCAAATCTAATTGTCCATTTATGCAGAAGAGGCCCAAAGAGGCGGATCATAACAGGGTAATGCTCCAAATAATGATGTTTAGGGACGGTTGTTTGGAAAAAGCTCTTGGTATCTCTGGCGATGTTCATTGATTTTGCACTCAAGATATGAAATCGACTCATCGGAGTGGACAGGGGCTACGACAAGCTCTACTATGTCCTTGAGATCCAAAACAACATGCCATGTAGGTTCATCCTCTGGAACAAGTGAACCAATAATCAGAGGCAACAATCGAAGCAGAGACCAATTCTCATGTACATTTCCGCCAATGTTTTTTTTTACTGAGAAAGTCTGTGGTATTGCGTGAGGCTTATTGGCTTTATCTCCCCATTTGTACTCAAAATTTTGGATCAAATCGTTAAGTTTTTGTAATGTGAAATACTTTTTAGAGATCAAATGAGAAAAACAATGAGCAAGCTCCACCGGTATTATGCCCTCAAATAGATCGTGTGCTACATCTGGAGGGTAGCCAGGCAGTGACATGAAAATGGGTGAGATTCTTACTCAAAACACAATCCCGTTTAACTCCACAGCAAGTACTTGCTGTTTCCAGTGCACACTTCAAATGGGCTTCATGAAATTCCCGCGATCTACGCTCAAAAACACCAGCAGTCAATGACTGAATTTCTGATTTCTTAGCTGGGCAGAATCTACAGATGTATTCAGCAGAAAAACTTTCTACAAAACCTGCCAGCCCATGGGCTCCTAGGTTGTCCGCTATTACACAATTCACAGTGCCTTTGATAAACTCATTCAACTGACTAATAAACACACCATGTTGCTCCAAAATTACCAGATCTTTCACAAGTGGATCCAACACTTTTTCAAACCCAAATGTCTTCAAATCTTCACTTTTACAAAGAACAGCAAAATAAATGGATGAGAGAGCAGAATGAGAGCCAGGAGGCAAATTGACCAAGACCCAATATACACCACAAAGCTTATGCTTTTTGCACGAGGTCCCATGAGGATTACACACCTCGAAATCGTCAATATAAAGTTTTATGGAAATTCTCAACTCCTCAACAGCTAGAAAGCTATTTGTTTCATAATGCTCACCATCTCGAAAAGACCTGCAATTCCTCTTTATTTGCTTGAGCTATTTGTTCTTCAATCACTTTATCTAGTAATGTGTTGTGACTCAATATTTCCTGCAATAACTGCAATAAAGGGATATACTGAAATGATTTCCTTTGTTCTACAGATAAAATATACTCTACAGGCTCTACAACCCTAAAATGTTGCTTGTAGTATTTTTTTCTTTTAAAAGAAGTGGCAAGAGGGCCACACTTTCCCAAAACTTTAGCCACAGGGTTAGAAACACACACAGAATTGGCAAATTCTTCAATGACAGCCTGATCAATATGGACGTTATGGCTTTTGAAAATTTCTGTAACTGTATGCTTTGTGACAGGCACACAAGCTGAACTTAACAAAAAATGCAACTCTTCCAATAACTCATCTACACCTGTTGCTGGAATATGAAATATATGTTCCAATTTCAACAATATTACTGCTATTTTCTGCTCAATTAGTTCTGGCAGATTTTCAACAGCACCGTTATCACTTTCTGTCACTGACTCAGTTTCAACTTCACCATATGATACATCAGCAGGACCGCCAGCCCTCACATTATCAGAAGTATCTGACACTTCCACCGAGTCCACAAATGTGACTATGCTGGCTTTTAAATCTTTCAGTGTGTGTGGATGATGCTTCCTTTTTTTATGCGTATAAAATGTACTGTAAATATTTGTCTTGAAAGGGCAACCAAGAAACACACAACTAACTGTCTCGTTGTTCCAATATGAACAAAAAAATCTCTCTCTGTGGAGAGGTCACTGCATTCACATAACTCACATTTAAAAGTTACTGAACTGGAAGCAGTCTGTGTAAACTGAGATGAATGAGCTTTATAGATGTGGCTGTTGAGTCCACTCCATGTTTTGAATGTGCATGGACAATTTACATATAAGCACAAATAATGTTGGCCTCTTCCGTAATGATGATGTAGCTTATAATGTTTAAGCAATTTGTACCTGCTACTCTCTCTGACGACACAATGTTTGCACTGCCACATACTGCATTATAGTGATCAGACAAAACAAGGTATATTTACATAAGAGATTTATATCTGCAGAAAGAGTCCAGCACCTACACGCAGCACAGTGGATAAGTCTGAACTGAACAAAGTAGGGGGAGTCCCTACTTTTTATAGTCAATTTATATTTTTAAGCATGTTTTAAAACGGAGCAGACATGTACAGTCCGAATGGACAGTCCGCCGGATTGTCCACGGACTTCTGCCTTTCATAGACGACCGTACCAACCCCCCTTTGTTGACTAAATTTCCCATCATTTTTTCACGAAAACTGCAAACAACAATGGCGTCCATCATGGAAGAAGATTACGGTACGCAGAAGGTATGCTTGAAGGTGAAATGACAGGTCCATGCAGACAGGTCTGCGCGGACACAAAAAACTGCTGCGCGGACTGCCTAGGTGGTCTTCAGGGTCCATTTTTGGTCTGCTATGATGTCATTTAGGTCCACGCAGACCCTGCAGATGTCCGTACGCATACATTGTTGGATTGGATTGTGCAACGATCACAGAATATTCACTATGGTTTGATAAGTCCTGTTCTGCTTGTATGCATAAGCGCATCCATACTTGAATTTTGAAAACAGCAGGTCTGTGAGAGCTGAGGAGTGGTTAGAAATTCATTAGCATTTTGCAAGAGACAATTTTTTTAGAAATGAGATTTCACAAGTTTTTGCGATCTGAGAGCAAAAATGGGTCGACAACACTTTGGTGAAATGAGCCCCAGGTACCAGACACAAACCTCAGTCTCCGCTTTTCTGCTTGTCCCTGCAGGGGCTCAAAGAAACATCCAAGACATCTCTGTGGTTGGTTTTCTATCATTGAAGGTTGTCTCCTGGTGTGAGAGACATTCTTAATTTTCTTTCTCATTCTTTTTCTAATTTCAGGGTCGTGGTGTCCAAACTGACACGGTCACCTTAAAAAGTTCCCACCAAATCCCTTTCTTATAAATGTTTTTTAACATAATTATTCTGCCTATATTGTACACCTGAGCAGAGCATTATTTATGTTTTGGAGAAAGACACAGATTTTCTCATGGCTCTTCTCATTCCTACTGATGATTCATAATATACTCCATATTAAATTTATATTCAATTAAATTAAATTAATTGTGAACACTTTCTTCTGTCATTTTCATGTAAAGTGTCCACATATCTTAAATGTGAACCACATTAAGGGCACTATCTGATATATCTGGACATCTATTACATTATGGCAGATACTGCATCCCATTAGGGGACAGTTTTTGTGGCAACACGCCTGATTGAATCTCTGGATTGATATGCAGCATAGAAATAGAGTCCTGTGAAAGAAAATCATTTGTTTCTGAAATACTGAAATATATAGATTCTGTGATTCTGCTGTTGATGTTTCCCTGAACAATGAACAGATTCAGTATTCAGTATCAGCATTATCTCCCACAAGCTGCAGACACAGAAATATAAATGTTTTGTTGTCTTATACACTTGCAACATTGGACAATTCCACAAATTCCCATCATCATTTTCTAAAAATCAAATTTTTTCCATTTTCCACCAGAGTTTATCATTGTGCTACAGAGAAAATATGCGGATGTATGATTATACGTTTCGACTGAGCCTGCCATACCATACTGCAAGCCTGTTAGAATAATCTAACCCCCCCCCCCCACACACACACACCTAATATGAAATAACAGAGACAATCACATTGCAGCAAGGAACCAGCAAACAGAAAGCGGAGTAAGATCTTGGAAGATCTTCAACTTTGTTTGGAGTGTATTTTGACAGCTTCCAAATCTCAGGTACAATGACGCAAGTGGATTCAATTTCCTCTCGAAGGCTACATTTCCACATGTTCCATTTCTTAATCTTTTCATCATCTTATTCCTTGTATCTCTATATGTAGTCCATTGGAGATAAATGCATGAATCATTCAACAGCACCCCACCTCACCTTCCCTGAAACTCTAAAATATCTCTATCGCATGCAAAGTCCTTCTTCTGTCCAGATTTATTTATTGCATGCCAGTCTCCCAGAGAAGCATGTCTGAAATAAGATATCAGGGTCTGCTGTTGAATGCCCTTGTACATTAATATCTCACCCAGTATGCTTGAAATTGATATGCATTCAGCAATACATTCTCCATAATCACAGCATGCTATGGTATATCATCATGTGAACATTTCAAAACTGCTTGTCACAGCTGTTTGAGATGTGCTTTATGTGGTGTGTGTGTGTGTTTATGTAGGCTTAGCTTTCATCCATGGATTTTTTAATTGTTTAATTAAATGAAGGCAATAAAAATTAACAGTAAATTTAACCCCTCCTTTTTTTTATTTTGTAGCAATTGAATAACAGTAATATCTAAACTACATATAAAAAGGTTAGATTTTTGACAGTGATGGAGGAGGAAAAAATACATTATATCCCCCCCTCCTAATAATGTATAATTTATTTTTTATATAATTTAGGGGTTGATTTACTAAGATCCCAAATAAAGGGTGTTATTTTGCAAGCGCAGCCAAAGTATTTGCGCATGTTATCATTTCACACTTTGCGGGTGATCAACTAAGAGTCTTTATTGGGATGGCAGGTATGCCGTCTGCCAAGTTACGGCTTAGTGGGGCATGCCCCATACCTATACAGCGAGAGTTTGGCACTTTTCAGGGTTTCCTACAGAAGTAACCACAATGATCAGACTCTCAGCCCTTAAAAACATTAACTTCTGTATGTTCTGACCTCATGTAACCACACAGCCTTCAGATACAACTTCACACATCCACACAATAAAGCCCCAAACTTGGGTTATTTTGTCTGTTTTTCTCCTCCTTCTTTCAATTTTTCCTGTCTACCTCTGTACCCTCAAAGAATAATTCTCTCCATTGGATAACAACATCGTATACCAGCTATCCCAAGCTTATCGACCAATAAAAATGCTTCAAACTAATGTGGACACATCACAGAATCAGACAAATCTGCTATATGGCTCATTGTTTTCCATGAAGCTACTGTGGCCTACTGGTTGGAGTTGCTGCCTCTCACACAGAGGATTGGGGGTTCGAGCCCAACAGGGCACAAGTTTATTTTCGACAAAAACAATGTTCATATTTACGCATTACAGGAACACATATCCCATTTCTCAGGCACAGACAATACAGTTCTAACGCAAAAATATCGCCTGGTTAACATCGCGTTGTTGCATTAATGTAAAAAAAACAATTCTATAAATAACTGTGCCATTGGCTACATGTTTTAATCTCACACAAATGCCGACAAAAAAACCTGGCTTGCGTTATATTTCATTTGTTGCTGAACTGTAGAATTAAGTTGTATCCTCCCCCCAAAAGTTATAAAAACTAAGCATTTTAGAGTGATTACACCAAAGATTTTCTTCCGGGGGACCATGCCCCCGGACCCCCCTAGTTAAACCTCGTCCTGCCTCCTCAGTTTTGCTACCCACCAGCCGCCACTGCTGCCATACAAATAATAATGTTAGCTATATTATCATTTAAGCCTATGATTGCTTGCTAACAAGGTTCTATGTCCTATAACAACTGGTAGCTAACGTTATAATCACGTCAGACTGATCTTGATGTGACAAGCAAGCTAGCTGGCTAATCAAAGAGAAGTAGTAAAACAATCTTACAAGGTTTGCTAGCTAAAAACATCTCAGTTAATCTTACAAAAGTGTGACAAAACTGTAGCTAAGAAAGTTTTAGAAACTAGTTAAATTAGTATGCTCGTCAGAAAGTAATGGCGTTTGAAGTTCACGGCTACTATTTTTGAAAGGTTCAGCTCTTGATAGGCTCCGATTGGCTGGGAAAAAGGCATGACTGCAACAAGTATATTGGGCTTGCAGCCCACTCACTTGGGCCACTCAGTGCTATAAGAGAGCTTGGGTTTTTATATTTTTCTTTTTGTGGAGGGGAATGCATTGGCCCAATTGTCAAGTGGCCCACCGAAAAAACTCCCAGTGCTACAGATGGCCAGTGCACTACTGGTCTTACTTCAAAAAAAATATGGCCCCTGTGAGGCTCCTTTAATCAGATCTCCTCTGTTTGCATGGCTCAGTGGTATCACCAGTGCGGGATAACAGTCTTGGATTCAAATGTTTTCCCTAAATGTTGACCCATAAATAAACAAATGTGTTATTTTTTCAAATGCACACACTCATTCTCATTTTTGAATCTAATTTATGGACTGTTAAATGAACCCAGGCAACATCCGCCATCAAGCGAGGAGAATTGGTCTGCCAACTGAAATCCTCCCTATTCAAAGCAGTGCACAATTACATACTCTTCTACAGGGGTTGGTGCTGACATGGTATGTACATTCAAGACCTTTTCATATGCTGTCTGTGTGTTTCTTTGTTTTGTATTGTATTTGTTTTTCTTCAAAGCACCAAGCAACAAAATATCAGTTTGGGGACATTGCTAAATGCATTCATTAAAGTGGTAACGTATTATTTTCCCTGAAGCCCAGTGGTGCTGTTTATTTCCATCAGTATTCTTTGCAGGAACTAGTGTCATTACATGCCATGCACAGCGCTGATCCTTTGGGGGTCTGGCCAGGTCTTGCTCTAAATACATTATGTAGGAGATTGACAGGTGCACATGGTGCATACATAATTAGGTTGTATCATCTGATGTCAAATGGTGAATTTACAGCACTTGCAAGCATCAGGGTCTTCTCTTAAAATACTTCCTTCCATGCCCCATGGACCAAGATCTATAATTTATGCTAGATCACTTACTCAACATGGTGAACTTTTGGACCTCCTTGACCACTCGGGAGATTGAGACACTGGTACATGTTTGTTCATGAGCCCATAATAGAGAAGCTTCCTTCTCATCTTACCTCCCTGGTTTTCTACAGAAATATAAACATGTCTCACATGCATTACATATACATATGGTCAGGATGAGAACTGAATGATGGGAAAAGTATTTATTTTCCATGTAACCTGGTGTTGGAATAATATCCAACAGTAAATGAAGCCAAAATAGCATATAACTTTGATGGATTTCAAAGGCTTGTTCACTTATTGTATTTCAGATGCATGGACCTTTTTAAACATTATCTTTTATGTACTGCCAGGAAAGTTATGATTATATATTTGGGTATACTGTGAACTCCTCCCAGTTTTCTCTCGCATCGCAAATCTCAATGAGGCATCTTGGTTAAATCAAATAAAATATACATCAGGGTATCAACCTGGAACTTTCTAGCACTAGGGTCCCCTATAATAAGATCCAGTGAGAAAAAGGTAACTGTACTGTTCATTGCACAGACTTAACACTCGGTCATGTTGTAACAAGAGATGTTCATATCTGACACAAAGGGACATATCTGCGTGGACAGGGCTGTCTTTTTTTTTGGGGGGGGGGGGGGGGGGGCAACCAGTGCGACCGCCCCCAGGCCCCGCACTGTAATTAATTTACATAACACCCATTTCTTTTTTCTTCCTTTTTATAAAATAATATTTATCTAAAATAGCCTAGGCTATGTATCTTTGTGAAGCACACCAATACACACGGAAATACATGTAGCCTAAATGGCGTTTTGGAAAGTAGCTATAAGCTACATCCCTACACTGTATAGCTACATGCAGCTACGACTACTTTATTCTATATATAAATGCAGGGGGTACCAATAATTGTGGCACAGGTGGTTTTGTTAAAAATAATTATTTCTTGATGAGGGATTTTTTTTTTCTCATCATAAATTTACTTCAAGTAAAGGTTGGATTTTATAACCCTTTTTACTCATCTTTACCAGGGATGCCAATAATAGTGGAGGGCACTGTAGCCTACTAATTCTTCAATTGGTTGGTTAACTTGTATATGGTTGGTTTGTGTGATGTCGTAGCCTGTAAATCCTTTGTTCATAGTTATATGATAGATACTATTTAAGCCTATGATAGGTTAGCTATGATGTCATCGCGTTAACAGCTGAGCCCCGCGTAGGTTGACTCGCCCCGGGCCCCGCCCACCCTTGAGACGGCCCTGTGCGTGGATGTATGATGTAAAATATGGTCATATGTTTATTTGATGACAACATTAGTATTATGTACCAGTCTATTCACTTCACTGTTAATTCCCAGGTAGGTCAGATACATGTGTGCTAAAACTGCACCTCCATCATCTCTTCTCCAAAACTCACTCTACCTTTTGTGCTGGCACACGCACCCAAAAGGTCATTCTGATAAATGTGTGCTATCATTGCCAGAAAGTTCTCTTCATTTTCTAGTTAGCAGTTTGCATCACAAACAACCTGGTTTCTTGTCCTGAAATGACAGGATGTCAAAAGAGAGCGACCTGGTGCCATTGGGATACAAAACTTGAATCTGACTGTACAAAAGAAGCTGAGCCCACTGACACTTAAGCGAAGTAACAATGTTTGTGTCGACCGCACAGAGAGACAGAGGGATGTAGGCGTACCTCCTGTGTTGATGTCTTTGCCAAGCAGGATAGAATATCAAAGATAGCACTGATCCAATTTTATAAAGCCATGCAGCCTTCTGCCTCCTAAATCAATTCAGAGATGATACATTGATTTACTGTTCCCGGGTATTTCAAAACATAGAAACTTGGCACATGCCTCATTGACTGCCTGGATAAATTATGGTAACACAATGCCATATGAAAGCACTGATCATCTGACCCAACACGTGTTTGGTCAGTGCTGAGACACTGCAAATACTATAGGAGTAGCAGGGAAAAGTTGGTTTAAAAGTTTCTCTATAATTGCGTTGTTATGAATTAAATGTAATTTCATGTAACCTCATTCTTTGTTGTTCTAATTAAATGAGACAAGTAAAGATTCTGCTGCCATGTTAGATGCACTAAACAAAAAAGCCATTAGCTGATGCTTTTCTGAAACTGACACACCGGGTAAATCTCCATCCTTTTTTTTTTAGTTCTCTGGTTTCCACTGCTGACTGGTTGTGAGCAATAACTGCAAGAAAATAATTGTTTCCCAAGAATGCTAAAATAATTAGCATTCCCAAATGCTAATATAAAGTTGTCATGAGGGTTATATATGGCAAGATCACGTGTTGCAGGGTACAGCACCTGTAGGCATATGATAAAAAGATTATTAAATATTGATTTGAGTACTGTTGTTACTGCCTGTTGTGCTCTCCAAGTACATTAAGGATTCTTTAACTTAGTTAAAGATAAATAATCTTCCACTACAGGCTTCCTCCACTAGATGGAATCATTTGCATTTTACATTCATCTGATATTCATATGTGTTTGTTTTTTATGCTAAGGCACAACGAGCAGGAGGAAGAAAGAAAATGAAAGGTTAGAGAGGAATCAGTGATGAAAGTGATTCTGGTTAATGTGTGTTTTATTGAAATTACATATGTCTTGTAATTTGGTTTTCACCTATGTTTCTCATGTGTTTGTATTTCTTGTGTGTGTGTGTGAGAGATGGTGTATAGGTGGGGTGCTTATATATCTAACTTAGAGCATGTATTAATTTGTTATTAAGACCCCAGGTCTTGTATACAGTACATGTCTTAAGAGTATACTGAATGATGATGCGCAAGTGCTTTTTTGAACTGTCACTTCCTGGAATTCCCCTGACATTAAAGAGATGACAAGGGTTGCAGAGTGAGAACCCAATCAGCCACATTGTTTGGCCACACCCAGTTTATGATGTCAGTAGTGCAGGCAGATGCTGCTTGATAAAATATGCACTCTTTTGGTGGCATGGTGCAGGCTACAAGGTAACACATTTCCCACATCTATAAAACATATGAGGGTTTTGGACCCAGAGTTTTTTTTTTTTTCCCCATTGAAGTGTTACAGTCACTAGATGAAAAAATATGACGAAATGGCATGTGAAGGAAGAGGTAGAACCCGTAAAAACATAGTGCCTTAAAAAATATGTTAATGTTTCCACATGGTAATGTCATGTAGCCACAGACCTTGCTTTTGAACCCCTCGGGTAATATACATCATCAAATGTGGACTTTTTGAGACACAGGGGAACTGCCCATTTGAGGAGCAAATTCCTGCACTCTAAATGTTCATCTGTGCTCACTCCCCCTGCAAAACCATCATTACTGAGGGCAAGTGACACCAGTGTGAACACATTTTTCCTGTTCTTGGAAAAGTCCAAGTCCTCATTTCCTAATCTTAATCGAAAGGGAAAAAAATGTATGCTCCGGTGACTAAATGGCCGGTGAATAATGGCCATTTAACTAACACTTACCTTTACTATACCTTGACTAAATTCAGTTCAGTTTACCCATAAATATGTTTCTAGGGGTCCATTTTGCTGTGATACAGCAAAAATGAAATGACTGCTCAAAGTCGTTTTGCTATAGTTGGAATTGTCAGATTACATTCTACTCTTATTCTTTCAAATGGTAAAAATGTAGTTTAAGACTAAGTTTAAAAATTATTTTTAAACTTCAGTCAGTCTGTTACATCATATCCGCTAAATTAAATTCCCAGAGCTACATTTATTCCGTTTAATGTGGCTTTTTGATTGTAAAAATGTCAGAAAGAATCCAGCAGGCAATGTTTTAACACATTAAAAAAAGCAAAAGAAAAAACATTGCATGGTTTTTGAACATATGGAAATAATTAATTTGTTTGAAAACTTTTTTTTTTTGTGTGCAAGAAACTTACATTGTACACTTAACCCATTCTGATGAATAT
Organism: Synaphobranchus kaupii; assembly: GCA_029718625.1. Taxonomy (NCBI): domain Eukaryota; kingdom Metazoa; phylum Chordata; class Actinopteri; order Anguilliformes; family Synaphobranchidae; genus Synaphobranchus; species Synaphobranchus kaupii. Next base: position 116,546 of record CM056385.1, read on the forward strand.
GTACTTCTATATGTGGAAAGAGAAAGCCTAATATTCTGCCGGACCATGTGAACTAACACACAAAAATAAAAAAACATCATACATTAAAGTAATTGTACTGGCATTTAAACAACTTACCAGATATAGACCACTTGTTGCAGTGCATCTATATAGCATCTGTCATACCTTTCAGGGATCCCAATGATTAAAAGAGGGGTTGGTAGGGGGGAGGAGCATACATGTCAACACTCTCCCATTTTTCCAGGGTTTCTCCCGTATTTTAACCCCCCTCCAGCTGTTCTCCCATTTTTAAAAATGTATTATCATTGTAAATTCAGTAAATTAAACTTTAGCTTGCTAGTACAAAATAGAAGTGAAATTTATGTTTATTGTAGCCAGCTGCCAAGAAGATGTTAGAATGTTGCCGAGAGAAACAGTCATAGCTTTTCTTGTCCGAATCTTTGGTCTGAACTGGCCTTTAGAATCATTGAGAGCGGTCAAGGAGCATCGGTGTTGATTCCGAATCTACATATAACTTTTAAAGAAATACAGTGCACTCCAAAAGCGTTTGGACAATAACACATTTTTTGTTATTTTGGCTCTGTACTCCAGCACATTGGATTTGAAATTGAACAGTGAGTAGGTTACTGTAGACTTTAAGCTACAGTATAATTTGATGGTGTGCACATCCATATCAGGTGAACCGTGTAGCAATTGTAGCCCGTTATATACATAGCAGCCCCCCCCCCCCCCCCATTTTAGGGGACCAAAAGTAATTGGACAAATTAACATAACCTTAAATAAATTCATCATATTTAATATTAGGTTGCACATGCTTTGCATACCATGACTTCCTGGTGTCTGTGACCCGTCAACATCAAAATACTCTTGATATCTTATTTTCAGGTACATTTAGGCTACAAGCCACCCACTGGGCACTAGACGTCGATCAGACAGATCATCTCAGGAACCGCTAAATCAGATCTAAGCATCTAAGATCTCTTTTAGCTCCTTTTAGCTTGGCTAAAATGTGTCTACAATATGGACGTGCAATATAACACATTCTATTTAACCATTTTCATAAGCGATTCATTTGTAGGTTCAAAGAGAAATGACGTGTTGATTAACATAGATTTATTTCACTAAAGTCATTGCTTTGACAAGCGAAATCCGTTCTACACATGGACACATATAATGTTTCACTTAAAATGTCATAGAATGTCCACTGTTTGTTGCCACTAGAAGCCTGGACTTACAAGAAGGTATGAGATTCTACCAGATGAGGTGGTGTGACCCTTTTTTAGACCGGCTAAAATGGGTCTACAATATAAACGTATCATATAACGCATTTTATTTCATAATTTCCACACGTGATTTAGTTGTAAATTCAAAGACAAACAATATTGTTTAATGTGGATGCATTTCTCAAAAGCCTTTATTGCACTGTTTGCTGGACTTTGACCCTGTTCTCTCGAATAAAGCCTATTCCTATCATTCTTGTGTCTGCAATTGGTACTGATCCGTTCACATAACACCTGTTTTTTTCAAACACTTGCAAAACTTCAGTTGTCGCCATTGAGGAAAAGCCAATAGGTTGACTCTTCTGAATGTGCCCTGTCCGCTTGTTGTTTGGCTTCGCTGTAGGCTTTGCGCTTTATCACATCTGCCAAAGGCTCTTTAGCCACAATCACCCCTCCCCACACAAAAAAGCGGCATGCCCAGAAATGTCCCTAACACATTTTAGAATAATAAATGCAGACAGAGGGGCAAGGTATTTTTTTCTTCGACAAGGATTGCCAATGCAGGACCCAGCAGACACCTGCTCGTGAGTAAATCAACTTATACAATGTTGTGAAGGTTTGATTAAATCTTAAAGGGATAGTTCGGATTTTGGACATAATGTCTCAATTACGACTTACCCATGATGTAGTTGATTGATGGAAACCCTTTTCAGATAATTCCTTCTTTTGGACATACACACATTGCTAATGCTAGCGCAACTCTAAGGTATCGAGTAGCATCCACTACCAAACGCACTTAAACACTCCACAGTGCATTTTTTTTTTTTAGCATGACCTGAACAACCTTGAAAAACACACCGAAATACCATCTTACCTGAACGTTAACTAACAATACTACGAGTCTGATTCTTTCAAACGCGCGATATTGTTTTTGGCCGGGAGAGCTATAGGCTACTTTAAGTTACCTACTAAACTAACGCTGTACTTCCACAGAGAATTTAGGTGAGCACAAAGTAAAGGATTCAACGATAGTTTGACTTGAAAAATGATGGTATAATCACTCAAAATAACCCCGATAGACTGTCGTCGTATTTTATTTGCTTTGGGTGCACTGTGGAGTGTTTAAGTGCGTTTGGTAGTGGATGCTACTTGATACCTCAGAGTTGCGCTAACATTAGCAATGTGTGTATGTCCAAAAGAAGGGACAGCATGGAATTATCTGAAAATGGTTTCCATCAATCAACTACATCATGGGTAAGTCGTAATTGAGACATTATGTCCAAAATTCCGAACTATCCCTTTAAGCTTTATTGCATTCACAACTGCCCGTCCATGTTTCTTTGTTATTTACTATGAACAGTAAGCATACATGAACAGTAAGAAAAGTTAGAGATTTTTTTCTGGCTTCAGAAGGGCTGTCTGCAGCAGGTGTAGGCAGCTATGAGCGTTCACAAAGTTAAAGGAGAAGTTCGGTATTTAGCATGTTAAGCCCTGTTAAATCGTTATTTACGATCATATACAACGGTCCATAGCAACATTTTGACAAACTTTGCAGTCTTGAGATATATTGTTTATTGCTCATGTCACAGCTAACGTACACAATGGATCTGGATGTGCACAATAGAAAATCCTTCAAAAAACACCATAAACTCTCGTTTTCAAAGACGGGAAACTCACCGAGTGGCCACTGGTGTCCGTTGATGTTCTGACACAAAAATCGTCACAAAGTATCCTTCGTATCGGGTTTTATTTACCATTTTATTAAATCCATTGACTTGTATAGACACCAACAGAGGTTTAGATATACATCTGTAGCCAGAAACCGGAAATACTTCTGAATTGTTTTGGAAAGTTTGTTTTCTGTTGCTCACTGGTGGTCTTGTGCGCTTGCAGTGAAGGAATCAGTCGCATAAACGTACACTAATTTAGCAAAATGGATCCTTTTTAAGAGTTCGTACTAGCTGCAAAGCAAACCCCGACCTGGTGACCCAGAAGCGGCTCGTCTTCTTCTACGGTAGAATTCAAACTCTGCCAAGATGTGCCAAAATTTCAAGCGTAAGCGGCACTGTTTGCTGGACTTTGACCCTGTTCTCTCGAATAAAGCCTATTCCTATCATTCTTGTGTCTGCGATTGGTACTGATCCGTTCACATAACACCTGTTTTTTTCAAACACTTGAAGAGTTTACAAACGTATGGCTGTACGGCGACTGAAAATAGTTAGATAAATCTTTAAACGGTAAATATATCTCAAGACTGCAAAGTTTGTCAAAATATGGACCGTTGTATATGATCGTAAATAACCTTTTAACAGGGCTTATAATGCTAAATACCAAACTCCTCCTTTATTACCGTCATGGTTCTGTTACCAATAAGAGCACAAGCTTAGAGAAATATAACTTTCAGCCATACTGACAGTTTGCAAGGTAGGTGCATCTGATGTTGACGCTTTATTTGTTATTGGACATCTAACTTTGATCCAATATAAATTATTTCTGTATAAGGCCAGAAACATACCTCAGGCAAATACGCGAATGTGGACGCTTCGAGCTACGCGAACAGTTTTTCTTTTGCCATGATATTTGTGAAAGACAAACCAGAGGAAAGCACAGATCGAACAAGAAGGTTGTTTACAGTTGTTGCCTGCTATAGCGTCCCTCGTTGCAACTCTCTGGCTTGTCTTTCACAAATGTCATGGCAAAAGAAAAACTGTTCATGTAGCTCGAAGCGTCCACGTTTGTGTATTTGCGTGAGGTATGTTTCTGGCTTAACGTTGAACAAGTTACCGTCAACCAATGCCTACTAACTACCATTTTCGGTTGATTTCGCCAGTGACTCATTTCTATGTCAGCTAAACATGGTCGTGACACGTGGTCACCCTGAGTACCATTGTTTTCAGTGGGTATGAGCATTAGCAACGTGCAAGTCTAGTTCTGATTGGCTGTTCGTGTTGTATTTAGGTAAGTAGAAGAAACGGACACAAATGATAGTTTTATCGAAAATAAACCTCATACGTTTATCATCGTTATCTTGGCAAATTTTATCGCGAAAATTATCGACATTGTTTTATCGCCCAGCCCTAGTCTGACGTATCAAACAAGCCTTAAACCATCACTCTGCTGCCAGATATGCAGTAGATATGGATGGATAACTTGAAGGGTTTCTTCTCCTGACTTATTTTTCCATAAAGTTCAATAGCAAAATTTTTCAGGAGAAACAACGCTTAAAGTGATCCATCCATATCTACTACATATCTCACGGGTGAGAGGGAGCAGAGGTTACAGCGGAAAGAGACAGTGGGGGTGGGGGGAGGCAGTGTGGAACAAGAGGAAGAGAGAAAGAAATTAAGTGGTGATCAGAGGTATGGAGAGGGGTAACAGTGAGATCAGAGCAGGGGCTGTTCCTCTGGAAGACCAGGTCTAGGAGGTTGCCAGCCTTGTGGGTGGGTGGGGGGGGGGGGGGGGGGGGGGTTGGAGGGTGAGGTCAAAGGAGCGGAGAAGTGGTAGGAAGGCTGCAGACTGGGAGGCATCTAGATGGATGTTGAAGTCTCCCAGGAGGATCAGCGGGGTGCCATCCTCTGGGAAGGAGCTGAGCAGGGTGTTGAGCTCATCGAGGAAGCACCCCAGGGGACCTGGAGGGCGATAAACAACTATAATGTACAGGTTAATAGGGTGGTTGATTAACACAGAGTGGTATTCAAAACTAGTAATAGATATATCAGAGAGGGGGAGAACAGAGAATGACCATGAGGGGGAGAGTAGCAAACTAGTACCACCTCCGCGACCAGATGGCCGGGGGGTGTGAGAGAAGGAGAAGGAGGAGGAGAGGGCAGCAGGAGTTGCCGTGTTGTCTGGTGTGATCCAGGTTTCGGTGAGGGCGAGAAACTGGAGGGACAGGAATGAGGCGTAGCCGGAGATGAAGTCTGCTTTCCGTGTGGCAGACTGGCAGTTCCAGAGTCCCCCTGCGACGGTGAAGTTCTCGCAGGGAGTCAGCGAGGGGTAGCGGAGGTTGGACGGGTTGCGTCGCTGTGGTTCTCCAGGTTGCCTGGGCTGGTAAAGTATCGGCACCCCGTCCCCTTACCACAGGAGTCCCCCAGGGCTCAGTCCTTGGTCCCCTCCTTTTCTCCACCTACACCAAATCCCTTAGCCCCTCATGGACACTGTTTTCCACTCTCCTCCTCTCTCTACCCCTTCCGTCCCCCCCCCTGCTTCTCCACCTTTTCTCCCCTGTCTGATACCGATGTATCCCATCTCCTACTCTCCCATCGCCCCACTACCTGTGCCCTCGATCCTATCCCTTCATCTCTCCTCCAGGCAATCACCCCAGATATCCTCCCATTTGTGACCTCCCTGGTGAACTCCTCCCTGATCTCTGGCTGCTTCCCCCATCCTTCAAGAGAGCCCACATCACCCCGATCCTGAAAAAACCCACGCTGGACCCCTCCAACATCCAAAACTACAGACCAGTATCTCTTCTTCCTTTTCTTTCCAAAACTATTGAACGTGCTGTTTCTAACCAACTATCTTCTTTCCTTACCCAGAACAACCTACTAGACCCCCACCAGTCCTTCAGACCTGGCCACTCAACGGAGACCGCACTCCTCTCCGTCAGCGAGATGCTTCACGCACCTCGGACAGCCTCCCTCTCCTCTGTGCTAATACTCCTAGACCTCTCTGCCGCCTTCGACTCCGTAGATCACTCCATCCTCCTGTCGTCCCTGTCTGCAGCGGGGATCGGCGGCTCGGCCCTGGCCTGGATTGAATCCTACCTCTCGGAGCGCTCCTCCCAGGTTGCCTGGGCTGGTAAAGTATCGGCACCCCGTCCCCTTACCACAGGAGTCCCCCAGGGCTCAGTCCTTGGTCCCCTCCTTTTCTCCACCTACACCAAATCCCTTGGCCCTGTTATCACTGCTCATGGTCTTTCTTACCACTGCTATGCTGACGATACTCAACGTTTTCTCTCCTTCTCACCCTCTGACACTCAGGTGTCAGCCCGCATCTCCACTTGCCTGAGAGACATCCAGAGCTGGATGGACAACCACCATCTGAAGCTGAATCCAGGCAAGACTGAGTTTATCTACATTCCTGCTCTAACCTCTCCCCTCTCAATCTCTCCATTTCCCTAGGGGACACTCCACTGACCCCAACGCCCTGTGCCAGGAACCTTGGAGTGGTGATGGACAACAGGCTGTCCCTCTCCGAGAACATCGCAGTGGTAACCCGGGCGTGCAGGTTCTTCCTGTACAACATCAGGAGAATCCGTCCCTTCCTCACCACCCACTCAACCCAGCTTCTGGTCCAAGCGATGGTGCTGTCCCGCCTGGACTACTACAACTCTCTCCTGGCTGGCCTGCCAGCATCGGCCATCAGACCCCTTCAGCTTATCCAGAACGCAGCAGCGCGCCTGGTCTTCAACCTCCCCCGACACTCCCATGTCACCCCCCTGCTCATTGACCTCCACTGGCTACCTGTGATGGCTCGCATCAAATTCAAAACATTGGTGCTCGCCTTCCAGGCAGTCCGAGGATCAGCCCCTCCATACCTCCAAAAGCTCATCAGACCCTACACACATACCAGATCCCTGCGCTCCGCCTCCTCAGGACGACTGGTACCCCCCCCCCACTTCATACTAGCACCCGGTCTCGACGTCTGTCTGTCCTGGCCCCACGGTGGTGGAATTAGCTCCCTGTGGAGGTCAGAACAACAGAAAGTCTGACCACCTTCAAGCGCAGATTGAAGACTCACCTCTTTCAAGCTGCACCTCTCTCCACCCCTCCCTACCTCCTTGTGACCTCCCTTGATTGTGTTTTTCTGAATCCTTGTTTAAGTGGTTCAAGCTGCTAGTTTAATACTTAATACTTAAGGTTACTTATTGGCTTACTGTTGTACACGCCAATGATCAATATCGTGTGGTTACCCCCCCCCCAAAAAAAATAAAAATAAAAAATCATACTGACTACGCCTGGTGCTTGAAATCGTATTTACCTTTTAGGGTCGTTTTAACGCACTTGTTCCTAGTTTGAAAATGCACTAATGTACGTCGCTCTGGATAAGAGCGTCTGCCAAATGACTAAAATGTAAATGTAAATGTAAATATCTGGCAGCAGAGTGATGGTTTGAGGCTCGTTTGATACCTCAGACCCTTGATGACTTTTCACCAACCATGTATTCCATACTGTTCCAGCATAATTTACAGCTAAATCTAGTCCCACCCCCCAATTCCCATAGAGATCCATTCAAATGCAGAGAGGTTATAGTATCGCTTGTAGGAGTACCAGAAAATAAGATATCAAGAGTCTTGATATTGTTGGGTCACAGACATCAGGAAGTCATCACATGCAAAGCATATGTGAACCAAAATAGCAAAAAATGTGTCACTGTAGCTGTGTGAACAAGAATTGTATCCAGGATAATCTGGAATCACACAAGGGTGTATTGCTAGAAACAAATGAACAGGCAAAATACAGGCAAATGACTCATACAATAATGTCACTGTAAAATTTAACTTATGGTGCTGCAGGGGGTTTTTATACTAAATATTATCTTGACCTCTTACATGTCTTGTAGCATTCATGTGAATGTGTTCGAAGCATTACATTACATTACATTAATTTAGCAGACGCTTTTATCCAAAGCGACGTACAGTAAGTGCATACAGAGACATCATCAAGATCACTACAGAACAGACAAGACAAAGCACATCCTTCCCATAATGTAGCAGCTATCCCTAGTAATGAACGTTGACTGTAGTTCACAGTAAGCTGTGGGTAAATCAGCAATACTACACTTCTATTCTAAATACTATTATAAACTATAATAAACAGACAGGAAAACACAGGGAACAGGGAACTGATATTCCTAGGTTAGAATATCAGTCAAGGTGGAGTCTGAAGAGGTGTGTCTTCAGGCCTCGACGGAATACAGGCAGGGTTGGAGTAGAACATAGGGGAATGGGAAGTTCATTCCACCACTGAGGAGCTAAGGTGGAAAAACTCCGCAGTCGGGACGAGCGAGAGCCTTTGACACGGAGGGGGGGAAGTGCCAGTCGCCCTGCTGTAGACGAGCGAAGTGGTCGAGCAGGAACTGGATTAAGTCCTGCAGGTAGGCGGGGCCTGTCCTATTGGCTGCAGTGTAGGCCAGGGTCAGAACTTTGAACCTGATCCTGGCTGCAACTGGCAGCCAGTGGAGTGACCTCAGCAGGGGGCACACACTAATAAAGGGCATTGAAAAACACTGAAAACATACTAGTTTTAAACAGCATCTCATTTTCTGAAGGGGGCTGGATAATTTCATTCACAGTGTGCTCTATCGATGATTTCCTTATTATACTGAGGGACAGGGAAATTGAAATTCCTCTCTCTGAGGTACGGCCTATAAAGATTCACTTGCAAAAATGGGATGAGGAAAAAGGAAACTAATATGGATTCATGTTTTTCCCCCTCTGAGACTTGCAATAAAACTCTAACCAGTCTGGCCTGTCTAGACACTCAGAAGTACCCTCAATGAGATTTCTTATACATTTTGGAACAGTTTATAAGAAATTCAGATTTCTGTCAGCTGCCATTTCTCATTCTCACTCTCTCTTGTATTACTCAATTTGCTGTAATTCAGAATGGATGATGTCATACACAGAGGCTACATTGATTGGAAATACTATAATCGAGGCATTCCATATATATATATATGGCATTCATGAATGGCATTCAATGAATCAAGTCCCCCTATTTCAACTCAGCATAAGTATTGGGACACAGTAAGTTTTCTAACTTGCAACTTGCAAGGCCATTAAGATGGCTGCACCCTAGTGCTAGTAGCTGAAAAAACATTTCATTTATTTTTCTAGCAAATAATATTGGTCAATTTCAGATTTGAATGCAGGGCCATGTCTTATCTTAGGTAAAGAGCAAATAAATCAGAGTCATATTACAGAATGCTTCATGTCCCTTTTAATTGACACATAACATTATATAAAACGGCTAGCTAGAATGAAAGCCTTGTTTAACACTAGTTTACGACTGCTCGCTAGCTAGCTAGCACAGAACAAACTGGAGTGAAAAAACCTGATAAAATCCCAGAGATTTAAATGCAGGCATGTCCTGCAGTAACGATAGTCTGCAAGAATGACTACACTACTGTCCCAAAAGATCGTGGTTTACATCTTAACTTCAGCTAACTAGCACTGCACAATGCTTTCTTGCTAGCTAGCTGTCTTATATATATACAGCATACAGTATGTATTAAGTGACACTGACTATGGTTACATGCAGGCTGCAATAAAAGTATTTGTCCAAGGTCTCCTCAAATGTCCAGTTTTGTTTATTCATCTTTTTTGCAGCTTTCGGCATTTTTTATTTTTTTTGCAGCTTTTCGGCAGTAGGCAAGGGAGGCAGCGCCTCCTGAAAAAAAAAATCATCCCCAAACCTTGAACAAAATTCCTTCAAAACAACACTTTTACATCTCTCTAGAGGCAGATTGCGTTATTCATTGTTCAGTCCTCCAGTGAAATTGCACCCTCTCTCATCATTCTGTTAAGTTTGTGCAAGGGAGGCAACTGGCCAAGTGCCTCCATTTCTTCAGTCCTCTCATCAATTGGGTGACATAGGGTGGCGTTGATATTAGAGCACAGTGCAAAAAATATGAAAATGTCACACGACGGGAGGCATGTCTTCATCCAATCAGTGCTGAGTTTTAAACAGAGAGAGACGGAGAGACTGTAATATCAGAGAGTTTTGTGTACGACTGTGTATTTCGATTTTTCACTTTTTTTTTTTCTTATGTTCGAATGCAAATGTCGAGTGAATTTTGTGTTTTATTTGGCATTTTTTATTTTGGGCTCGCCTTTTTGTTAGCTTAGCTTAACGAGCTAAGCATTTCATTCAGCTGCCATGGCCAGTGCCACTGTAGTTTACATGGATGTCGACGAAACTGGGGACATCGTGGACTGCCTTAGAGACGGGTTGGTGTTTGAAAGCATGCCTTATGCAGATAAAACCCAAGTGAAATCTGAAGGCAGACCTAAGCCTATGCTTGACCCAGCTAAACTTGCCAAGGGAAGGGGATTTCCCACCACTTGGTATGATCAAGTGGGCTGGCTAACAGGGAATCATTTTGCTAACAGGCCTTACTGCTGGCCCTGTCTGCTTTTTTTCAACAAATCATAATGGGACCTGGACAAAATACGGTTTTCACATATTGTGTTGGCAGGTAAACAAACTGCTTCTTTCTTCAAATCATGTTCGGGAGATTAAACGACAGATTCAATTTAGAAAAATCTGTTTGAATCGAGTACACGTAATAAAACAATATACCCCACTCTATTGACTACTTTGTTAGCTTTTAGCACAACCTGCTATAATGGATATGTTTAACTAAACCTGGGCTTCATGATTGTTTAAATTACAAAATATGTGCATTACAGATCTTTGCCATGAATATTCTCTGAGTGTGAATGCGGAGAACGAAGAGTAGGCCTATATGTATCCACATTATTAAATAATGTTGATAAATTGTACACAATTTTATGATGCAAATAAAAATAATTTAACTGGCTATATCTGATGGCATTGAGTATGTGAATATAATATAGGAATGTGCTTACATTCATTTAATAACTTCAACATTGAAGCTCTGCAGATGCACTTTTATTTATCTTTTACTTTTATTTTTAAATTGTAATTACAAATTAGTTACCAGCATTGACAGTGTGGAGATACACACGCACTGTATGTCACTGGTAAACTGAACACCTCTATATGTGGACGTTAGAGGTGTAACTCCACTTTTTTGATGTCTCCACTGACTGAGATGCCCAGTCTGTGTTTGATGTAGTGACGACAGTTTTGGCTAGTTACCTCATTGAGGTAACTCGCCCTTGAGTCACTCCAACACAATTTAACACCTCGCCTCCTCAATTTTGTAACCAACAACATGCCACTTATTTAGACAGGACAAGCTAAATGCAGGACAAATTTTAGTTTCCCTTGGAGAAGAAAAAGGGGGAACTGCCCCTCAAGGCACTCTCGATGGAAAAAAATAAAAATAAATCTCCGTACTCTCGGGTTTGCAATCCGTGCATACAGTTTTGCAATCCATATAGCCTATGTACAGTTTTTGAGTGAAATCAATCGCTTTTGCAGATCAAATCCATTTAGGCCTATAAATAAAGGGTTCATTGCAGGAAAGTCAGACACGAAAGTATGGCTACAATTCACACTCAATGAAAGTGTTATTGCACACTCGATATTGCACAAGAACCTGTGGTATCATGAATATTGGCAAGGCTAGGGGATGTTGTTACATGTCAATATTCATGATATAGCCTACCATGGGTTAGAGTGCCATATAGCTTGTATAAAACGGTGTGGGCCTATATATTTTGTAATAATTTACCTAAAAAAGACAACACAACTTTAAAAGTAGCCTAATATTTTAATAGATTGCGCGGCACTGAAAGTAGGCTACGGATTTCCACGTTATCCATTATCATTACTTAGTAGCCTCATAAATTCAGCAGAAGGACACACCATGTAATCTATTAATGTATTAGGCTACTTTTAAAGTTGCGTTGTCTTTCTTTGAATTATGATAAGATGTATGGGCCCACACCGTTTTATACCCAATTGATTTCACTCAAAACCATAAGTAGGCTACGGATTCCGAAACTGTACATACGGATTGCAAAAACTGAGAGTACAGATTTCAAAACTGTACGCACGGATTGCAAACCCAAGAGTACGGATTTCAAAATTGAGATTTTTTTTTTCACCGAGGGTGCCTTGAGGGGCTCCGTAGGAAACCGACAGAATTCACCAAAAAAAGAAATGGAAGACAAGCCAAAGCTGTGCATTCCCTGGGGCTTGGTTGCGATTGTTGCCAATAACTGCTGGTCTGATGTCATTCCCACATTGTTGAAAATGTGGCAAAAGGACTTTGCACTGGCACAGTCCTTAGAAACCTATGGGGCTGAATCTTGTTCATTTGCACTGGCAAAGTCCTTTGAAACCTATGGGGCTGAATCTTGTTCATTTGCACTGGCAAAGTCCTTTGAAACCTATGGGGCTGAATCTTGTTCATTTGTATCGTTTGTGATTCTCTGTGCAGTCAATTACAGCAAGTATCCTGTAGCCCAGGGGTCCTCAAGCTTATCCAGTAAGGGCCGGTGTTGGTGCAGGCTTTTGTTCCAACCAAGCAGTAACATGCCTGATTCTACTAATCAAGGTCCTTAGCAAAGACTCTAGTGGTTGATTAGTAGAATCAGGTGTGTAGCTGCTTGGTTGGAACAAAAGTCTGCACCCACACCGGCCCTTTCTGGATATGTGACAACTGCAGCTCTGGTCATAGGAAGCTACAGGTGATTCCTCCCCAACTGCATTTTCAGTATGTTAACCACAGTTAATCTCAGGGCTTTTATTGCTTTCTGTTAATAAAAATGACATAATTTTATTTCAGTATGTTTCACTCACACAAAACTGAAACTGTGCTATGAGGGCCCTTTTGTTATTGATGAGCCTCCTTTATAAGCCTCCTTTATAAGCAGTTTGTGAATGCTTAACAGAAGTACAGTATTAAGAGATAATTTTCTAAAAATCCGCCTTCCTCTGGTTTATCAGTACTTTAAAATATCTTACACTTTAATAGTTTCTATGTGTCTTGCACTGGGCTTTTCCACCCAATCAAAAACCATACTGCGCCGAAAGAAAGCAAATTATTTTTCAAAATTAATTGGCAGTCTTGAATGTCAATTTCTCAGAATATCTGAAAACATCACATTTGAGTTTAAACATACACAGGTATGTGCGCTTCCTACTTTTCATATGGTGAGATTTATAATAATTTTAAAAAAAGTATCTTACAAAGTGTAAACAATAGAGCTGCTCATTAACACCACAAGCCAAGTCTAAGACTTTAATTTTTTACCCATTTGCACCATCGATCGCAAAAATATGGCTATAGATATAAAGCACAAACTTGTATTTTCTTTCAATATACTTTACCCCTCTTATCTCCCAATTTGGAATGTCCAGTTGTATTTATCAGTGTTAATTTCTGCAAGCCCCACAATTTCGACCTCCAGGAACCCAGGCTGATTTTGTTTCCTGGGGCATGGTTCCTATCGCCCTTTTTAGTCCCTGCTCATGAGGTAGTACTTTTTGTGGTCCGTGAACTATTGGGGTGGAGCTTGCTTGAACTGAACATCGCTGATTGGTTAAATGCAATTTCTTCCATTCAAATGCAGAGGTTATAATATCGCTTGTAAGAGTACCTGAAAATAAGATATCAATAGGTTTTTATGTTATTGGGTCACAGACATCAGGTAGTCAAGGCATGCAAAGGATATGCAACCAAATATAAATATGATGACTTTATTTAAGTTTATGTTAATTTGTCCAAAAACTTTTGGTGCCCTAAAATGGGGGGGACTATGTGTAAAAAGGCTACAATTTCTACACGGTTCACCCGATATGGATGTAAAAACCCCTCAAATGAAAGATTAAAGGGTAATTCCACCGTAAAACAACATTAAACATATTTAACAGATAAAGGCGCAACTAATTAAGTCTCTCTTTGTGGCTAGCCACAAAATTCTGTACTGAGATATCCGAATACAAAGTTGAAATTTTGGTAGAGGTAGGCTATACGTCAGTTTGACGTTTTTGAAAAACTACAGTGGCGTATATCGCTGCTCTCACTACAGGTAGAGAGCTGGCTGAGAGCGCATTTTAATCAGGAGGAGAGCTACTTTTCTACAAATCAAACATAATTTTTCGGTCTGCACTTTAACCTCATAGTCACTGTTCCATTTTGAATACAATGTGCTGGAGTACAGAACCAAAACTATCACTGTTGTAATGGTTACACAAGGACATTTTGGGACTCTGGCTTTCTGACCATGGGACAGGGCCCCCTGCGGAGTCATTCACAATTAACACTCCTGATCAACTGAGGCACAATGGAGTGTCTGTCCCCTTCTTCATGTGACTCTGAGATGAACACAGACTGCTTGATCGATCAGGCACCGGGTTAGGCAGTAACACCCCCCTCTTTTGAGAAGGAAAGGGGGGGACCCCAATTTAACACACACATGCACACCCTGAGGTGATTGGAAATGGCTGATCCATCTGTGTTTTATTGATGCTTCCAAGGAAATGAGCCAATCATGGGTTTGGTCGCGTCAGTGACAATAAAAACACATGAAACTCTACCAATGTTGCTCTGATGGTAAAGACGCTGTCTTATCCTACCAGACGCACCACTGATACCCCGACGGACTTCGCGACTTAGAGTTGGCCTGCCAGCGTCCATGAAATAAACCAAGTTGGTTTATTCTCAACAGCTGTTTTGAGGACATGTTTCTTCAAACTGTTCCTCTACTATGTTCCTTGCGGCTGGACCCAAGTGGAGATCTGTGCACGTCCACGTCAACCTAACTGGAAACCTGTTGCAACCTGGCTTCGGTGAAGAAGTCTCCAGGAGTCCACGCACCTGCCGATACCTTGAACCAGTTGACGAGCTGACATCACTTACGGAAGCGGGACTGGCCTCCCTTTGTTACCTTTAAGTATTGAAACACATTTTATTTAGCACTGACATCAATTAATAGACTAGCATAAAACACTTTTGGAGTGCACTGTTTGTGTGTGTGTAAAATCACTGAGCTATGCATAAGCTATTGCTATATGGAGAACAGTAATTCCCATGAATTCTCAAAGGAACAATTTCCTTTTTCCTCCTTTTTTGCCTCTTGGTGTTTTCAGCTGTATTTTTGCTGGGTTTTTGAATGGGATCCTAATTATGATAATTATTTATCATTAATAAATAATAATAGATATTAGGGGCTTCACCTGCCTTATAATAAAGATGCTATAACTCTGGAATGTAGCTTGCGGCACTGAGCAGATATTCACAATATGTCTGTGCTGTGGTGGGAGTCATTATACATCATGTTTTATATAAGTTAGTTACGACCGCGCATTGTGATTGGCCAAGACACATTCCATGAGTGCTGATATACAGTATAACATCCCTCGGACTTCATTACCGGACGGGATCACTCCGCTTTGTTTACATTCTAATTGATACATTGTCGGAAATTTTTTTACATTTTTTTAATGGAATTCTGAAGGAACTATATTTGTTACCAACAAAATTATAATCTGTTGCATCAATCATTACTTGATAGATATATTTTGGGCTAGTAGAACTGTTGTATAAAAGCAATTTCACACTTGCGGTCATGCTGTTATACTGTATATCAGGATAGCTGTGATTTGGTCGTAGGCATGAGGCCGCAGGCCTTTTTGTGGACAAAATCTCAAGGACAGAGACATGCACCCTCTACCTTGTGTCCTGCAGACATCCCAGCTGTTGCATGTGCTGCAGTTTAAGACATATGCTAATTGAAAAAAATGTTTTTTCTTAAGTAAAAAAGTATTGGGTTTCTTGGTGCTGGACAGATATTTCTACAACTTCCATATTGTACCATAAGGACAAAGTGCATTCTGGATAGATTGTTAGATTGAATCTGGGACAAAGCCCCAAGGAGAGTTGTGGATTTGTTTTCTTGAGGGCTTGTTTACAGAGGCAGTTGCTCTCAGTCCAGGGAGAATTTGGGGTGAAAACCTTATTGGTAATACATATAGGGTGAGTGTGTATTCAGTCTTCCAGCATGCAAGGCATGGCTTTATATGTACTTATTGTTGACACCAGGCTTTTTTATTCCAAAAGGCCTTCCCTCAAGGGGGCCACCTTACCTCAGGTTTGCAAATAAACAAATACTATCTTGTACAGCAGCTGAAGCAGATAATATCATCCACCCATATCAAGGGATTCCACATTTTTGGTTTTAGATTAATTATTTTATTCTTCCTAGACATCCCATCTGTGGGTGAAACTGCAGTACTGGTGGCCAATGTGTTGTTGCAGAAAAGGTACTGTTTTTAACTTCTGTATCTATGGAAACCACAATCGAGCCAATCCTCCATGTCATGACATCAAGGTTGAAGCACAAAATTAATGGTGTGAGGCAAATTACCCTGGCGCACAGTCAGACTTATACAGAATAAGAAAAGAAAAACATGTACCTAATGGCTCTTTAGTCAAGAAATGGGACAATGCCAAGACACCTGCAGTTTTTAGATATGTAATGGAACTAATTTAAATGATTTCAGATGCTGTTTTAATTTACTGACTTCAGTTTTACGGCCATTGATTTAATGTTGACCAAGTGAATAGCTAGGTGAAATGCTGAAATTAGATGTTAGCTACTTTTATTACTTTAAGATAATGTCATTGACACTGATTTTTCAAAGGCAGAGAAAATGGTTGCCCTTAGAAAACCTATTATTTCATGAGGAGAAATATGGCTGTTCTTCTCATATATCTATATAATTCAGACGGAATTATAGAGAGCAGGGTAAGGAACTTAATTGGGTATTCAAAATTTGGTTTGAAAAAGTTACTGTAATTGTAAATGTAGAATACATTTGCAGAGACGTTATAGTAGCGCTTGTAAGAGTACCAGAAAATAAGATATCAAGAGTCTTTTGATGTTATGCACGTTATGAGGAAGTATTGATGTGGATGACATTGCCTCCAAAGTGGCATCACTGTTTCACCTGGACAACCCTGCTGTGGAGAATGAGATCCTCACATTTCAAAATGACATTGAGATTAAATCCAGGGCAACACAAGGTATGAAGGGAGAGTTCTGGAAGCTACTGCTGCACGAAAAGTACTCAACCTCAGGAGATGTGCCATGAACTTCACAGCACTTTTTGGATCAACCTACCTGTGTGAATCTGCTTTTTCTCACATGAAGATCATCAAGTTGAAGTAGAGATCCACAATGACAGATGACCATCTTGTGGCCTGCCTAAGGCTTGCAACCAGCTGCTACAACCCTGACTATGAGAAACTAGCCTCCTCCTCCCAGTACCAGTGGTCCCACTAAGGTAGAGAATGATATTTATTTCTACTTTTCTAACACAGAGAACTATACTGTATAATGCCTGTACTCTTTTCTGTTTGTTGTGTGCATATTGAGTGGGTATTACAGTAATACTGTTCCATATTTGGGCTGGTAGATCTCGGCTGGCTGGCAAATGTAAAAGTAGATCTTGGTTCGAAAAAAGGTTGGGCACCCCTGACCTAGGCCTACAGCCTGTAAGTAAATAGAATGGTTTTGACTGAAAAAAGTTCAAAATCCAGTGAATATTGCATTTATTGTTTTTCAAATAGCCTAGGCTACGGTCCCCGGGATTTGTTGTGCATAAGGTTTTTTCGATAGCCTACGGTTAAAAAAACAGAGATAAATTTCACCATGTTAACTGAATTTTAAGCTTATTTTTCATCCTTCATATTTTTTTAATTACAGTGACCTGGTTTCCATCTTATTAACCCCTTGCCTCAGATGGACAATTTGGTCAATTCACACCTATTTAGGGGGTGCTTTTATAACTCCAGGGGCTCTATCTTGGCGATCTTGGTGCTTGGTCTAAGCGCATGGAGTAAAGTCCATTCAGGGCGTGTCCAAGTCCACTTTTGCTATTTTAACGGCGTGTTTTTTGGGCGCTAAGCACCGCGCAACGTCCAAATGGGCTGAACCTAGTCTCTTCATTAATTATAGGTATGTCTTGGGCATGACATGCAATAAACCAATCAAAATGTCATATCCCAGCTTTTCCACCTTGGCAGATTGCTTATGAGTTCCCGGTAATTCCTGGCTGTTTACAAAATATATGCGGTTAAATTTCGATAAAAGCACCTGCAACAGCTGAGAATAAGCGACCAATTGCGTCCGTCTCACCTTAGAAAACGCCAAATTAGCCTGCTTGTTTAACAAATTTTGTTTGATTATGCAATGAACTCATGTTCAAGCTTCATCCGAAGTTCATTAGGCTACCTGCATTCTAATTTTGATTAATAACATAAATAACGTTATTATGGAAATATGACCAACCTGTTTTACTGGTAGCGTAATACTTTAAAACTATTTACAGCAGGGGAAACAGACCTGCTCCTGTAAAGCGCACATGCAGATAATGGAATTAAAATGAATTGTAAATTAATTGTGTAACGTGCTGCAAATTTCGTTTCTAATTAGACGCTTAGTTCTCTTTAAAATCTTTTGTTCAATTATGGAATAACAGGTGAAATCAGCGGGGTTTTAATAAGCTGAGGGTATGGAAACCTTGTCACTGTAATTAAAAAAATATGAAGGACGAAGAATAGCTAAGGTTACAATTCAGTTAACATGATGACATTTATCTCCGTTTTTTAACCATAGGCTATCAAAAAAACCTTATGTATGCACAGCGAGTCCGCTGTAGCCTAGGCTATTTGAAAAACAATAAAAGAAATATTCACTGGACAAGGTTTTGAACTTTTTTCAGTCACAAAGCATTCTATTTACTTGCAGGCTGTATTCCTAGATAAACAGAGCTGTATTGTAATGACATCTGAAGTGCATTTTCAGAACTCAAATGTCCGTCTATTGCAGTGCGCGAGTTTTCCATTGAATGACAATTCACGCATTAGTACCATCGCACGTCGCCTGGATGTTGATGGAGTGGGCTGAGAGAAATGTAATTGTCGCTGATGGAAAGGTATGTGGACCTATGGAACCTTTTATTATTATGCATTTTTTATATAGCCTACACAATAATAATATTTCACATTGTGATCTAGATATTTTAGTCATGCTTGTGCGCGCCCCTGTGTGTAACAGACAGGAGGGTACGCGCGTTGTGCACACGTCTATGTAGATGCACTTATATGCGCCGTTAAAATAACATGCAAACAACTGCGACATGACTTTAGACCAGGTTTGTGGTGGTTCTAGCGCAAGCACTTTCTGCTGGCTCAAGATAGCAATACGCCAAAAATAATCCTGGCCACTCCTCATCTTAAGACCAACACGCCCAGTTCACTTGCAACGGGTGCAAGAATACATGGTAGTTGAAGGACGTAAGCGCTAGGCGTTATAATGAACCAAGCGCCGGATGTAAGCAAAATCAAATGAGCAAAATCTGAGGACGATATGCAGAACTACTAAAGATCTAGGCAGTGTACCCTGTTGTCCATTAGTGTCTCCAAATGTATCCAAATGGCTAAATTGTACACTGCTCTAAATTAAACAAGATAATGATATATTTAAGTACAAATCAACAGTTTTGGCTCATAAAACTCACTTTTGCATCATTTTCAAGTGGGAATTACTATATTTTCATTAGTATAGGGGGGTAGATATCTATGGGTCCAAAGCCCTATCCAAAACATGTCATAAAATGAAGCATATATATTTGCCCTGTCTGATGGTTTAAGATAAAAACATTGATATCACAGTAGTGTTACATACACCTAAATATGTACCCTAATCATTCACTCTTGTACCTCAATAAAATATCACTTTTACCTGTACTCTACAGTATGTGGGTATTTTTGTGTCCGAATTCATTATTTTCCTAAAAACAATAATAAAAAAAACATGTTATTTATCAAATTGCACTACAATGTCTCCTTTATGAGAAACCCTTCTCATTTTATTGAAATCCAATTTATTTTTTGAGTTTTGGTGTTCTAAAGTCCCAAAATGTCCGGTGTTGCGACCGTCCGAACATACATGCACAGAACAAAACTGCAATAAAAAGGATAATTTTCTCAATAAAATTCCTAATCAAATAGTTTGGCATGATTTTATGTTAGATTGCTTATAAATGACTGAAAGTAGTTTAACAGTTTCGTATTTCAAAACTATTCTATTACTTAAAAAACCTTTGTCCGAGAAATTTACTTCTCCAAATATCAGGGGGGGCGACCGACATAAAAACATAATTTTATGTACTGTGCCTGTAAGAGAACGATGCAACAGGGTGTGACATCACACAGAAGACCCCACAGGACCCCTGTCATGCAGTAACAAGGTTAGTAACTCTCCCACAAATATTACATAATTTGACATTTTTTAGTAATGGTGAGGTTGATTCAACTTACCATGTCAGGTGGTTTGACCCCTGGAAAACTATGAAAATTAGTTTTTATTCAGAAAATGTGTATTTGATTGAAAAATCTATGCATAACCTTGAGTTCAAGGACAAAAATGTATATAGGTGTTCAAGTTAATTCCTGTTAGATTTGAATTGAGTTTGAAAAGTCAGGTGGTGCGACCAATATGTCAGGTGGCGCGACTAGAATTACAGTTAAACCAGTTGAAAAAAGTGATGTTAATTAATGTGTTTGAAGATATTAAATACATTTTCTTAAATATATACATATTTATGTATGATATTAAGTTGTTTAAAGGTGAAAAAGTCCTACTCTTCAAGAATATAGGACTATATAACCAAAATTGATACTCAGTTGCATATTGTACCTTTTAAGTTATTATTTTTTCATTCATTTTTGTAGATGCCATTATCAAGCAAAGAAAAAACAGCACGGCATAGAGATAGTTTAAAAAATTATCCAGTTGCATTTCATTATTGAAATGTGTTCCTTGAGACTTGATGTTTCAGTTATATTTTTTAAGCATTGATCAAATGTTATCTTATTGACATTACCACTGTTGCTGGCCTGAATGAAATGTAATTGTATGATTAAGTTCCAGTATAAAATGCTCAGGTTTCAAATAAAAGCCAAATGAAACCAGAGTAAAATGCATTTACATCTCCTTATTTTAATTTAGTGAATATCAATCGTTATTGAGCACAATATCAGGTGGCGCGACTGGTCATGGTCAGGTGGTGCGACCAGCAAATTTACATTTAAATGTATCCATTCCCATTGCAGTCTGCAAAATTAAATCAGAAATATAACTGAAAATCTTAAAATAATGTATACAAATCATTTTTACTGTTAGAAGTTTTGTTTTCTTTCTCTCTATGGGAAATAAGGTGTTTGAAAACAAAAAGAAGTGGCCGTTTCTATAAATGGAATAAAACTGCCATAAATAAAGAAATTAAAGTGGAATTTACCATGTGATGTGTATTTTACACACTACAATGATTCATATTTGCAGTTTTTCAGTAGTGGTAAATACATTAAAAGTGTATTATTCAAAATTCATATATGGTCGCGCCACCTGACATTTCTGGGTGGTAAAATCTGAAATCTTGATAAAAAATGTATTTATGTCACCTTAAAAGCTATGAAACAAATATAAATACACAGGATACATTCTTGTGGAATTAAGAATGTATTTAAAATCCATTTTGGTCAGTATTATTTTTTTTTCATTTTGAAAACCTTATTTGTTATTGACCCATGTATACTTTGCCCCGGGATTGCATTTTTCTGTATTTTTTATTTTTTTTAATGTTACCATTGATAATGACTCCAAGGAAAATTTTACATTAATCTACCACATATGAGCGCACAGTAAATTGGAATGAGCAGTTTCCGTGCCCTAAGTATATACGCCATAGCGAATTATGTACGATAACATGAAAATAAAATAGTTTTCCACCATCTGCAAAATGCTGCCAAATGTTCTATCTTCAATGAATATCGGTAGCCTACATCAAAAATAAAATTAACAATTGCACTACAGTATCAATTATATTGGAAAGCTAGTGCTCGAGTGGAAAAACGAACGTACATATGTAGCCAGGGAGACCAACCACATTTTCGTAGCAGTACTACTTACATATCGGGAAGGGAATACTCCCCTCCCTAATCCGATTTCTATAGAGCTTGCGTAATACTAGACCATTTAAACAAAAACTGCCTTTACGCTGGACTGTAATTAATTTTTCAAAGTACCCAATAAGACCTTGCATATACTGCTGCTAAGGTTATAATGTACTGCTCACTTCCACTGACAACAGGTTAAGCTTCTCTTGTATATGCTGGGAACGATAGCTGACCACAATGTACAATAATTTCACATGTTTATTTTGCATTTGAGTGAGCAGGGCTTTTCACAGCTTTTTTGGCATACGATCAGGTTATTGTTGGGTTCATCTTGTTGCTATGACGGAATTCAAATTTTATATGATGAATAAATATATTTATGAACTCACACATAGACGCTATTGTCCACTATGTCACACATGGGTAGGTATAGACTAGGTGGGGGGTTGCTTGTTAAATGGACTTGCTACGGGGAAATAGTGACACTTAGAGTTGTCACGAATCATCTACCAATAAAGTTAAAACACAGAGATTGTGATTTCCACTAATAGTTTGGCTGCAGGAGAAACAAATGTCGAGCAAAAAAAAAATAAATGTTGCCGCCAGTGGAATTATCACTAGGCATTTGCGCAAGGGGGTTAAAACCCCACTGATTTCACCTGTTATACCATAACGGAACAAAATTATTTTAAAGAGAACTAAGTCTAATTACAAACGAAAAATCATTTGCAGCACATTACACAATTAATTCACAATAAATTTGAATGCCATTCTCTGCATGTTTAACTTCATGCAGGAGCAGGTCTGTTTCACCTGCTGTAAGTCACACTCTTCCCGGGAAAGTGGACTTGTTTTGAAGCATTTCCATAAGCAGGACATTATAAAACAAGGGAAAATATACGTGAACCTATGGGTTGCCAACCTGACAGCTTTATTGTATTTAGTGTCATCATTAAGGCAAAATAACGGTATTTATGTTATTAATCAATATGAGAATGCAAGTAATGAACTTTGGATGAAGCTAGAACTTCATTGCATAATCAAACGAAATTCGTTAAACAAGCAGGCTAATGTGGTGTTTTCTAAGGTGAGACGGAAGCCATTGGTAGCTTATTCCCAGCTGTTGCAGGTGCTTTTAACAAAATTGAACCACATATATTTTCTAAAATAACAGAACTGTCGGGAATTACCGGGAACTTGTGTTAAACTCAAATGTTAAAGATTATTATTGTGTATATCAAAACGTGTCATAATGGTTAGTCAGAATAATATTGATCATACTATTGATCCATATAGCCTATTCCTTGCTTGCTCTACTCTGTTTCAGTCTGTTTCGCCATCATATAAAGCAATCCGCCAAGGTGGAAAAGCAGGCTTTTAAAGGGAATGGGATATGACATTTTGATTGGTTTATTGCATCCTACGCCCAAGACACACCTATAATTAATGAAGAGGCTAGGTTCAGCCCATTAGCACCTGCGCCTTACTTAGCGCTCAAATAACGTGCCGTCTAACTAGCAAAAGTGGACTTGGACATGCTGTAAATGCACTTGCTCCTAGCGTTTTAGATGATGCGCCATCGTCGAGATAGATCCCAAAAGTAGCGTTCACAGATAAAATTAAAATTGAGAAAAAAATATTTTCTTATTTTTTTAAAGATTTATGGCTCATACAAAATGAGAAATTTGTATTATGGGTAATTGTATTATGGACATTATGTAATCTGGTGGGGAGATACATGTGCTTTTTCCAGTCAGTACAAAAAAAGTGTTTCTTTTGTACATAGGCGTAGATTTAGGTATGGATGGTAGGGTCATGTCCCGACCAACTTTTAGAAATGCTGAGATATCCCGACCAACATTTAGAGAATATTCAAGAATACTATCCCTCGCGTGCTCTCGCCAGTGAGTTTTGGCTCCTCTCACGCGATCTTGCGCTTTTTGATGCCTCTCTACCATACTCAGTGTGAACACTAGTCCAATGTCAATGCTCTCTCTACCATACTCAGTGTGAACACTAGTCCAATGTCAATGCTCTCTCTACCATACTCAGTGTGAACACTAGTCCAATGTCAATGCTCTCTCTACCATACTCAGTGTGAACACTAGTCCAATGTCAATGCTCTCTCTACCATACTCAGTGTGAACACTAGTCCAATGTCAATGCTCTCTCTACCATACTGTGTGAACACTAGCCCAATGTCAATGCTCTCTCTACCATACTCAGTGTGAACACTAGTCCAATGTCAATGCTCTCTCTACCATACTCAGTGTGAACACTAGTCCAATGTCAATGCTCTCTCTACCATACTGTGTGAACACTAGCCCAATGTCAATGCTCTCTCTACCATACTCAGTGTGAACACTAGTCCAATGTCAAGCCACACAGGCAACAGGTGTATAAAGTTAAAATGTAATAAAAAACAATCTAGTTTCAAGCCTCTCCCTGCCAGTTCAACAAATACAATTAAAGCAACTAATATTTAAATAGTGACATCACAATTTAGCATTTCTGTTGGCAGCACCCCCTGCTCAAAACATCTTCCCACATCTACGTCCTCAGGTCACACTCATTTCTAATTTAAAAAATCACTCTTGTACCTCAAGGAGGAGGCTTAAATTTGCAGATACAAAGGAAATTAATGTATAAATGTGATGGGGATTTCTCATGCTTCCCAAGGGCTGCACTGTGTATGCTGGATCTTGTTCCAGTAGTACCTGCAATGCTCCCATATGTAATGAGGTGGTAATTGATGTGAATGACACACTTAGGATTCTATAGGCTATCCTTCAAGGCCACACCATGACAGGAACAGAAACACTTGATACAAAGAAAGAACATCCGATCGTCATTTAAAAACCTGCTAATCAATCAGAACAGACAACTAATGCATTTATGTTCTGAAATCTTCTCTCTGGAAAGAGGTAAAGTTTGAATGGCCCGTACATTAAGCATGATTTGCAAGTTTCATATGTAGACACGTGGTTATTGAACCTAAACACCTGTCTGTTTGAAGAAAGAGACAAAGCAATTGGGGTGAAGTTGCTTTCAAATTGGCTTAAGTTTAAAACCACATGTTTGAATAATGTTAACTGCTCAAGATACGAGCCAGAAGAAAAACCAGCATATTTTAGACAAGGAAAAGTCATAATGCAAAGATGAGCTCAAAATTGTACAGATATGGAGTTAGAGGAATCGCATTACAATGGATAAAGAGTTACCTATCAAATAGAGTTCAATTTGTTCAGATAGGGGACAACATATCATCATGCCTGGATATCACCTGTGGGGTCACACAGGGTTCAGTCTTAGGACCAAAATTATTTTTATTATATATTAATGACATAGTCAAAGTATCTGACGTTTTAAAATTAATTTTATTCGCGGACGACACAAACATCCTATGTTCTGGAATTGATCTTAATCAAATGGTCACATCAGTTAACAATGAAATGTCAAAGCTTCACACGTGGTTTAATATTAATAAACTATCATTAAACCTTTCAAAGACAAAATTCATATTATTTGGGAAAAGAGGCCTGAAGGAAAACATAAACTTAAAGGTCAATGGTATCAACATTGAACGAGTGAACGAACACAAGATTCTGGGGGTTACGGTAGATAGCCTCCTGACATGGAAACCACATGTGAAGCTAGTTCAATGTAAATTGGCCAAAAGCGTGTCTATTTTGTGGAAAATGCAGAAACTACTCAATCAACATTCACTTAAGACAATTTACTCGGCACTCATAACACCTCACCTACACTACTGTGTTGAAGTGTGGGGACACACTTATAAAGACACTATAGAGCCACTGTTCAAACTCCAAAAAAGGGCAATGAGAGTTGTATATAGTGTCCCATATAGAGACCACACAAATGATTTGTTTATTAAGGCAAAGTTTCTCAAGTGGCAGGATATAATTAAATATAATACTGTACAAATATTATTCTTAGCCTCCAAAAATCTCTTACCCGTAAATATACAGAAACTGTTTCTAAAGAGAGATGACATACATAACCTAAGAGGAAATATGATTTATAAACAAAAATCTATAAAGTCAACACTCAGAGGTCATTCATTATCTATTGTGGGGGTTAAGCTTTGGAACAATTTACATGATGAGATTAAAATGTCTACAAATTTAAAGACCTTCAAGTGTAAGATAAGATGCAAGATGGTAGAAAATTATCAAGTTTAAAAATAGGGGGTTATCATGAAATGAAAACAATGTCATGATGTACAAAAAAAAAATAAAAATAATAATAATAATAAAAATTAAACCATAGCAAGCGGTTTACACAGGATCCTGGACCTTGCAACAAAAGACAACAGACATTGGTCGCACAAACTCTCAGGATGGAGCTTCTAAACTGGTCATTTAACGCTATTGACAAAATATTCTCGACAAGGCGTGAGGGCACTGGCGAGCCGTCATGTCCAGATGGAACCTTTGGCAGGGTACACCATGGATGGGTGGGACAAATGGCGTGTAGTGTGTCTGGCAGTACTAGATATAGAAGATGTGGAAGATGTGTACCTGTTTGGATTCATGATGGTGGGACTAATCGGCCTAGGATTTGGCCAGTACTTGATGCACCGACAGCTGAGAAAAAAGGGGTTTGACGTCTCTGGAAACAGGGAATTACTGACCATACTGAGAAATTTGAGATCGGACATCACCAAAATCAAGGGAAAAATAGCCATAATGCAGGCAGAAACCACCAAGCCTCCGGAGGACAGTGCATAAAATAGTGAGGGGTAATGAACTCCGAGATCTGGCAATCATACCTACTCAGGCATAATGCACGGAATTTACAGGGGACAACAGAATATCATAAAAACGTAGAAACGGACACTTTTAATTTGGACATTAGCTGAACAATATTTGGGAATGTCTGACGTTGAAATGAAACAAATTGTTTTGACCAATGTATGACATGTACATTTAAACCTACTTATTTGGACTTTAATAATCTGGTTTGTTTTACTTTAGAGTATTTTATTTTATTTTTTATTTTTTTTCTTTCTTTCTTGATCAGTTTCGCTATAAAGAAAATTCAGCTATGCTGTTGTGATACTAAAAATATCTGTTTTAATCAAATGTATAATATGAACATTTAAAATCGTGAGGGAATTGGGGCGGGACTTGATAAGCAGGCTGCTTTTTTCCCGTATCCCTTTTCGGCAGGAAATGTATTTGTTAACTGCATATTTCAGAAATGTGATGCAATGTGACTATACACATGCCGAAATAAACAAACAAATCATCAAGCTGTCGATGTTGGGGAACGGGAGCAGGGGAGCCCTGCTGTACTTTGGCTTCAACTCTGAATTAAATATAAAATTATTTTATGACTTACAGCAGTGCACAATTTAGCCATTTTGGATAGATTTGAAGACCCCAAGGGACAACAGGGTACACTGCCTACATTTTGTGTCATACATCTTTAGTAGTTCTGCATATCACCCTTAGATTTTTCACACCTGTGGACAAGGAGTCTTTGATGCAGAAAATGTATAGTTTTACCTGTTTTATATATGTAGCATTGCAATCTAAAGAAAAACCTTTTGAATTTTTCCAAGGTTTCTTTGCATTTGTGACACTTTATTTTGACCTAAATTATGAAAATAAACAAATCAAGGTTTCTGGGATGCTCACACCTGGAGTTATAAAGCATTAAATAGAACACCCCCTAAATAAGTGAAAATGGACCAAATTTGGCATCTTAAGTAGTTAACCTGTCATCACTGTCTTCTTATGCAGACAATTTTATTTGTTGTCCACATTCTTTATAAGAAACAATGTTGACGTCCCCTGATTACATTATTTCACAATAGTGCAAACACATTCCCCTTTGCCTCATTTTATTTTATCAATTGAAAGTGTTAATAATTTTCGCATCAGCAACAAGGAGCGTGATAATGCATAATTATGTATGCTGCTTCTGGTTTTATAGCGATTGGGCTGACCAGTCAATCCGTAGCTCTGAGGTCTGTTCAGTTTCCATTCAATTTCCCTTTATTTCTTCAACTGTTTCCCAATATGCAATGAGTTAGCCCATCAGGATAAGAGAGAACAAATATCTGGCATCAACACGGTCATAATTACGACTTCCTCGTAATTATGTTGCCATAGCAAACTTGTCACAAGGTTTCTATCTCCACAGCCTCGCAACCCACTTCTGAGCCCACTGTCTACCCTCAATCCTCCGCTCCAGCCAGCCACCTCCAGACGTTTTCATACAACCAGTCCTGAACTAACTGAAAGTTGACTTAGAACCCACACCCTGAGCCAGCCAGAGGAGGATGGGCCTCCTGTATTAAGTCTGGTTCCTCCCAAGGTTTCCTCCTATATGTCATTTTTTTCTTTGTTACTGTTGCATTTGTCTTGCTTTTGTGGGGCTTTAGACTGAGGAAAGCTGTGAAATGTATTATGACACAGTTTGTGCACTGTATAAAAACTGGTTTGAGTTTCTAATCATTTAAACTTGTTGGGAGACTATTTAGAAATATGAATAATGTACATATGACAAAATATTCTGGTAACCTTTTCTGTAACTAAAATTAAATGTGTAAACTACTACCCCAGTAGGAAACTCTTTGACTCTTAGACTTCTTTGTACTACCAATACCCAACTTTGTATTATATAAGTTATTTACTCTGTACTACAGTACTGTGTCCCTCCCCGTGGAGGTCAGAACAACAGAAAGTCTGACCACCTTCAAGCGCAGATTGAAGACTCACCTCTTCAAGCTGCACCTCTCTCCACCCCTCCCTACCTCCTTGTGACCTCCCTTGATTGTGTTTTTCTGAATCCTTGTTTAGGTGGTTCAAGCTGCTAGTTTAATACTTAAGGTTACTTATTGGCTTACTGTTGTACACGCCAATGATCGATATCGTGTGGTCCCCCCCCAAAAACAAAAAATAAATAAATAAATAAATACATACTGACTGCGCCTGGTGTTTGAAATCGTATTGACCTTTTAGGGTTGTTTTAACGCACTTGTTCCAAGTTTGAAAATGCACTATTGTACGTCGCTCTGGATAAGAGCGTCTGCCAAATGACTAAAATGTAAATGTAAATGTGTCTCTGTTTTATTGCATGGTAATTAAAGTGTAGCATGCCGTTGCTTATGCACAATTACATAGCACTCTAAACAACTAACACAAAAGCCAATCATAAATACATATTTAATTGCTACAAGTTATATCATAATGTGTACATGTGGTGATGCCACATTTACATTGTGCATACAACCCCTGGCAAAAATTATGGAATCACCACACTTAGAGGATGTTCACCCAGCTTTTTTTACTTCGTAGCAAATAAACAAATCACAGATATGACACAAAACAATTTTTATTGTTAGCTGAACATTCTGGCTTCATGAAACATACCTCAAACATATTAAATAAAATAATTTTAATTAATGGCATATTTCTTTCCAGATCAAGTAGAGGAAAAAATTATGGAATCACCTTGTAATTAGCATTTCGAAAATGAATACCGGCACAAGTCTAAAAATGCAAATTAGTCTGTTAAAAGAGAGTGCTTCTAGACCTTAACGAGCTGTTGGAATTGAAAGGAAACATGGCCCCAACAAGAGAGTTATCAATTGAAACAATGGAAGGATTATAAAACTCCTTCAAGAAGGAAATCCAACATGGAGTGTGGCAAAAGATGTTGGTTGTTCCCAGTCAGCTGTGTCTAAAATTTGGTGCAAGTATAAACAAAATATGAAGGTTATAAAGGGAAAACATATGGGTAGACTAAGGAAGACGTCAAAGCGTCAGGATAGAAAACTCAAAGCAATATGCCTTGAAAATAGAAAATGCACAACAAAACAAATGAAAAACAAATGGGCGGACACAGGAGTCAATGTTTGTGACAGAACTGTAAGAAATCAGCTGAATGAAATGGGATTTACAGTACATATGGAAAAGCCAAACGAAAACCAGCACTAACACCTAAACAGAAGTAAACAAGGTTACAGTGGGCTAAAGAGAAGCAATCATGGAGTGTGGATGATTGGATGAAAGTGATATTCAGTGATGAATCACAAATCTGCATTGGCCAAGGAGATGATGCTGGAACTTTTGTCTGGTGCCATTCTAATGAAACATATAAAGATGACTGCCTGAAGAAAACAATCAAATTTCCCCAATCATTTATGATATGGGGTTGCATCTAAGCTCTAAAGGACCAGGGGATATGGCAATCATTACCTCAACAGTCAATGCACAGGTGTACATTGAAATTCTGGACACTTTTCTCATTCCATCAACAGAAAATAGGTTTGGTGATAAAGTCATTTTTCAGGATGATAATGCATCTTACCACAGAGCAAAGAGTGTTAAAGCTTTTCTTCAGGAAAGGCATATCAACTCAATGACATGGCCAGAAAACAGTCCGGATCTCAATCCGATTGAAAATTTATGGTGGAAATTTAAAAAAATTGGTCCATGACAAGGCTCCATCCTGGAAAGCTGATCTATCAACCGCCATTCGAGAAAGTTGGAACCAGCTTGATGGAGAATATTGCTTTTCATTAGTGAAGTCCATGCCTCAAAGAATTCAGGCCGTCATAAAAGCCAGAGGAGGAGCAACAAAGTACTAATTGTGATTTTTTTTGTTGATGATTCTATAATTTTTTCCTCTACTTTGATCTGGAAGAAAATGTGGCATTAATTAAAATAATTTAATTGAATTTGTTTGAGGTATGTTTCACAAAGCCAGAATGGTCAGCTATTAAACAAAAATTGTTTTGTGTCATATCTGTGATTTGTTTATTTGCTACGAAGTAAAAAAGCTGGGTGAACATAAGTGTGGTGATTCCATAATTTGGAATTAAATTTATGTTAAACTGGGGTCCCCCCTCTCCTTCTCAAAAGAGGGGGGAGTTCCTGCCCAACCCAGTGCCTGATCGATCAAGCAGTCTGTGTTCATCTCAGCGTCACATGAAGAATTTGGACAGTCACGCCATTGTGCCTCAGTTGAACAGGAGTGTTAATCATGAACGACTCTGCAGGGGGCCCAGTCTCATGATCAGAAAGCCAGTCTCAAAATGTCCCTGTGTAACCATTACACCAGAAATGCATTCCAATGGTTCTCCAGTTTTAAATGCAGAAGTAGCCAAAAATGAAATTGACCCTGACCATACATCAGTCATTCACAATGAATTGAAAGATAAGGTTCTGTGCAATGCTCAGTAAATTGTATAACCTGTATTTGAATAGTGTGCAGCGATCGGTATCAGCACATGCCCACAACGAGGACCAACTTTACAGTGAAATTTGTTTTATTTTTTTGTGGAGGGTGGGTGGTCCATGAAAGATTTCAATTAGATTAGAGTGAAAGATAATGGTTACGCCGGTAAATCAAAAGCACATCTAAAGATAATTTTCCTGTCACTTATTATTTTCGATTTCCCATCAACAAATATGGAATTGTGTCTTCTCTACCTTTTTAACAATCATTTCTATTTTATATAAGATTTTTAACACTGTGCTATCCCTTTTTGTTGTTTTTTTTTGTCCCAGTTGTGAAATACATGATTGCATTTGTAAGCCCATAGCATAGCTGCAACATCCACCAATTCAGAGATAGTAGAGGAGAATTTCTTCAAAAAGGTGTCTGCCCAGCCTTTCACTCTAAAGTCTTTCTGCTGACCTTTGCAGTCATTGCTGACACAGATTGTGTAGGTTCTTAGTTGACCAGTGGCAGGGACGGAGCTAGAAATGATTTGTTTAGGGAAAAGAAATATGAGAAAGGGCCCCCCCTGCACATGTGTGTGCATGTACGCACACATACACACCCCACCTTTAGTGGCTCCCTGGACCCGCTAGTGCTTTCCCTGCTATACCAACTTAGCACCACCCTGTACCAATGGAGTCACTATTGGGCAATGAGGCGGGGCAGTCCCTGCTGACTGAAACCTTCCTTCTGACCAAGTATGTGCTGCCCCCTGTGGTATGGTCAAGATTAGATTCCAAACCAGAGGGTATGTCATTACATTGCAAGATGCTCCACCAAGCAGTTCTTCTTTTTTGTATTGTTTTTTTGTATCATTTTTAATGATGCATACCCCTTAGTGTTTAGTGCTGTTTTTCATCCTCTATTGCATTTTCTAAATACCTGCATCCTTCAGCTTTGAATATTCAGTGGGTAGTTTTATGATGATCTGTTGAAGTTCAGTACTCTCAACTATAATGAAATTCACAGATATTCATAGATTCACAGGGCTATTTTATATTCAGGCACTGTAGATGCAATGGCAGTACTGCACAGATGATTGCGAGGCATCCCTGATTTATTTAATTCGGAAATTCAACTCCACAGGAAAATAATTCACCCAAAGTGGGCTCCACAATTTTATGTCTCCACAATTTCATTTCTGAAATGATTCAGTAATGCTTCAGTCAAGGGTTTCCCCAGTCCAGGAGTTGTATGATCCAAATCTTCAAGCACCCAGTCATAGCTGGCCAATTTATTTAGGTTTACCCAGGGTGAGAGTAATTATTACCTTTTAGTCAATCAGCAATGATGACCATTCATTGCTGATTGAAAGGTAATAACTGGCAGCGGGCATTGGCATTCTAATCACTTAAGCAAAAAAATAAATTTTCTCCTGTCCAGATGTTGTCTCAAAATAATCTCTCTCAAGAGCGGTGTGCATCAAGTCAAGTTATTTTTTTAAAATATAAATGGAAAACTTCACTATTTTTAGTGGTTCCTCTTAAAAACAGCTCATTGGATAAAGCACAGCAGTCTAGTATAATTATACCTTGAAGCAGTGCATTCAAAGAATGTACAAATGATGCATGATAGTATAATTTTAGAGAGAGCCTTTATAAATTACATAGTGGGTCTGTTTAAGTGAACCTTCCCAGGAGGTAAAATTATTGTGCAGTTTTATTTAGAAACCATTCACTGGGATGGGGCCAGGCATTTGGATGTAATTTGTGTTGTCCTTTTTCTAGTTGGTTCAAAATGTAGCTTTGGCAGTCTGGATAAAAATTTCTGAAAATTATTTCCCATTTTTCTGTAGTTATGAAACATTTAAAATATTAAACTCACATAAAGTTAAAACCTAAACCATATGACCATCATTACCATGTTCCAGCTGTTTGAGTTTCATGAGTCAGTGAGCACACACAGTATAAACGATTGAAATGTTTGCACATTATTTTAATACATAACACTTAATTCAGGATCATTATAAATTACTGCACATTTGACATGGTTAGCAACAGAGGGTAGCCACTCCTCTTTTTCAAAAGCCAGACCACAAACCGAATCGGTGCCTATCCATCTCTCCCTTTCTCTTTGTCCCTCTCTCTTTTCCACTATTCATCTCTCTCTCTCTCCCTCTCTCACAACTCACTATGCTTTATTGGCATGGCAAAATATACATTGTACAATTGTAAAAGAACAATTGTATTGCCAAAGCTTGTTGGTTTTAAAAAAAGTAACAATAAGAATAAATCTGGCTAATATATAAACAGTAACTCAGTAACAGGTGTGCGTGTGTGTGTGTGAAGCAGTAACATTTTAGTGTGGGGAAATGTTTGTATGCATGTGTGTGTGTGTGTGTGTGTGTGTGTGTGTTCGTATTGTTTGCACGTGAGTAAATGGCTGTGTTGAGGTTGTGTTCCATCACTCACTGTCCCTCAAGACTGTGGCAGGCAGCAAGAAACTGCCACAAGTGTTCTCTCCCCCAGTAGTATTTTTAATTTTCCATGGTCAGGGATGTCATTGAAAAATGGACAGAGCTGGTCGAATTTAGGGATGTACATTTGTATAGTATATCAGAGGGCACAGCCCTGTGTGTTGGCACAGCCTTTCCTCAAAAAGGTAGCCACTATTTTTGGTGGCAATCATTCTCAATGGCCAGGCTGTGCTCACTGAGTCTTTACACAGTAAAAATGGTGATGTACATTTAACACCCTAGGGTGTTTATATGAGACCACGGTTAAACCGGCGGTTTTGCTGTGTACTTTGTCAAGGTGGGTCTCATTTTTTTCATCAGTCACAACAGTCCGGCAATCTGTCAGTGTGTGTCTTTTTTGGGCCAGACAGCACTGCATTTGGCTCTGTGTTTGTGTGTCCAATAGGTGGCGTAATGTTTCACTGCTCCTCTCAGCTCCAGTACGGAGGCCTTTAGCTCATTCTTTATTTGGCTGAGCTGATCTCTCAGGTACTGTGAGGGTTCGCTGGGTGCTTGATGGGACAGCACCAGCTCCTTTAACACCACCATTTCCACCTTCTGCAGGGAGAGCATCTCTCTTATCGGGGAGATCGTAGTCTTCAGCTGTCCGTAGCACCCAGCATAGTCCTCTGAAGTGTGAACCTCTCCCTTTTCTGCCTCCAAAACCTTAACTTCTTTTTTTTCTTATTTTGTTATTGTAGTGCTCTGTTTGGGCATCTCGGTCTTTGCCAATGCTTTTATAGCATCCAAGTCCCTCTGGACAGAGCTGAGGCTAGCCTCACTTCCTTGGAACATCACAGTGCTGTTGTGGTACACATGAGTGTGCTGTCACTCTCATCCTCATTATATGTCTCCCACTACAGATACCATTGTTTTTATAATGCCTGTAGTTTACAGATAGCACTGTGCCAGGCCTCTTTACAGTCTTTATGCAGGAGCAGGTTTGTTGGGATACACCGGTCTCCTATTTGGGAGAAATCTGCTGTTAGGGTCACTGTCCTCAGAGCAGTTTGTGCTTAAACTTTTTTTGCTGTAGCACTTTTGACACTGTCAGGATACTGTATTGCAAAGGGGGAAATTCATATATTCCCAACTGTCACATCCCAACACCACTATACTACTGCAGCAGCTAGCTAACAATAGATTTAGCTAACTGATTTGTATGACCTTGTGGCTAAATTAAACAAGTAATTAAAAGTAACAATATTTATATTGTAGATTATTTATTTATTTATTTATTTAAGTGTTTTTTTCCAGAGGTAAATATGGCTCATCACTACTGGTGTAATACCTTTTGGATTGTTAGTCTTTATTTAGTTTGATAGCCTCCACTAACTTCTTTGCTAGATGTTTCCCCATTGCTTAACTCATTAAGTGCCACGGGAGATATAAGTCGACAAAAATACTAATGTTCTATGCCAAGGGTGAGTTATGTCAACCAAAACGTGTAAACAGTGACAAATCTAATCAAAATGGTGTTATTAGCTATAAACCATGGCATGATGCCCAAACGTTATCTGTATGGCTGTATAAGTGTACAAGCTCATAGCAGAATATTTTTGGCAAATGCGTGACCTGTCGAGAGTGACGAATAAATAAACAGCCACCAAATTGAAAGTATTTACTCATGTTCATCTAACGGTACATTGACAAATTGAAAACACAACGACATGCCTAAATTCTGCACAAAGTCCAAGATAATGTGTACCACAACAGCACTATTAACACTGAGTTATGTCTGAATGAATGTTCTGTAACAAACTTGCTACAGCTCTGATTTAACATTATTTGAAAAAATCAAAAACACAGTTTGGTGACAGTCAAGATTTAAATGACCATATCTCTATTAATATTTGGAGTAGAAAGATAATATTGGTATTGCCAGAAAGCTGAGAATCTCCTCCTATAAAACCAAAATGCGTTTCCGCACTCTCAGAAATTAAAGTACAGTAGAGGTACAGTTTTGTTCCTTAAGGAACAAATGTCCCAAATGTACCCTGAAAGTACATTAATGTTCTATTTGGGTACTAATAAGTACTTTATATAAGCAAAAAAGGTACAAATTAATTATGTATTTCTGGCTAGGGGTACAATTTTATGTACCCATAGGGTACCACCCCAGTGACAAGCATTTGTACCTTTTTAGGCATTTTTGCGTACCTTTTTTCTGAGTGTGGGTCAAAGCGACTCAAAATGATGGAGCAGATCTCTTATATATTTGTTCTGTTTGTTGTTTATCCTACTTAAATAATACAAAGCACTTGTGGTGTGTCAAAACAGGTATTGTCAAACTGTCCAGCTGTGTCCAACTTAAAAATATCTCAAGCAAAAGCTGATTTTGATGGAAAACTGTTTTCATTATTACACATCACCGATGATTAACACGTAATTCTGTTAAATAGGCAAAATAATGTGTTTTATTAGAGGTTTAAACATTGACAGGATCAATTGAAAAATTTTGAATTTTGGCAGCCATATCGGCTAGGCACTGCAGGGATTCTAGTGTTCTGGAAAAGCTGTCTCCTCTTGTCCTTGATGTTCTGTTTTTGAGTAATTTTCTTTGGTTTTTCTCATTTTAAAATAGGAATTTGTTTGAATTTTAAGAACTCATGTGAAGCATGACTGATGACTGCACTCTAAAAACTCTCTCTTAGAAATATGTACAAGGAACACATAGAAGGGTGTTTGGTGTGCGCTACTGTCTAAAGTCAATTTATTTTTAAAAGATTCCTTGGGTGCTCAATCCAAAGTGAAATATAGAAAAGTAAGAAAAAGCCAGCACTCTCAAAAATGTTGCCACCATGGTGCAACCTTTTATCTTTATTAAGCATGCAAATCATTTTGGAGGGCACGGTGTGTGTATGCGTGTGTTTGTGTGTATTACTACAACATACTGTACTTTATATTCAGACGAGTTCGCAGTAGTACAAGAGTGTAAACCGGTTCAATTCCTGTCATTTTGCAGTTGTGATAGGCCAACCTGTAAATTCATTATCATTACACCTGAGACCTGCCTCATACAGACTCATACAGTTGGTGCAAAGCAGGCTGTTCAACTACAGTATGATGTGTGGAATATTCTGGAGACAGCAATCTGCCCCCCCCTTAGGTGGAGCTACGACCCAGAGCTTCATCCAATGGGACAACAGACCACACTGTTGGATGTGTCATTCCCCAAAGGTGGGCGTACTTCACCTTAACAGCCCACCTTAGACAGCATTTGTTCATTGTCTTCAGCCAGAGCACAAACCCATGTTGTGGAAATAAGCTAAAGTATGCTTTGCTTAATTTTACATTTCAAAGTCAAGGAGAATGCAACTTCATTGGAGTCCAGCAAATGTTGCCATTCAGCCTGTGCTAGTGCTGAGATACTGACATATAGGAAATGGCTGAACTGAGAAACATGCCCATCATACTGGCAAGAATCAGGAAGCTCAGCTGAATTCTTGATGGCCCTTTATGAGGATGCATATAGCAAGGGGAATAAGGTTCTAATAACACATGTAAATGGATTTAGGACTGGTAGAAATAAATTATAGGTCTTGCCAGTTAGCCTGAGAACTTTACTGTCTGACTTAATTTGCCCGGGGCTGGAGTTTGAGGGAGGGGAATGGGGGGGGGGGGGGGGGGGGGGGGGGGGCTAAGATAAAACTCCAACAATCTTGGCGTACTTGTAGCCCCTCAAATTCAATTTATCAGTGCCCTACGGCTCCCCATTTCATTTTACATACCATTTTAGTTGGGTCAAAGTTGAAGAAAGTAGTGGCTGTTGCTTTTCCAAGTTTTTTTGGAGGGGGGGGTTACATTTCACCGAGCTATATCCTTGCATGTAGAACTGGTGAAACGGTGAGTATAGAGTCAGCAGGGTAAAACTAAACTATATGGACAGATACAGGGGCTGCGTCCCAATATTCTTCACTCCCCACCTCCTTTCCTCCACTCCTCTCCTCCAAGGAAGTACGCACAACAGCCTGTACGTTTCAAGTACCCGAGTTTGCATGGACACGATACCTGATATTGTGGTTTGCGTTGAGACATTAATTAATATGTAACCATTATATACAGATCCTTTCCAAAAAATTTGAATATCATGGAAAAGTTTTTTTTTTTCCATAATGGTAGTGGAGGAAAGGAGGGTGCATTTTATGAGTATTGGGACGCACCCATGCTCTGTTCCCTGGTCACAGCCCACCAGCACGGTACACAGAACAACTTTACATTCACATTCAATTCTCTTTTAGAATGAATGCTGATCAAACACAAAACCCGGGTAAACAGCCACCCAAATACCAGTTCCACTTTGCTTTCTTTCGTGCAAGCTCTGTTCATATGGGTTTTCTGCTTTTTAGTTGAATATGCCAAACTTTAGGCCAGAGTCATGATTAGCTAGAATTGTATTGGGAGCAGGCTCAATAGTGTTAAGGGTACAATTTCATATTTTATCCCAGTCAAATTTCTGTTGCCTGCATGTTTCCACAGGGGTACTTCCTGTCTCAAAAACAAGTTAAATTACATTTTAAATTATTGTGTGATATCATTCAAAGCACTTCATTTACCGACTGTAGGAAAACTGAGCTGTTTTGCAGGGCGATGTCTTTATTTCATACTTGTTTGTCCTTGGTGGCACAGTCAAATTTATGAACCTGTTACATCCATTTCCTATTTGCATCATGCAATAGATGTCAAATTAAATGTCCCGTCTTCAGAGAATCATATTTTTAAAGGTGGTGTGCATTTTAGTGTGAGGACAGGGATGGCATGCTTTGTCAATATGTTGAAGTGTTTGATCAGGCAAATTGATCCCCCACTTTTTTTTTACCTCTTATTTTTACATTCTCACTGCTGACACAGCATGACCACACCATCACTCACTGTAGATAAACCCACACCATACATTTTACTGTGCCAGAATTAAGACAGAAAAAGCATTCCTAACATTCTTTTGTACCTAAGAATGTGTGTATTTCATTTAAGTAATGCTAAATAATACAGAAATGTCACAGTCAGGATTTGTTTACTTGCTTGTGAGGCATTTTGATCATTGACATTGTGATTATAAATGTGTGTTCATTCACCAAAGGAATGTGTGTTCAATCAAGGAAGTGACACATGATGCACGTTCACTCCGACCCCATTACCTACTGGATGACACACCTGCCACCGGCGATTCACAGCCATGGCTCACTCATCTTGATTACTTCCCATTTGTAGTAAGAAAAATAACTGCAATCTTGTAGGTCATAGGCAAACTACAGAACTGAACGATTTAATATTTAACAGCTAACGTTGTTCAAAAATACAGTATACAATATATCTCCTGAATCACAAGAGTTATTAACTTTTTTTTTTTTTTAAAGGTGAAGTGAATCATTTCTGGTTCCACAATACACCTTTGAAACCAGATATGAATATCACTAGCAAGACATGAAACTTATGACCTCAAAACAATGGGTTTCCATTTAATATTTACCTTAAACCATTTCTCTGTGCACATTATGCATCAAGAATGAACAACCTACTTGATTTGAAATGAATACATATCAGTGAGTAATGTGCACAGTATTAGTTTGTTGAGGAAGCCAGTGATAAAAACAGCCAATGAAACCTTTGGCGGGAAACTGCCAGGCAGTGCATAACCCTACTACAAGAACAGGAAATTATCTTCCTAACAGTCAAGATAACATAAAACTACTTTTGTAGAATACTTCAATGTATGGGATATGCAGATCATTATTATCATTATCAGTGAATGATTATCATAAACGTTTGTCATGGTTATTGGCAGCCTCTGTTGTTTCTGCGGTTAGAGTTAGGAAAGGATTGGTTTTTATCTTTTCTGTCAAATCTTTCTCTTTGTCCTTTAGTCTCTCGACCAGTTACCTTTTGGGTTCAGCTCTTTTGCTACAAGAGCTTAGGTAACAGGTTTGTATTTCTGTTTCATTCCTTCACCCGTTTGCTCGGGCTTTTCTTTTGTTTTTCCCAACCTCTCGTCTTCGCTCTCTGATTTAGAGCGTGAGGTTCTTTCGTTGTTTATACTCGCTATTTTCGAGTTTCACCTCCTTTTGAGGTTGCTTTCTTTTGGCTTGTGCCGGGAAGTTTCTCCCATTCTTTTGTTTATTCTTTCCCTGGTGTGGTTATCTCCGCTTTTGAAGCGTATCTCTCTAGTTATGCTTTTAGATTCCTTATTGGTCGCGTCTGGTTCTCCGAACCTTACATCACCCATTACATGCTATCATTGTGGTTACTGATACTGTAATATCCACTGT
Source organism: Synaphobranchus kaupii (assembly GCA_029718625.1). Lineage (NCBI taxonomy): Eukaryota > Metazoa > Chordata > Actinopteri > Anguilliformes > Synaphobranchidae > Synaphobranchus > Synaphobranchus kaupii. Next base: position 156,370 of record CM056385.1, read on the forward strand.
GACCCACAGAATCATGTACGTCTGTGTCTCTGCAGTCTACATCCTCAGTATTGCTGGACATGCACCTAAACCTTGAATAAACATAACTGAAGATTACTGCCAATAAACACATCCATTAGAAAGTGTATACACACACCACTATAAAGTTCAATCAGTCTGCCATGACAACACCCAGAATAAGACCATCCATTATCTAACCTACTTACTCCTGGTCAGGATCACAGCAATGCTGTGATCTCAGGCGATGCTACCTTTATGTTAAATGGAATGTACCAAGAACCTAAGAGTAATGTTACTGGAATGTTCTTTTGTTATCTTGGAGTAACATTCCTCTATACACCCCAGATGTTCCCAAAATAACATTTTGTAATGACATGGCAAGTATGTATGTATGTTAGCAATGTACTCCGGTCTCACAATAAGGGAATGTTAAATCCAAGCATTAGAGAAACCTAAAGGGAACGTTTCTGCTAACATTCCTAGAACATTCCTCTAATGTTACATAGAATGTTCCTGTAATGTTAGTGGAATGTGAAGGGGACGTTCCATGGACAAGTTGTAGGAATGTTCTGAGGACCTGAAAGGAACTCAACATTATGACATCCAGGGTGTTGTGGTTCAAACACTGGTTTGGACCCAAATGCAGGACTCAGAGACAGACTCAGGCAAAAACTCCAAAAGGAGTATATTTACTAGAGTGGTCAGCAAAAGACAATGGGACAGGGAAGGCTAGGTGACGGACTGGAAACAGGGTTGGAGAAATAAACAGGGCTGGGCAAGAGACAGGGCAGGAGCGAACAGGACGGGAAGCAGGCAGGACAGGCTGGAGCGAGGAACAGAAAACAAAAAGCTAGGTAGAATTGCAAAACAGACAGAATGGCCGGGTAATGTCTAGATGGAGCTGAGACAAACAACTAACTGGCAATGAGTGAATGAAACTGGGGAGTTAGAGTGAGGAAAAGGTGAGAGTACACACATTAAAGTGTGTGCGGAATGTAAGCAGAGGGGGAGAGTGATAGGCTAAATGATACGGGGAGAAAACGAGGAATAAAAGGGGAACCACGCCCAGCCTGCACAAACACGGAACAAGACAGACAGGGTGAACTGAACAACACGACGTGAAACATGAGGAATGGGAAAACAAGAGAAACGAAAAGAAGGTGAACTGGAGGGAAACGGCGGATGTGACACAGGGAATGTATTGCAACGTTTGTGACGTTTAGGGGTCATTCCCGGAATGTTCATTTTGTTATCAGGGAAGAACATTCCCTATAGACTTTTCTCTTAGCATAAGAGAAACGCAAGAAGAAGAATGTCCCTCAGAGTCTTCTGCAATGTTAGCAATCAACCTATGAACATTTCCCATACTACCCTGAATGTCCCCAAAGTAACGTTCTGTAATGACATTACAGGGCTGTATGGGGAACGTTCTTTAAAGATCCCAAACATTCCTTGTTCCCCATATTACCCTGAATGTTCCCAAAGTAATGTTTTGTAATGACATTACAGGGGTGTATAGGGAACATTCTTTAAAGATCCCAAACATTCCTAGTTAACTGGGTTGTTACTTTCTTAATAAAGTGCTTCCCTACAATAAAAATGATGTATGCACAAATATAATCACAATAATTGCACTCCTGTGGTTAATCAGAATTAGCAACAATTAGAGTCCTGCCTTGCAACCAATTGTTGTTGAATTAGATCTCTTGATTCTAATACTGAGAGCAATGATTCACTGGAGTAGAAAATTAAAAAGTGTGAAAGGATAGCCAGGTGTGAGTTTTAAAGATGTTATTTATGTTTAATACTGTGGATAATACATGCCAATGTGCAGTGTGCACTTTACTGTTTTGAATCCTAAGATATATTTTGGTCATATAGTGAAATACTCTAGTGTTCATGTATTTTATCAACCACAGAGAATCTATTCTTTCTGTGTTGTGTTTCGTGTTTAAAAATATATACATATTATGTCATCATGCTGACTGAGCAGCATAAGCAGCAAACTCTAGACAGGGTTGACCCAAAAAGCAAATGTTTGCTTCTAATCAGGGCTTTTGTCATTGCTGATGGTATCTAAACCCGATCCCGTAAGTGCTTGCGTATTATTGTAAATTCTTAATTTTCCTTGTAGCCTACTTAGATTTATGGTGACATTGTGTCGTGTGTGAAAACCATAACCCGAACAGAGCTGAAGTGCACAGCCTTTTTGTCGCAAATTAATTAAGAAATCTTGGCCTACACATAGATGTTTTCTGTTGGCTTTTGTGTAATATTGAGACTCGTGACGATGTTTGACTAGAAATGTTTGGTAAGAACATGTAGCCAATGGCACAGATTCTTTACAGTACTGCAATAACGCACTCTACCAGATCATATTTTGTGTGAGAAGTTTATTTTCTGTGTCTGACAAATGGATACTTGTTCACATAGCCTACCGCGTAAATGTGACCTGCGGTAAATCTTTCGTTGGTAGTGAGTATTGTAGGCTACTGGACCATGGCAGCGGCCTTTCACGTCTTTTAAAGAGATACTGCAGAGCCTTTTCTAAGGACTTTTTACTGCTTCAATTTGAACTGGAACTCGTGAGTAGGTGTGGTCATATGACGATGATGCCACGGAGTCATATTATGAATATTCATACGGTCCAGGAGTGAAAGGGTGTGTCGATATAAGTCGTAATATTAACGTTAGCAGTAATACAAAGCAATTCGCATTTGAACTTGAATTAGCTAGTTAGCAGTTGTAGTGCATGTCTATTGGGAATCAAACTCGCATTTATGTGACCCTGGACTGCATTTCCAAAAGACTACATGTACCGGCATGCGACAGTCATGTGATCCTTGACCAATCAGGACTGAGTCCCCGGTTCTATAAAACCTTGAGCAAGCTCCTTGTTCTTCCTGTTCTGTTCACCACTTCTTACCATTTTCACTTGTATGAACAATCGTCTCCTGTCCATCTTCCAGGCTGGTAGTGATGGCAAAATGAGGCTTCCTGAAGCACTGAGGCTTTGCAGCCAATTGTATCGCAAATAGATTCATTACTCGAAGCCTCATCCAACACAGTGTACACTAGTGACACCTGCTGGTAAAAGTAATTTAGAGCAACAAAATCATTACAAATTCCACCCCAGATTCAAAATAACGAAGTTGCCGCGGGCTAACAACAAACGACCCTTTAGCTTACTAGTAACGCGTCGGACTTCAGAGCCATTACTGTAAGAGAAAGTACAAGTTCAAAACCCCGCTAAGGCGATACACATACTAACATACTCATAATTTATATTTGTAACTGTCATTAGGCTAGGTTTGTTTTCTAGTAAGATATATTATAAAATAATATATGTAATAATATATTAACTTTCAAAATGAAAAAAACTGGAAGATTGATATAAAGGGGGACAACATTTGTGTGGGGTTCTATTGAGCAGTAAAAGTGTTTCTGGTCTGGGACTGGGAGTGCTTCTGTAACCAGGCAGTGAAAGTGAATGTGCTTCAGTATGGGCAGTGAAAGGGAAGGTGCTTTTGTGACTGAGAAGGGAGGTTTTTATTGATTTTTATTAACGGTTTTTATCATCAAGTTCTTGCTTTCTGGAACCTATGGCAAAATAACAATATGCAAATGTATTTTTATCAACATGTATGTCAGTATGATTATGATAAAGCAACCATAACTGTTATTAAAAAGTAAAATAAATAAATAAATAACCTCCGCTGGTTTCTTGCTCATTGGCAGGTGCATTTTCATGCATTGCCCGATAATACCTGGACGAGGTATTATTGCTGTAAGCCAGGTCCTTTAGGCACAGCAAGCACTTTACCTTCAAAATTAAATAATATGCCATTTGAGAAGGAATGCAGATGATAATGATAATAAGAAAGAATAAAATTAACAATCAAATCATAATAATATTAAACACATCGTAATAATCTGCTGTAGTTACGTTAAAATAACAACCAACGAACTACATGCACAGTCGATTGCTAGCCCAGTGTTCGAATAGCGCTTCAGTGTGTTTTTATATCTACGCCACTTAGGCCTGCCTTATTGGGAGATATCAGGTCAAAATATTCCCAAGCAGGAGAAGATTTTCGCTTCCATGCAGGTTCCATTAGGCTATTTTTGTACAAAAACGACAAAACTGTACAAACGTTGTACAAAAAAATAAATAAAAAATCCTCCAAAAATTCCTCAAAAAAATCCTCCAAAAACTTTCAATAGCAATAATACCAATAATAACAAACTCTCCGCAACAACCCTCGAAATAAGGGGGTATCGCTCCTTTATATCTACAACTCAAAACCCCTAATTCTGCTCAAAACGCAAAACAAACCGATCACATGGTTCTACAGCACCCGAGGCCTCGTTTGTCATCGATCACGTGCTTCTCTTAAAGTGATACAAGCTTCGGTGCGAGGCTTCTGTAGAAACTGCCCTACGTACTCGACACACAGCTCGGAGCTTCGGTATCATCCGTAACATCACTACTGTTCACCACTTCTTACCATTTTCACTTGTATGAACAATCGTCTCCTGTCCATCTTCCAGGCTGGGAAGGAACACGCGGGAAGAACTGCTCTCTCCCTCGGGTTATGCGGCCGCTTTTTCACCCAGCTCTCAGTTAGCGTGTTCGCGAAAGCTACCGCCATCCGGCGTAGCCTGATGAAACGTGCGCAGCCTACGTTACCACAAAACGCAAGCCGCAAAGGAACCCAAGGAAACCACTTGTTAAACTGACAGAAGGACTCCAACGGCAAGTTTCCAGCAACGACCAAGAAGCAAGCAAGCTGCTCTACCCAAGGAAACCGAGAGAAAGTCCAGTCCAGACGCTGCCAAAGGAAAGAACTTTCCGGACATCATCAAAGCCATGGACTCGCCTGTAGCAACTTCAGTAAAGTAAGACTGACATGAACATCTGGGCAATAGTTAGGAAAACTTCTGTGTAATGTTTATTGTCAATGTAATTGCATATTTGATTGTATCCATTGTGTGTATTTAGAGTAACGTTAACTTGTAGCTCAACACATGGCTTGCAGGCTATCGACAGCCAATTAGCCTCGCATAAGCTAAAGTTACAGAGCCTACTCTAATTTACTCTAACTAATTTACAATCAGCCTCCCTTTAAATGGAGATCGGTGCATGCAATCTTTCTACTAATACCTAACCCATCAGATATAGGATAGGAGCCTGGGATTTAGCTAGACGTAGCTAAATTTCTATAGCCTCAACACACGCCATGTTTCAGGCCACGTTAGCTTCATGCTAAAGCTAGATTAAGTTATTATTATTTTAATATTTAACATTGAAATTCATAATCATGATTTAATAATTTTATGAGACTGATTAATTATACTCTTGCACCTAGTGTGACGCAATATATAAATTTATATATATTCTGCACATTCATTGGTGCTTCCATGTGATGACTTAAGACGTTTTAACTGTCTTCACTGCCAAATTATTAATGTACCTAACGACACTACACATGTAACATGACACAAAACAGGCACAATCAAAACAACGACTCCAAACATTCCACATGTTTTACATGGAAATCCACAGAGTACAAGAATAACAGTAAAGTCCGTATTATTAACCCAGCAAAAAAAATAATCTTTTGGGTAAGAAAAAAAAAACTTGGTTATGTTACTTTGTTTCAGTGATATTTAGAGTAATTCTGACTCTTTGAAAACAAAGAGAAATTTTTTTTGAGGCTTGTGTTAAAAAAAAGGTGGTGCTAGAGAAGGGGTTAACGACCTACAGTCCATCATTGTTTTTCTTTTTCTCCTGTGATTAATTAAATACTCTTTGCCATATTGGCATTGTGAGTAAATGGCAATTGGCCTGCTAAATAAATGTGAATCTGGCATACACAGTGGGAAATCTATGCATTATTGTGACTAAATCTGTTCAATAAATAAATGGGTTTCTGTTATTGTGTACTACTGTGACATTGTAAATATGTTATACATACAGACATGCACAAGGGGGCATATGGGGGAGAGCAACACTTGCAGATTTTGTCAAAGGCTGTGCCTGCTCACGCACAGATGTAGGCATCTCTAAGTGCCATAATCATCATCATCATCAGTAGAGGTTATCATAGAAGAGAGAAGCAGTATTAGTAGAAGAAGATTTAGTAGTAGTACTTTATATTTATTTGTTGGACATTTTTATCCAGAATGGCAGTATACATTTAGTATTTATCATAAGAGCTGCAAGAACTAAGCCAAACATGCAGAATAGTAAATAATGTATTTGATAAAACATCAAGCTAAACATTTGCAATTCATATAGCCAAACACTCTGGCATAGACTTAATTTTTAACAATTACACAGACATTTTTTTCACCTAGCATAAAATATGTTATAAAATCCTAAGAGCAATATCAAGAGTAACATGGCACCATAACAGCTATATCTTACTGTTTCACTAGACCGTTGAGTTTGATTGATTGATTCAACAAATCAATTGTTTCAGTTAATTCATTTTTATTGATTTATACAGCTGACTCAACATTACTCCTGGCATATTTGAAATAGCGGTGTTGGCTTTAGCCAGTGTTGCCTCATTCCATTTCTCAATCCAAATGAGTCATTCCCTGTCAGAGAATCAAAACACCAAAAGCTTTGTCGGGCAGCAAATTAGACCCTACAGACAGACAAGAGGTTAAATTTACCAACAGCTGATCAGTGAAACAAGGGCCGGTTCTCACAAGCATCACAGGAAAATATCAAACAGATTATTCAACAAGAGACATAAAATATCAACAGCAGCTCTCTGTCTGGAACTCCACCTGCTAAACACAATCACTGGCTTCGTCTTCATTTTATTGCTTGCCTCGTTTACAGTAAAGATGGAACTGTTCTAAAATAGCATGATTAAGAAAATGCATATAAATGGGTTGGGGGCTTCTGGGTGGCTCGTTCGGTTAAGGCACCATGCTGTGGTGCAAGGATGAGCCCCACCATCTCAGATCGAATCCAGAACATGCCAGTGCCAACTGTGCCGGTAGTCCCATAGGACTGCCGATTGCATTGCCCAGGGTGTGGGAGGGTCAGCTGGTTAATGTGCACATTTCATCACTCTTTAGCATGCACTGCTGGTTGATCGGGCACCCATGGACTGCATGACAAAGCTGCACATGAAAGGTCTTCCTCCAACTTAATTGTATGCGAGCTTGGCTGTGGGTTGCGGTGTGGAAGCAGCTGGCGACACCATGGAGGAGAACCGCAGATGTCCACACTCTCCTGAATCGGCAGCAGAGTTCCTGTATGAATGCGGCTGTGGTTTTCGATAATTGGACATTCCAAATTAGGGTGTGAATTGGACATTCACCATATTGGGTGCAAAATTTATTTAAAAAGAAAAAAGGATGTGGTTTACAGTGCCCTGCAGAGTTTGATTGATGTCCTTTCTTTAGTTAAATAATGAAACCTATTTCACTAATTTAATGAATGTGCAATACCAGGAATTCAACAGTGCTGATTTTACTTCATCACTGTCAATGTACACGTTGATAAAAATGGCAATGGCAGGTTTCCAGCAATGATGAGTTTTGGTTGTTTGAGCATGATTGGAGTGCAATCATACCTTTGGAAGGCTAGGCTGATGCCAATTGTTACTTCATGGTTCTGCGCAATCATCTCCACTCCATAAAAAGCATTTATTTCTTGCACAGAACAGACATTCAAGATAGAAATTCCCCAACCGCGGTTCATGAATAGTCACCCAATGATTTGAGGAGCATGATAGTAACGTTTTTCATATGTTATGACCTTCTCAGTCACCAGGGGCCTCATTTATAAAACTTTGCACCAGTTCTACCATAAAAGGTTGCACATGCAAAAAAGGAGAAAACTGCGTACACTCAAAATATCCTGATTTATAAAACCATCCGTACGCTCAACTGCATACAGTTTTTCACATTTCACTTGAAATGTTGTGTACGTGCACAAGCCTAGTATCTGCCCTGTTACCTCCCACAAGTGGTTAATGGAATGCCCAATCTGAATATGATATGCATATAAATCAGCTTGTCAATCCAATTTATCGTCAGAGAAAATGGAGACTCAAACCATCACTCTGCTGCCAGATATGCAGTAGATATGGATGGATCACTTTAAGGCCACGGAGGAGTGGCCACCTCACAAAGAGCAGGCTGAGAACCCATGACAGGACCCCCCATCTAAGGGACGGCCCCAGACGATCCCTTAAGCCTGTCTCCCCGGAAATCTCTAATAAGTTGAGGGTCCAGGATGTTTCTGGAGGGGACCCAACAACGCTCCCAATCTACCCGTCTCTCGGCTAAAATGCAGCGAACGGTATAAACTGGGCCTCCCTCCATGATCCGGGGGGGGCAGCGGCGGTTTGTCCGCCGGGGCCATAGGACTAATAAGCACTGGCTTTAACCGAGAGGTGAAAACCAGAGGATAAGCTGACCGAGGCACCAAGCAGAGAACAGAACGCATGCCAGAACTTGGCGGCGAACTGGGGACCGTGATCTGAGACCACGTCCAACGGCAGCCCGTGTAGCCGGAAAACGTGATCTACCACTAGTTGCGCTGTCTCAGGTGCTGAAGGGAGCTTAGGTAACGTGATAAAATGAGCCGCCTTGGAGAAGCAATCCACGACCACTAAGCTCACCGATTTGCCCAGAGACCTAGGCAAACCGGTGACGAAGTCAAGGGCGATGTGACTCCACGGGCGGCTGGGGATGGGAAGAGGGCGCAAAAGACCCGAGGGTGGGAGACGTGAACCTTGGCTATGGGCACACACAGGGCTGGCAGCAACAAAACTCTGCACGTCCCTCTCGAGACTGGGCCACCAAAAATAGTAGGTTAAAACACTTTTAATAAAGGACTTATAAAACAGAGTCAGAATTGTCCAGTCCACATTAAAAATCTCAGCTTTCTTAAGAGCACATTTAAATTTTTTGTCACCCATAGTTTGTTACTTTGATATACTTCAAAAAACACTTAATAGGTATTACAGAATCCACACAAAAATAAATATAGCTTGATACAACATCAGTAAGTTGTATCAAGAATATCCTCTGAGAAAACATCCCACTGGGTGCAGTCAAAGCAGTCCTGCAATTGTGAAGTTATTACAAGCTAGCTAGCGAGTCACTTAGCTATCAGTGAGTGTGTCCAAACAAGGATGAAACGTTAGCTTCTGAAGCTTTTGAAAACAAACAAATAAAAGAAAAAAGCTATGCTGTTACTTACGAATGGGAGCGAATCATGCGGCAAAAGGTCGGTTTTGAACATTATGTCCGAGAATATTGTAAACAAGTCAGGGATTTTTCACAGTAACGTTACTGTTATAAGAAATTTTATGACACCGTTATCTAGCTTTGAGCGTATGCTTATATTGTGTTATTCATTCACATCACTTCGTATGTTCGCTTATTCAGATCAGTGTTTCTCACCTGTGAATCAGACATGACTGACTAGCAAACTAACGTTAGCTACAACGGACTCCATGGGTTGGCAGCTACTGCTTCTGCTTCAGTTTGTGCATGTTTGGAGCATCATTTGGTGGGAGGCGCTTAGGAGACGAGAGCAGCAGGCGGAAGTCGTTTTGCCTTGTATCTTTTCAAACTTGCCAACTGTAGCTTTAATGTTTGTTACCCTCCTATTCATAAAAATAATTTTCTATATACCATATGTCCCAAATATTGCTGACAAAAGTGTGGAGGACTATGTAATCATTTAGGATTATAAAGCTGGAGACAGGCAACCATATTCTTTGCAAAGGGAAAGTTCACTTCCACTTAAAAAAAAAAAAAAAAAAAAAGCTCTGGCCTCCAGCCCAGGCACTATCATTTTCAGGCCACACCTTTTCCTGTTCCTTGGATTTTTTAATCTTAAAGGTTGTTTGATTCAATCAAAAAAGAAACTTAAATCTGGTTTGATTGAATTGCATATGCCCTTAAATGGACTAAGTGCATTTTATTGAATCTAAGGGAGTGTTTTCTACTTCCATCAACTAAGTGATTTTAATGACATTCTCCTGGAAGAGTGGTCTCATATTCCTCCTGCATAATTCCAGTAGCTGGTAGACTGTATGCCAAGGTGCATATTGTTCACTATGTGTATGTGTGTGTGATGTAATGTGTTTATCAAGAAAAATTATACTTTTAGCATTAATTGAAATATTTAAAAACTCTGTCTCTGTCCTCCATGTTGGCTCTGTCTCTGCATAGAATCCTATTCTCTAGACAGTGCTAGTTTGAGTCTGGGTTACGCTGTGTCTATCAGATTTTGACTGGGGATCTACAGCAATGCAACACAGATGGCTTTGTTCTACCAGGTAAGTGTGAGTTGCCCAGAGTGAGTTGACCAGGGTCAGGTTTAGGTTTATTAATGTAATTCTTTATAAAAAAGGGCCCAGTCAAAACGCAACTAAACCACTGTCACAGGCTATCAACTGAATGTAACAGCCATTTGCCATTGTATTTAAATAAAGCCTTCTGTGAAACCCGTTCAGACAGAGAACGAGAGGAAGGACCCAAGCAGAGGAAAAGCCTTGAAAAAACTGTTTATAGTAAATCCTGTTAGAGCAGCTGAATGGGGGGGGGAGTACATTTTGATACATGGGTGGGCCTCGGGTTACACCGTGTGCCACTAGCCAGTAGAGGAGGTGGGGGCGACGAAGGTCATGGCACTGTGTTTCGGTCACAGCTGGATGACCGGAGGAGCTGAGAGGAATTTGTTATGATAAAAATGTGCAGCATAGGCCTTCTGGCCTTCAGCACCGAGCACTCAGCCGGCGCCTGGAAAGTAAAAGGGAAAATAAAGACAAAAATGTGCACACAATTGCACCCACATGGAAGCATTATATACAGCTACAGACCACAAAAAACTGTAATGCACCATCAGCTGTGTCATGCCTGACATGCCAGCTGTCTGGATAAAGCTGGAATTTTTTATGAGCAGCGGAGACCAATAGAATTTCAATTTACAGGGAGGGTGGGGGGATGAAAACATTGGTCTCAGTCAATATGTCAAATTTTTTTAACCTAAATGGTGGTCTCCTGTTTGTAATCTTTAGTGCTAAGTTGCTGCAGCTTTGTTTCTGATTATGTTCTTTCAAAGGTCCTTAGGTTGTTCTTAGGTTGTTAGGGAGTTCTTAGGTTGTTCTCCCAGAAACCAAAACCAGGTGAAAGGACTATGGAACACAACCCACTGGGGGTTAAATTTCAGGGACCGAAATTTCAGGGAACTACAGCCCTCTTCATCTACAGCCTGTAAGTAAATGGAATGGTTTTTATGGAAAAAAGTTCTAAACTTTGTCCAGCAAATATTGCATTTATTCAAAATATTAAAATCACATTTTCACAATTTTTTTTCAAATAGCCTACAGTCCAGATGATTCACTGTGCATAAGGGTTATTTCTCAATACAGAAATTAATATAAATTTCACAATTTTTAACCACTTTTTTTACCTTAGTCTTTGTTCTTTTTATTTTTTAATTACAGAAAAAAATGTTATGGTCAAATAGTGGAGGCAGAAAAGTAGTGGTTGATTTATATTATTGTACTAGCTAGCTTTACCGATCTCTAAATATGGCGAATTTCCCGAAAATTTCAGTTATTTAATGTGCTAGCCACAAACTAGCTAGTACAAAAACAAGCACGTAACACTGAACAATATATATTCACCGGTGAAATGCAAATTTAATAATAAAATTCTGGAAGTGAGATGCTGAAGGAACCCCAGGCATAGCAAATGTTGACGGGTGGAATCATTTTTACGTTACACCGCCTCTTCTGCCTGACATGCGTAGTTTTGAAAAGCCGAAAGAAACCGGAGAAAGGTGTTTACATGCTCCAAAAAATCGAAAGTTTGGCCAAAAAACCAGGGGTGTTAATCGGGTTTCGAAAACACCGATTATGACCTTACATTATCGGATAAAGGTGTTTACATGACCATTTCAGTAACCAGAGTATTGCCATAACCGGGTTCAGATCGGAGTATTAGTGTGCATGTAAACGTACCCACTGTTACCAATATGGTAAAGTTCTGGCAACCCAGTTGCCAGTATTTTACCGTAAAAGTTACAGTGTATAAATAACGGTAAAAATAAGTTAACCATGTGTACACTGTATCCACTATATACTATACAACAGGCTGTATATCTAATTATATTATGGTGTTTCACCATAAATAATAACATTATTTACATTGTAAATGGCTGACGACTTTTACCAACGTTTTTTACAGTATCGTTTTTATAATATAAGATTATAATGAAATAAACAAATGTAATTAAACATGAATTCACTTAAATGTAAAGATGTCTATGCAAAATTATAATTGTAAAGCAGTGTATTTGTCATCAGAGAACATCATTAGTTGTCCTTTGATACAACTGGCTTGCTACCAATGACATATAATTGCTTCTAAATTACACATCGACAAAAGCTTTAGCAGCCATATAATATTATAATATGTTGGCATCAAGTGCTTGGTTTGAATAACAGAATGGCTGATACCTTTGATGGGTTAAAAACATTGTGAAGAATGCAGCTTTAGTGGAGTGTTATCTTGTGAGATAGTGGCAGAGCATGACATTCATATTATCAGTATTCTCTGGGTTGGTGATGTCTTTGCTATGTGGGCTTACTATTAATCTCCCTCTAGCGATGCACTCTGCAGAACATTTCCACTGTTGCTCAGAGTAACGCTGCCAATTCCCCGTGCACGATAAACCTCACCCTCAGCTGCTGTCTTATGCCCACTTTCCGCTCATCACATTCCATCCTTCACGGTGCCCTATCTGCCGGCCTGCTTTTCCTGCACACCGTTGGATTCACCCTCACATATTTGGGGATCTGTGATGCATTATGGACTTTCGCTAATGAGATTTGTTTGTTTTCTCAGCTCAGTTCAAAAACAGAAGCTCTCTCATCCATACCAAATATTACAGTATTGGTGCTAGTCACTTGGAACAAGAGGCAAAGAATGTTAACAAAGGTTTGTAGCCTATTGTTTCAACAATTCGCATTCACACTATATAAGACATTGGGCCCTATCTTACACCTGGCGCTAAGCGGCGGTAACCCAAACGCAAGTGTTGTTGCTAGTTTCAGAGCGGCACAGGTGTCATTTTAACATCCATCACTCACGTTATTTAAATACCAAGTGAACTTGTGCCCATAGCAAGTGAACTGGGCGGGTTGGTCTTAAGATGAGGTGTGGCCAGGATAGTTTTTGGCGTATTGCTATCTTGAGCCAGCAGAAAGCGCTTGTGCTAAAACCACCACAAACCTGGTCTTAAGTCATGTCGCAGTTGTTTCAATGTTATTCAATGTTACTGCGCAATATTAAGATAGTAATATGCATCTACATAGGCGTGTGCACAACGCACATACACCCTCCTGTCTGTTACACACACACGGGCGCGCACAAACATGCATAAAAATATGAAGACTACATTGTGAAATGGAGAATAATGTTTCTCCCCGAAATAAAACATTTTCTCTCCCGGAATAAACGCACGTTGTCCCTGGAATTGCGGGGAAGTGGGCTTGTTTTAAGGCATTAAGCTACGAGTAAAAACACGTTGGTAATTTTTCCATAAGGTGGACAATATAAAACAAGGGAAAATATGTGTAAACCTATGGGTTCCCAACCTGACGGCTTTAGTATTTAGTGTCATCATTAAGGCAAAAGAATGCCATTTATGCTATTAATCAATATTAGAATGCATGTAATTTGAATTTCAGATGAAGCTTGAACTTCGCATTGCCTGTGATTTATCTGCTGTGAGAACAGCCTCATGGAATTGATGTTTGACCATGCTTCAAACGAAATTCGTTAAACAAGCAAAATTTTCTTAGCTGACAAGGGAAGCCAAGTTCTGATAGCTTATAGAGTACTCAAGTGACTACGTCACGCTGGTTTCGGAAGTAAATTCCCCATTCATTTAGAGCATAGACTTTAACTAAAGCTTACTTTTAAACCATTTCTACTGATTATATCTTACCGTCAATTTCCCGGATTGTTCAATATAACGTCCGTTCGCAAACTATGTAGTTTTTCTGGACCAGCTTCGAGTATATTTTACGTTTCAGTATTTTCTTGTGATTATATCAGCGCTGGAACTGTTTAAAAACTCGATGTCCCATAATTCCCTCCGAACGTGCAGCCTTGTCTCCAGACGTTATCATATAACGTTAGCCAGCAGTAGCACACAGCTCTGTTTTTAAACACTTTTTTTCTAACGTTAGCTAGCTAGCTTGAAGGACTAAAAGCTAGAATCGCTTTATGTGGTTAACCGTAGCGCAGTTTCTGACCTTGTCGGGCGGGCTTCTCTACTTAGCAAGCTAACATTAGCTCATCTTCAGCTGCAGTACTCCCATCTGCCCAAGAATTTCCAGACATACGAGATGATGATATCTTATTGATCAAGAACCACCCGTGCATTGCAGTACTGGATATGCAGTCCGTTAAAGTGGACTACAAGTCAAACTACAATGATTAATGCATTACTTTAAAAAATTAAAATTGGAACATGCAAAATATGGTCTATATCCTTGTACCACACAGGCTAATCCAGGAACGTTTCGGCTAATTATATAAATCAGATTTCAAGAAATAGTCGATAGTCTCCGAGGCCCATTCTATTCTTCCATAAGGAATTTACTTCCGAAACCAGACTCCGCCCACGACTGACGTACTCACTTGAGTACTCTATTCTCAGCTGTTGCAGGTGTTATAGCCAGGGGTGGAGCTACCATAGGGGCACGGGTGGGCACTGGCCCACCCTGTGATCAGATTGGCCCACCCAGTTCTCATTGGTTCTGAGTGGTGTCAATCAATGATATATGTTGCTGCGTTCGAGCCCAAAGTCAATGTCACCGAAGAAGAGGAGTGCATCTGCATCTTCAACTGCATTAAAATGTGAGGTAAGAACATTAATGTTATTTTCTAGTTCTTAGGAATTGCATATGTACATGAATTGCAACTATATTTTGCAAAAATGTCAGTTTGCATGGCAAAATATATTAACGTTTGGTAGGTTAACCTAAGCTGTTTGGCTTTAGCTAGCTAGTTTTAGAGTTGATAGTTCAGGTGTTATAGCCCTGCGTTGCAGGTGCTACCCAGTTACCCGTGAAATGTCGGCCCAGTTCCAGCCCAGTGTCTGCTGGCTGAGCCTGCCATGTTGGCCCAACGCTGGCGGCCGGAGTTGGTTCGGACTCTTTTGGAATGACTGCACAGAATTGGGCCAAGTACACTGGCCCAATTCCGGTTGCCAGAACTATGCTGACTCTGCTGTCACTGGGCATAAATAACCCCAGCATCATTATATCATTTTATATTTTATTCCCTTCCTCCTCTTCATATATTCTCATATATACATATTTTATGCATATACACTGTATTATTGCACATTTAAGCTTTTAAAAATAAAAAATAAACAATCAACCACAAACACTTGGGGCTCTATTTTCCAGAAAGCGCATGGCGTGCGGCGAGCCGTCATAGTCAGTGGCGTAGTGTATGGTGCATTGGACGTGGCTACTGAATTTAGTTATTTTCGGACCAGAGGCGAGGAGAGCACAGCTCACAGCGCGCTGCGCAGGTTGAAAATGGGCTGGGCTATGCTGAAGATTTATCAGTGGGTGTGCTTCAGCTGCACCATAGCTAATCAAATGACCTCTTTTCAGTCTTTTTAAGAGCTGTGTGCATTGGACTCGTTTTGACCATGTCCGGCTATCCCGCATCACGTGGTTTAGTGAAAAACAATAGCAGAACACGCCCATTCGGTCGTGGTCGGGAGGCCTCCCGCTTGAAGAACGAGTCCACCCACTGTCAATTTCCGGAATCCTTAAGGCGACAAAAGTCACTAATAGGTTATCTGAACTGTGAAAAATAAAAAGCTTTTAATAATTTCCTTAGCCTCCAATCAGTCGATAAAATAAATCTCCCATTTATCACTTACTGGCTCTTTTTACTTTCAACTCCTCTCTTTTCCTATTTTCTCGGTCCTAGCATGCATTTAATCATTTATCCATTTACAATTTTCCCCATGCAACACATTCCATTTTCCTCGCCACATTTATTAGCGACTTTTGTCTTTAGGATTCTGCATTGGAAGACGATAGGCTATCTATTTTGCATTGATTCAATTGAATGTAATTGAGTTTCTATTGCTATACATGCAATAAGAGTGAATGTATGCACCAAGTTTGTCATTATTCTCATTACAGACGGGTGTAATAAAGAATACAGTACCCCTGGGAGCACAGTGCAGTATAATAACAGCCATAAACAATTAAAAACAGAAAGAAATACAATAATTGACATTATAAATAAGACAATGAGCAATAGGCCTAAATGCAAAGTATCATTTTTTTCCTGCTTGGGGGATTTATTTCAAAGTCAAATTGGACCGCATATGATCCACGAAAATGGTTGATTGGCTTTTGAATAGGCACAAAATGTTTGATTAGGAATAGAGAACTAGCCTATAACTTAAATGCGTGTGTGCGCGTTCGCAGGTTCATAAACATTTCAGAGTCTATCGATTGGCTACCGTTCTGACAATATGGCTACCTCCACCTCCAGTCCACAATCTCTCTTCCTGCTCCCCTGGTCGCAGCTAAAAAATGTTATGCCGTATTAATGTTGAAAATATTTGTCAATGCAGCGAGCTTTAATGAATTAGTTTTATTTTATACATCTGTGTCGCAAGTAGTATTCCCACCCCAAAGTGTATAAATCCCCCCTATGTGAAGCATGTAAGGGGGGAATTCCCCCCCATTTTCAAAAATGAATTTCAGGCCCTGATTGTTACCCAACCTGTAGCAGCATGTGAATTGCTCTTTTGTAGTGCTTGTCTGCTGGAATGCATTTGTCTCTTAGTACATTTTGGGTGAAAACAGTAAAGCGTGAACACCACTGTATGTTATTTATTGCTTAACAATGACTTACACCGAGACAATTGCAGTATGGACTAGTTTGCGGATTAGTTTGCACAGACTCATTTTGAACCTCTTTGTATTTACAGACATTTCTCAGACAAGAGGGGCCCTTGCACAACCTGTCCCAAAGGTCTTCCTCAGAAGTCAGCAGGGACATGGTAGGAGGAGAGCCTTTAACCCCTCCTGGTAGGGAGTTTACTTAGCTTGAGTATTCTCAAAGCCAGGATGCCACACATTGTTTTGTGTGCAGGCATTTTTCACTGCCTTCTGCTCAGGATTTACTGGTTTTTCAAACTGGAAAATGGCTTTAGAAAAAGGTGGAGGATTCCAGAAGCATGCCAAGGCAGAGCACCATCTTAATGCAATGGTGGCATGGGCTGAGTTTAAAAGGGGTGTTGATAACAACAAATCCTTACTACAGGCAATGGACAAAGAATACCAAAAAAAGGTGGAAGAGAACAGAAAGTATGTAAAGACATAAATAACCCTTGCAGTGATACATCCACATCTACTCCATATCTGGCAACAGAGTGATGGTTTGGGGTTCGTTCGATAGCTCAGACCCTTGATGACTTACAGCCATTTAGCTAGACGTGTTCCATACTGTACCAGTGTAATTTACAGCTGAATCTAGTTTCACTCCCCAATTCCCATAGAGATCCATGCCAATGGCGAGAGGTTACAGTATCGCTTGTAACAGTACCTGAAAATAAGATATTGAGAGTTTTTGATGTTGATGGGTCAAAGACTTCAGGAAGTAACAGCATGCAAAGGATATGTGACCAAATATTAAATATGATACTTTAAAAATACCTTAGGAAAAAGAAAAAGAATGCCTCTTGCTCTCAATACGAGAGAGTACTAAACAGAGGCAAAATAAATAGCGACCCAAACAATTGTGCGAAGAAACTTGTAGGCTCGAGTAGTAGACAGAACAGAAAAGAATGACCTCTCACCCTCAATACGAGACAGCACTGACAGAGGTAACAGAAACAGAAGATAAATTATAGCGACCCAGATAATTGGCTGGAAATAAACTTGCAGGCTCGAGTTGTAGACAGAACACAAAAGAATTACCTCTCACCCTCAATATGAGAGGGCACATAAAAGAGAGGTAAGGAAGAACGGCAAAAGGAAACAGTCTCAGGGAGAACTGAAAGGGAAACCAGAACAAGGAACAGAAAGTGCAAAAGAGAAAACAAAATCTAATTAAGTGGTCACCTTTAGTCTAACGACCGATACCGGCTTCGTGGCAGCGCACAATGACAACACGGAACCACCAAGACCGGAAGACGCAGGGCTCAAATAGGCAGCGGAACACCTGAACAGGTGAGGGCCATGAGTGCCAAGAAAAAACCCGACGAGGACGTCGGACCGAAGCTGCGAAAGCAACTTCCACCGAGAGGGAACGGCAACCGGCGAAACTGTGACATAAAATCTCATAAGCCTCATAAGTCGTGTCGTCATTTCCTCCAGATTAGTATGAGCATTTTGAACTGAAATAGGCTATATGAACTGAAAGCTGAATGGAACTGGATGAATACAAGTTCTATTAAAAACCATGAACGAGTAGAAAACACACAAGCTTTACCCATACAATAATTCCTATTGACTTTAAAAGAGTTAAAATTTTAAGTGGAATATAACATTAATTGTATGAAATGTTTCATATATAGTGAGGTCTTACAGTCTATATCCACATCTTTGTACACCTGTATCATTTAAATATTTCTGTTGCATATATTTAGGCTTTTTCAAGATTTTTTTGTTCAGAAATCAGCGACTAAAAGGGAAACACTTAATCAAACAAACAAGCAAACAGAAATCTCAAAAAAGTCTTGTGGCCATAATATCGATCAGATGATTGTTTCTTCAAAAGTTTAGCTGACACAGGACTGTTCTGATTCGGCCTTTAAACGCCATAAACTTTAGCTACGCTAGCAGATTATGCAAGCACTTTCCTCTAGGTGTAACATTTTAGTGAAGACCCTGCGCCTCCGCTAGCTATTAACATACGGATGATATCCTGTCTGGTTAAGGCTTCGTTGATTCCATTCTTGTTGTGAATGTTAGTGGTAATGATTAAAACGTTGGTGGATATGTTCTGCCTTAGGAAATGGCTTCCCCAGTAATGCCCCACTGTTTATATTGCCCTTTGTACTCAGTTGTAACTATTATAGTGGACGTGCTTGTTTTCACTAATTGTGTAGCATCACTAGCGAACAGATTTAGCTAGCATCCGCTGTTTCTGTCCTTCTCATAACCAGCCGCAATTATTAGAGTGGATACGATTGTGTTAGTATTGTAGCGTAAGTGAATCGTTAAATTATTTGATTGTTTTCTATCTAAATCGCCCTGTGTAGTACATTGCCTTAACTTCAGTCGTCCGATGGAACATCCATTCATTGGGATCCCCTTATTTATAATTACTGTAGGTCTTGTTACTGGGTCATGCTTTTTGTTTGTTTGAACCTTCTCATTTCCCCTGCAGTTCAGATTGGGTTTTCCTTAATAGTGATAATAAATGGATTGTCTGATTTGATGAATTTAGAAATTGCATATTGTTATTATAAGGAAGTTAAGTATACTGTAGAACAAAGGAGGAGATTTAGCACTGCAAGAGCCTTTGCCTGTACTGTCCCTGCCTTGTGTTTTCCTGTTTGTAAGGTGGAGAGGCTGTGTATCCTGGCCCCCTCCTTGGCGTGTGACTTTAAGCAGCTCAGCGAGTCTGATCTGGTCTCACCTATCATGGCATTAAGTCCATCCAAGGCTTCTAGGATGTAACCATTTCTGTACTGGATTATGTATTTTTAAATATCAATTTTCCCTGTTATATAATTGTTAAATAAATATTTTGTTAAAAAAAATGTATAAACTTGTGTCTGCATGGTTATCTGGTATCAGCTGCTCCCTGCAACCAGGCTTAAAGAACCTGGTGGTTGGTTAATAGGAAAGATACTCTGTTGGAGTCCTAGTAATTTACATCTTACTAGGTGGCGTAGCCACGACTACAATTCATGGTCCTTGGTGACACAGGTGTGAGTCTTCACTCAAATACCCTCCCTCCCAGGTATTATGAGGCAGACACATAACATACAAGTCTTGTCTGTTTCTTCAGGCTAGAACATCTCAAGGGAAAGATGAATCCAGAATTACTCAAACCCAGTTACTGAAAATCATGACACATTGAAAAGGGCCTTTTAATCCACAATTTAAAAAATACATACTTCATGAATGTCAGAAGAATAGCCTGTGATGGAAAACAATCCAAATTAATTGTAAGAGGGAGTGTCAGGTTCGGAGGACCAGGCGCGACAGCCAAGGAATCACAGTGTACCCCGTAGTGATACACCACTAAAGCGGACAAATCCGCACGAGGAGGGGGAAATAGATACAAAAAAAATAAAGAATGGGAAAAAACTCCCGGCATATGCCAAATCAGAACAACACAAAAAAGAGGGCGAACTCGAGACCCAAGTAGAGAAAAAAAATAAGAAACACCTCACACTCGACACACAATAAAGAGGCGTAAAAGAAAGGTAACAGAAAAACATCTGTCTCCGAGGAAACAGAGGGCAAATCAAAACGAGGAACAGAAATAGCCGAAGAGAAAACAAAACCTATAAAGGAACTCTAAAGCTACAAAAGCAAGTCCCGTGTTACTTTTAAGTAACTTAAAAGCAAAGTGGTCGCTTTGATCCTATACCTTACCGGCTCGAAAGTCAAATAGCAATGACAATAACGAAGCACCGGAAAGCGGAAACCCTGAGCTTATATAGCCGGCAGGAAACCCAAAACAGGTGCAAGGGATAATAGCTGAGCGAGATCCAAATACCGGAACGGAAGACTGAAAATCCGATAGAGTGCCCTGACGCCTCTAAAAGAAAGAACGACCAAAGAAATAAAAGGAGGCTGCCCAAAACCATGACATTAATACTGAACATCAATTGAGATTTATTTTGTTTCATGCTTCTGCATAATGCATTCATGTTTGAGTTCAAATATGTTTTTGATGAAGCTGTAATACTAATGAAGTATTAAAATTCCTTGCAAAAATATTACCCAGTTGAGCACAGTTCCTTATGTTGTTACTGCTAATGGTGATGGTTCATTGTACCTGTGGAAATAATAAAGCGTATAACACATTTATTAACATGTACAAATAGCTTTAAATCATTTTAAATTAAATTTGTCAAAGAGGGATTACTAGGCTAGGAATATTACACCATGCAATGGTTGACCAAAAAAGCAAACAGATTATTTTCATGAGACTACTCTGTAAAGATAAACTCATGACTAAAATGTTACTTTTCAAATCCCTTTGTATATTTTTTCACTTAAAGGTTGTATCAGCGATTTTGGGTGGAAACATAAATGATCACATTCATCTGATTTTTCCTCACGATCCGCTAGCTGCCCGCCCCATAAGCAGGCCGTCAAAAAACCGCGTCTCTGTAGGCAGCCTATGCTCCGAGATCGTACACAAAAACAATGGTACTACCAACTACTCAAAACCAAAATAAACAGTATTCCAACCAATCACAATGATCTGCACAAACGTGACGTCACTTCTGAAGCGAAATCCCAAACAAACATACTTATGAATAATTATGTTATGTTTTAAAAAATAGTGTTCAAGCATCCAGAATTATAACCACGTTAATAACGTTTGTAAGAAACCAAACCGTTTGTAAATCCGTCAAGATTTCAGCGAGATAAGAGTATTAGCGTTTGTGCAGATCATTGTGATTGGTTGGAATACTGTTTATTTTGGTTTTGAGTGGTTGGTAGTACCATTTGTTTTTGTGTACGATCTCGGAGCATAGGCTGCCTACAGAGACGCGGTTTTTTGACGGCCTGCTTATGGGGCGGGCAGCTAGCGGATCGTGAGGAGAAAAAAAAATCATTTATGTTTCCACCCAAAATCGCTGATACAACCTTTAACTCCCTTGACAATTCCTTGAATTTGAGATCATACAACATACTGTGAAAGACATCAGATTGAAGTGGTAGGGTTGCCATTTCACTGCAGCAGCTGCTGAGTCTCATCCGAAAGCCGTTTATAGCTTGGACAGTGTACTAATGAGGCTCTCATGCTAAATAATTAATTGTATTTTGATTTAATTTTTATACATAATTCAATGCTGTTTCCTCCAAATTATGAGATTGCTTCATTATCATGAGAAAACCTTTGGATATTTGAAAGGATAGTGGATCTTGAGCAGCGTCTACCGAGCACTGATTGAAAGTGTCCGAGCTTTCAATATTTTGTCCTGGTTCAGTCACCTGTCTGTGAGGAGCAAAGCCAATCGCTCCACAGTGGTTAACCAGGGAACCAAAATCACTAGTTGCAAACAGACCCAGCTTCCAAGAGCACCATGCAACAGCAGTGAAAATACTGGCCATCAAAATCCTGGATGAAACATCCCACCCCCTTCATATGTCCCCTTCATGTCCCCTTCATATATTCTGAGATGATGCCCTCTTGGTGAAGGTTCAGAGGTCCTGTGCTGTTTTAAAAGATCCCTTATCCCCATTGCTATTGCCCAGCTCAACAAAAAGTCGAGTAGGAACCTGTGGACTTACAGAGCTGATCTAACACACAGCACTTTATATTTAACATTTAACTTTTAACTGTCGACTTAACTCTTCGTGTTGTATTTTTATGTGAGCTATGCGCTAAGACGAGTTTCCATTATTGCCTGCATTAATGGACAATAAAGTTTTTGAATCTTGAGAATTCAAGTATTGTGGCAGTTTTGCAATGCTGTAATGCTGTTGTCTCAGAGAAAAGAGAGAGATTTTATGCTTCTCTTTGGAAGGGTGGAGATGTGAGGTGTGTTTGGATGTGGTAAATGTAATTGTAAATGCATCTCCTGAACCATTTTTATTCAAAATAAGAAAAAAGATCTCAGAAATTGGTTGTTTTTTTCAAAAACAGTAATTTCTTTGTATGCAAGATGAGGTCTGTACGAGGCTGTACCAAACAAAACCAGTTCGCCTGAATAGGATCAACTGTTTGGTGCTGTGATTATCACTGTCGGTACATTCATAAACTACAAAAGTTATTTTTCACAATCCTGTTTCTCATTGTCCGCTGGAAAGTTCATTACAAATTCCAGAGGAGCCAGTCTGTCTCATTAAGAAAAGGGCATTGCCCAGTGGATTGAATATCCTGTGAGTTAGTTTCGCCCTCGTTCCTTCTCCCACAGATTTAGCATTGGGTTCAGAAAGGGTTTGTAAAAGGAAGAATTCCATTTGACAAGGACAGCAGATGTGCATGCAACTATCTTGGGATCATTGAGCACCAAGGCTGTGGACTCTCTGCATCTGCTATTGCAAGAACATCCAGTCTGCCATTTGCTTGATTCATACATTGATTGATTGAACATCAATGCAATCTCCATCAGAAAAAAGGGTCACATTTGCATGTTTGTCAATCAATTAAATGGCACAGGTGGTACACTAATTAGCTCAGAAAGTTAAAATGTTGAGGAATCAAGCCTCACTTTACTGACACTCCAGTACCATCATCATCATCATCATCATCACCTTAAAGGCAATTCTACCAAATACTAACAGAGTGTATGTAAACCTCTGAGCCACTGGGAATGTGATGAAAGAAATAAAAGCTGAAATAAATCATTCTCTCTACTATTATTCTGATATTTCACATTCTTAACTCCTTTGCGTAGAAGGTGACGCCGACTGGACCTCAACTGAGACATTCGTTGCTACTGCAGCCAAACTATTAGCGGCAATCACAAACTCTGTATTTAACTTTATTGGTAGGCGATTCGTGATGATCCTAACTGACCTAAGACAGGGAATGTTTACTAGGATTAAATGTCAGGAATTGTGAAAAACAAAACAAAATAAAAGCAACCCACAATAACAGGGCGAGAAACTCGAAGGCTTGAGTATAGATAGAAAAGAGGTAATATAATCTCTCACTCTCAATACCGGAGAGCAGTAGCAGAGAAATAGAAGAAAAGGAAACGGTAAAGTAAAAACTGTGTCAATGAGAACAGAACAGGAGAGCAGAAACGAGGGACAGAAAATGCAAAAGTGAAACTAAATCCTAAAGGAACACTAATGCACATAAAGGCAAGTCCCGCGTTACTCCAACGCAAAGCAATGACGCAAAGTGGTCTCCTTTAAATGCCTAAGCCTATACCTTACCGGCAACGTGAAGTTAGTAAGACAATAACGAAGCACTGGAAAACAGAAGCTCAGAGCTTTTATAGCCGGCAGGTCACCTAGGACAGGTGAAAAGAATAAGTGCCTGGAGGAAACGAAAACCCAGAACGGACGACAGAAAAATAAAGCAAGAGCGCCCTCGTGCCGCTCCGAGGAGGATCGACCGCAGAAACCACAAGAGGCTACCAAAACAATGACACTACGAAGCTAAGATTGCGATTGCAAGTGCGATAAGTTTGCCATACCCAATTTACGTCCATGATAATGTTTAGCTAATTAACATAAATTATCTCAATCTCCTTTCATCATAACTGACAATCGAAAGCTTGTTTTCTACTCTGCTTTAAGCAGATTTACTTTAACACAAACTGCTGTGATCAAGTTAGGGTAACATAGCAGCGTCGACTGACAACAGCTTGGTTAATGTTTAAAGTTACATGTGCTCCACTACCAAGCCAGTCACTTACCTTGCAGGATGCATAGGGCTACGGCACAGGTGCCTCACAAAATAGGACATTGTTCCCAGTTGCTCCTCTATCTTTCGTTTGCAGACGGTACATGTTGCAGAATATTTGTTAATTAAAGAATATTTATCAAATGTGGATTTATTCGCTCTTGGTTGTGACATAGCCTAGCTGTAGGCTACAAGGTAGAATCAAAAAAAATAAAACACCAAATTCAAACAACGTCAATGACCCGCCAGGCCGACACTGACGCTATTAGATCATACCATTTACGTAGACCTAGGTGAATTCTAGTAGTCAACAAAAAAGAGTTTTTTATTTTATTTTATTTTTTATTACTTATTATTCATTTATAAAATTTGTGCTCTGAAAGTTCAAGTCCAAGTCAAAAAACCTCCAAAGTTCGAGTCAAGTCCCAAGTCACAGATGGTCGAGTCCAAGTCCTGGACTCGAGTACTACAAGACTGACGACAATATTTCAAAAAATGCACATCCATGAGTTAAAGTTTGAATTTAAAAAGAGGCTGTATCAACAGAAAATCAATACATTTATTTCAGAATAGTCACATACAGTATATAAAAACCCCAATTCCAAAGAAGTTGGGACAGTATGTAAAATGCACATAAAAGCAGAAACCAGTGATTTGTAAATTCTCCTTTACATATATTTAATTGAAAACAGTACAAAGAAAAGATATTTAAAATCTTTGGGTGAACTGCTCCTTTAAATTATCCACTTTGATTTAAAAATTACGCCCTGAAGTTTTGGAGCGAGGGCGGGCAGTGCAGCGGTTGATCTGCGTGGAGAGGTGATAGATAGAGCGAGCGAGCAATATAGCTAGCTTACAGTTTAGCTTTGTTTGAATATCTCACTCAGTTTGAATATTCTAGTTATAGTAGCCTATTTATTTTTGGTATATATTTTTTTATAGTTAGCTTGATAGTCCCTTGTTTTTTGATAGTCTAGCTTAGCAAGGAACTAGCTAGTTTATTATTTAAAAATAAATATATAGGCTACTTTATTAAAAAGAAATATATAGTATAAAGCATATGAAAACTGTGTGTATTTGTTTCCAAAAAATATTGTACATAAACTATTACTCGCGCTGCACGACACCGTTCAGTGTCAGCTGCAGTGTTGACTGGACGAGAGCAGTTATTTACATTTTGTTGGTTAATGAGTTGGGTCAAATAAAATACGATGACAGTCTATCGGGGTTATTTTGAGTGTTTATACCATCATTTTTAAGTAAAACTATCGTTGAATCCTTTACTTTGTGCTGACCTATATTCTCTTTGGAAGTATGGCGGTGGAGCGATACTTTACGTTACCTACAAATGTAGTGCACTGGTTGACTACGACAACAAAGAAGATGGTATAAATTATACCATCAAAAATGATGGTATAAACACTCAAAACAACCCCGATAGACTGTCGTCGTATTTTATTTGCTTTGGGTGCACTGTGGAGTGTTTAAGTGCGTTTGGTAGTGGATGCTACCGGTTACCATAGAGTTGCGCTAGCATTAGCAATGTGTGTTTGTCCAAAAGAAGGGACAGCATGGAATTAGCTGAAAATGGTTTCCATCAATCAACTACATCATGGGAAAGTCGTATTTGAGACATTATGTCCAAAATTCCGAACTATCCCTTTAACTCATTCAGTGTGGGCGACATAAGTCGGCAAAAAAAAACGGTCTAAATTGCCAAGGGCGACTAAAGACTAAACTCTGCTACACCGGTAAAGAATTCTGGATTCGAGTCAGGGAAAAATTAAACAATAACCAATTTACAATTATGTTCTTTTACGGTCTTTTACCCAAATTTTCTCTTTTTAAAAAAAAATGGTTCTAGATGGAAATATTTGAAGTTATATTTATCCCAAGTTTTAAGAAAGAATAACAGACCATCTAAAACAACATATGGTAATAACGTGTCCCTGTCAATTTGTACCAACACATTTGTACGCCAGTGACCAAGAATATAAAGAAATTGAGCACAATCAAGTAGACAATATAACAAACTACTACTATGCTACTGTCTCAGTAGTGGGAGAAAATGAACAAATGCACTTGATCATCGCTGTATCTCTCTGCAGCGGGAGTGAATTACATGGTATCAAAACCAAATTGGCATAAGCGAAGGCTCCGCTGTAACACAATTGGCATTACAAAACATGCCGTTTTGTTTTGTTTGCCTTCCTAGCTTTCAGTCGTGTCACGATCGTCTGGTAAACGTTTGAGTCACGCACATAGCCTACCATCAATAAGTTTTATAATATCCCTTTCCCGACTTACATTTAATAATTCTTTGATTTCCACTTCCGTCTAGTTATTTCCAATATCTCTTCCAGTGACCATCATTTTGTTGGTTCTGTTTTTAATTAGTCCCTCACACCACAGATTTTAGCCTATGTAATTTTTGCCTCAGGATAACGGTTTCTGTTTGAAACAGTTGATATAAAGTAACTCACGTGGACAGCTCATTTGTACATATCTATACAAATGACCGATTATGTTTACTGTTCATTTCTACATATCTATAGTTATGCAAGTTATGCAGATTTTTATGGAAAACTGTTTTCACTATTATTACACATAACCAATGTAAGACTCGTGTTAACCAAACTAAAAAGCACTAAAAATAAATTATTCATATTTCCATCAACATTGTTTGACATTGTTCTAATAGTGAACTGAACCAGAAGGTGTGCTATTTAGTGCCATCTATCCTCATTAACAAAAAATTCTGTTCAATAGGTGAAATAATGTGTTTGATCCTATCCATGTGCAAACTTATAATAAATCTAAAAATTTTGAATGTCGGCAGCCATATTGGCTTAGTATTCCAGAACACTCTGGCATTGAGTTAAAACAAGACTGTAATTGTTAGATTTGCAGCGCATGCCAAACCGAAAGTCCCGTACCGAATGAAAGAGGAACTTTTTCCAAGCCATGAAAAAATAAGCAGCGATTCCATTCTGATTAGATTCCCATTGCTTGTCCCCAGCTTTGCAGAAACATCGCTCCCCTGAGCGTAATTAGAACAGCAACTAGATTGAGGTGACATGGCTACTATTTTGGTTACACAGTGGCACAAGTGAGGGAACAAGAGTGGCACACCGCCTCTGTTACATTCTTTGGGGAGACCCTGGTCACTGATATCAAAGCAAGTTTTATTTATCATACTCTTATTGTATGAGAGTATGATGAGGCATCATAATACGTTTCACACAAAATTTCTTCGCTGAGATTTCCGTCACCTTATTGTAATGGGGGTGTGACGTGTGAGGTTGGAGGAACCAAATTCAGCAAGGGAATTCATTAAGCACTAAGGCCACTGAGACGGAGAGACCCCGTATATAAGGAAATATAAATGCAAAACGCAAATAACCTAGTTCCGACTCTCGACTGGAGGGAAATGATGGAACTAGGAAAAAGGGGCGTAACTAAAAACAACCCGTATAACCGGGCGACGTCACACGAAAGCAAAGTGTCTCGAGCTCGGAAAACACAACGAGCTAAAAAAACACTGAATACTCAAACGTATGCAAAACAGTGAACAAACGAAATGCTAACGTGAAAATGAGATAAGGAGCTGCCTCGGAGGTAACAAACAAAAGGACATAAAACAGAGCTAAACAAAGGGAGAACGCGAAAAGCGAAAAATAACTCCCTAGCTATAAACGGAGCGAACTGCTTGCTGCAGGAATAAAAGGCAGTGTTTCCCCTACCATTATCTTGGCCGGGCGGACTCACGTGCCGCCCGGCTTGGACAAGGGGGAAAATAAATAATATTATTCTTTTTTTTTAAAATATAATCTTTTTTTATTTTTTTTTATGTAGCTGCAATATTTCCCTTACCGCAGAATACGGGAATGATCAAAATAGCATCTGGAAAAACCCTTGCCAAAACAGCTTCGGTTTCCCGTTAGGCCTAATTCAAATTTTCAATGGCAGCGCTGATATTATGAGGGTGTAATTATAGTTTCCGCCTCTACGCAAAATGGCGCACTTTTACCGCCCGGCCTGAAAAAAAATCTAGGGGAAACACTGAAAGGGAAGCAGTTTCCGTGTCCTAACCT
Source organism: Synaphobranchus kaupii (assembly GCA_029718625.1). Lineage (NCBI taxonomy): Eukaryota > Metazoa > Chordata > Actinopteri > Anguilliformes > Synaphobranchidae > Synaphobranchus > Synaphobranchus kaupii. The sequence continues at coordinate 185,061 of CM056385.1, forward strand.
ACCGGCAGTATGCCAAACTTAAGACACGCGGAAAATAATGGCCCTACATCTCAATAAAGGGAAAAGGTAATGAGAAGGCGAAAGGAACAGAGATCTAACGTTCCAAGGCTACTTTCATAGACTCGTAGTCACACGCACACGTCAACAAAAACGCCCAGACTCCCTATGAGGAGACAGGTACCGAAGGACGAACAGAACTACAGTTCCGAACAAAATCACCCAGATTCCATATATGGAGACGGGTACGAAGGACGAACAGAACAACTGTTCCGGACATTTAACAGCTCAATGACTAACGCAAGCCTAGTAGAAAATAAACGCCCTGTCTCTCAGAATAATAAAAAGCCCTGACTCACAACAAAGGGGAAACGTAGTCCACGAGAAGGAGACAAAACAGGGAACAAATGTACCGAAGCTACTAACCAGCTCACTGTCACACGCAAATGAGTAGAAGCACAAATGCCTGGATTCTCAGTAAGAAAACCAAACAAGGCGAATGGCACAAAGAACTGCTGCCCTATACTTCTACGAGCTAAGTAACTAAGTAAAAGCGTGAACGCCCGGTCTCTCAATAAGGAGAGACCATAGAAATGCGAATAGAGCAGAGAACTCCCATACTTCTACGAGCTAAGTGACTAAAGAAGAGCCAGCAATAATAATATCGAAGTCCAGAACGACGGAAACATTGGCTTAAATAGCTCCAAGGTAACCACGCACAGGTGTGATGCTGAGAGAAGCTCCGCAATAAAGACGGGGCGGAGCAAACATCCACTAAAAGGGCAGCGCCCTCGCGTGGCTACCGAGGAAAACAACCGCATGGGAAAAAGGCGTCAACAACCATGACACTTATCTTCAGCCCAGTCACATAATCTCTAACAGCTGATATGTCCACTTCCTGTATCACAATTAGAGTTCTCAGTTTCAGCCCAAGCCCGACAGGGCCAGAAAAAGCCCGTCGGGTAGGGCCGGGTTCGAGCCGACAATTTATGCTTATTAGTCGGGTCGGGTAGGGCTCGGGCTGCGCAACAAAAAAAAAAAGAAAAGAATGTCTCTGTGTGTGTATTTACAGTAGACTAATTTGCATTTTTACATGTGGTGCTGATAGCTAATTTTGGAGTCAATCAATTGTCAAGACTTTCTCTACTTGTTAAAATGTATCTATTTTATTCATCCAACATCTCCAGTTTGCTGTAACTATACGGCGAATCTAGGCGTTCGAGTTGAAGTTGAAGTATCGTCTGCTGTGTGAGTTGAATCCCGTTCTAACGAAAAAGCATTACTAAATTCTATTACAGCATGGCAAACATTAAAACATTAGTACAAATCTAATTGCTTGTTTTAGGCAAAATTGGTTTACTCTGCTGCTCTCAATTACTAAATCTGTTAAAAACAGTAGGCTAAAAACACAGCTAGTTTGTGGCGTTCCTGCTTGCTTCGGTTCGGTTCGGGTTTGAATTTTCAGGCCCGTTGAGAACTCTAATCACAATCAATATTAACTCATACCTGCTGCCTGTCTGTGCTTATCCCTCAAGGATACCTCAACAACAGAATGTGAGCACCCTGTGGCTTAGTTCAGCACTTGTAACTATGCATGTGCAACTTGTTCCTTTTGAAAAATTATGAAGGTCTTTTATCCTTTGTCAGAGTATAGACAGTATTGGTGCAGTTTGTGTCATTTAATTAACGTCAAATTGGAAAACAAATTAGTTTTGTTAAGCTGTTTACATGAAGAGAAAACGCAATCAAAAATCTAACAATAATACCATCGTGTCCCCTCAAAGATTTTTGAAATACAATATTAACTGATATTAAAAATCTCTAATGGCAGTGAGGAAATGGAAGGATTGAAGAGTATTCTCCACTTTGTATATGTCAGATGTGTTAATCAGTGTGTTAAACAGTGTGTAATCAATTTGACTGGCCTAATGAAATGGCAATGTATTTTATTAACAAAGATTTTTATGAGGTGTAATTTTTTCCTCACGGTGATCAGAAAGATGATTGGCTTCCCTTAATCATTCCACTGTTCGTTATTTTTTTTGTACATAAAGACAGAGGGAGACTGAAAAAAAGATAGTGGAAGAGGTTTTTATATGCCCTTGGGCAGCTGTGTTCAGTGGAGTACTCTGTCAGTTAGACTTTCCGCGTCTAAAATGAGATTCAATGTTCAGCTAAATAGTTAGCTGAACATTGCATAAATAGTTAGCTAGCCTTTATATTGAACCACGCCCACACATGCAAAAATATATAGTCAGGTACAAAATTCTGACACATGGTATTAAGTTATTAAGTTACGGCACATGTTTTTTTGTGTGATTAAGGATCACAACATATGATACGAATGAATACAAATGTAAAAAATAACAATATATTTAATTTTGTGAATTGTGCCTCTCGGTTGCTGTGCCACCTGCACTGTGCAAGGAGATCAGCAGCTAAATGCACATGAAGAGGGGCCGTTTTAGTGGATACATACATAAACACACACACGCCACTGTTTTTTTTTTTTTTTTTGCTTCCCACTGTGGAGGTTTTTTTTTTTACCTAAGTTGCTGAATTTCAGGGGGTTTAGGCTCATTCTTGCCTAATTTTTCATATTTCCTCTTTCTGTGAAGCATCTTTGTGACAGTGTCTCTGTATAAAGTTCTGCATCTAAAAGTGGACTGAATAGATACATACAAATGTTCTTTTAACTTCCAAAGTAAAGCCTGAGTACCTTTTCTTCTCCATCATACTTGATGTGGCAACAACTGTGTGGAAAAGCTTTTGTCCACAGAACAGGTGCAGTAATCCTAACCATGTCAAACACGATAAAGTGCATAACCATGCATTTTATTATTTCTCTCACCATTCAAAGGAGACACCTGCTGCTTACACAGAGCTTTGCCTTTGCCGTGACTAAAAACAGGTATTAAAAACCGGAAACAGCTATTACTCTGTTTCCTCTGGTTTCTGTTGAAAAGATGACAAAATGAAAAGGGTGTTTCTATAGGTCAGAAGAAATAAAGAACAAAAGTACATTCATCTTTTTGTCCCTTTTTTTGCCCAAATGTCGCCCAGTAATTATTTTTGCGTCTTTCCACTTTGTAACTATTGTAATGTACAATAGTACATAATTGAAATAATTGAAATGTATTTTTCTCAACCTGTCAATGAACATTTCTTTCAGCCGACTACAATAGTTTATAACAAAGACTGTTCTATGTATAAATAGACCTGTGACTCTAATGGCTTATACCATGAAGTATAAAAGTAAGTCACAAAAAAAGTAGTGGTCTTGCCCACACATCCCCAGATCCCCTAATTCTGTTGTTGAGAATGGGAAAATTTAAAATGAATGCTCCTTGGACTTGGTTTTCATTGTAATTCACTCTAAAACTCTAAGTGGATAGTTTCTGTTGAGGTACACCAGGGATGGGCAACTCTGTGGGCCACTGTGTATGCAGGTTTTTGCAGCCACCAGTTACTCTGCCTCAATCAGCTAATTAGTCATATACACCAAATGAAAGCACAATAAAACGCTACAATACATGCATACGGGCACAGGAACATTCATCAGCTTCTGTTAATATCATGGAATATTAGCTAAAATATCAGATAATGTAAATGATTGTAAAATATTTGGTAATTGGTGGTAGCAAAAACCCGCATACACACCGGCCCACGATACCTGGAGTTGCCCATCCCTGAGGTACACCATGGTGTGTTTTCAGATGCTGTAAATGTATTTGATATGAAGTTGGTCTTTGTTGTATTGTATTATATGAGAGTAAGACAGTGTAATTACATTTGAAACAAAATAACACCCTTTAGCTTTATGGGGTGGACGTTCTGTGAAAATATGGATGGCCCATCTCACAAACACACGTCAGAAGCCTTTACCAGGGGGGTATACTATGAAGCAGGATTTCTGAGTTAGCTAGATAACTGCACTGAGTAAAACCCCAACAGCTCTTTTTCAGTCCATGTTCCAGTTTTTGGTGGGTTATCAGTTATTCAGCTAACTCAGTAATCCTGCTTCGTAGTATACCCCCATGCTTGTTCATAAATACTCGTTACGTCCAAAAATTAATAAGTAACTATACATGAATAACACTTTTCCTGAGTTAGCATGCACTATAGATTTTTGTAAAACTGTGGTGGGAAAATAAATGTATAGCTTTTATGGGAATCCATCCACTATGTTCAGGCCCATAATTATGTAACACCCATAATCCGTTTTTTATGTTTTTTTGTAAACTCACAAACTAAACAGAGGACATTATTTGATCTTGGGTGCACTATTGGGATCGAAACAGTTAAAAAAAAAGCTAAAGGGTGTTAGTTTGTTGTAAACAAGGGTTGAATCATAGATTTGGGGCTCTATCTTGGCGATCTTGGCTTTTGGTCTAAGTGCATGGCGTAAAGTCCATTTTTGTTATGTCCAAGTCCACTTTTGCTATTTTAACGACGTGTTTTTTGGGTGCTAAGGGCGTGACATGCAATAAACCAATCAAAATGTCATATCCCATTCCCTTTAAAAGCCTGCTTTTCCACCTTGGCGGATTGCTTATATGATGGCGAAACAGACATGCTCGTGCGTGTTTAGTGCGATCAAGGAATAGCCTATATGGATCAATAGTAGCCTATGATAAATATTATTCGGACTAACCATTATGAGTTCCCGGTAATTCCTGACAGTGCTGTTATTTTACAAAATATATGCGGTTAAATTTCGTTAGAGGCACCTGCAACAGCTGAGAATAAGCTACCAATGGCTTCCGTCTCACCTTAGAAAATGCCAAATTAGCCTGCTTGCTTAACAAATTTCATTTGATTATGCAATGAAGCAATGAACTCATGTTCAAGCTTTATCCAAACTTCATTACCTGCATTCTCATTTTGATTAATAAAATAAATAACGTTATTTTGCCTTAATGATGACAATAAATACAATAAAGCTGTCAGGTTGGCAACCCATAGGTTCACGCATATTTTCCCTTGTTTTATAATGTCCTGCGTATGGAAATGTGACAAACCTGTTTTACTGGTAGCGTAATGCTTTAAAACAATCCACTTTCCCAGGAAGACTGTTAAAAGTGCGATTTACAGCAGGGGAAACAGACCTGCTCCTGTAAAGCGCACATGCAGATAATGGTATTAAAATTAATTGTGAATTAATTGTAACATGCTGCAAATTTGTTTTCGTTTCTAATTAGATGCTTAGTTCTCTTTAAAATCTTTTGTTCAGTTATGGAATAACAGGTGAAATCAGCGGGGTTATAATAAGCTGAGGGTATGGAAACCATGTCACTGTAATTTAAATGAAGGACGAAGAATAGCTAAGGTTACAATTCAGTTAACATGGTGACATTTACCTCCGGTTTTTAACCATAGGCTATCGAAAAAACCTTATGTATGCACAGCAAATCCACTGTAGCCTAGGCTATTTGAAAAAGAATAAAAGCAATATTCACTGGACAAGGTTTTGAACTTTTTTCAGTCACAAACCATTCTATTTACTTACAGGCAGTATTCCTAGATAAACAGAGCTGTATTGTAATGACATCTGAAGCGCATTTTCAGAACTCAAATGTCCGTCTATTGCAGTGCGCGAGTTTTCCATTGAATGACAATTCACGCATTAGGGGCCCTATCTTACACCCGGCGCATGGTTCATTATAACGCCTTGCGTTCACATCGTTTAAATACTATGTATTCTTGCGCCCGTTGCAAGTGAACTGGGCGTGTTGGTCTTAATCTAAAATATAAGACGTTTTTATTTGTTTTACACTTTTTTTTGGGTCTTTGCATAATTCCATTTGTGTTATCTGATAGTGTTGATGTCTTTACTATTCTAAAATGTGGAAAACAGTAAAAATAACGAAAAAAAACTTTCTACAAGTAGGTGTGTCCAAACTTTTGACTGGTACTGTAAGTGCGTCTACATAGGCATGTGCACAACATGCCTACCCTCCTGTCTGTTACACACAGGGGCACGTACAAGCATGACTAAAATATCTAGATCACAATGTGAAATATTATTATTGTGTAGGCTATGTCAAAAATGCATAATAATAAAAGGTTCCATAGGTCCACATACCTTTCCCTCAGCGAAGGGAAACGATGCCAAATTAATTGCTCTCAGCCCACTCCATCAACATCCAGGCGATGTGCGATGGTACGGGACAATGGCTATCCATTAGGCTTGATATAGGTGTTATCAGCTCCTTTTTAATGGATAGCCATTGTCCCGTACCATCTCACATCGCCTGGATGTTGATGGAGTGGGCTGAGAGCAATGTGGCATTCCCCTTAGCTGAGGGAAAGGTATGTGGACCTATGGAACCTTTTATTATTATGCATTTTTGATATAGCCTACACAATAATAATATTTCACATTGTGATATAGGTATTTTAATCATGCTTGTGCACGCCGCTGTGTGTAACAGACAGGAGGGTACGCGCGTTGTGCACACGCCTATGTAGACGCACTTATATGCGCCGTTAAAATAACATGTAAACAACTGCGACATGACTTTAGACCAGGTTTGTGGTGGTTCTAGCGCAAGTGCTTTCTGCTGGCTCAAGATAGCAATACGCCAAAAAGAATCCTGGCCACTCCTCATCTTAAGACCAACACACCCAGTTCACTTCTAATGGGCGCAAGAATACATGGTATTTAAACGGCGTGAACGCAAGGCGTTATAATGAACCTAGCGCCGGGTGTAAGATAGCAAAGACACTTGCGTTTGGGTTAGCGCTGCTTAGCGCAGGGTGTAAGATAGGACCCTTTATCTCAATTCCTCAGTAACTATGAGTCTTGATTTAAGGAAGATGTGGAAATTAGCTGAAATACACATGCACAATTTAATTCTCTTTCCAGGTAACCATGGAAATGGGTAACATTTGTCAGTGGAGCCTCCGATAACCTTTTGTGTGATCCTTCTTTTAATATAACTGCTGCTGCGTTACAGAAAAAAACATAACTGAACAAATAAGTAAAAGTAAGTTTGATTATCTCATATGTGTTGCCTTTTATAAACACTGTATGTGTAATCAGTTCTTCGCTATACACACCAAAGTATGATGAATCTTGTATGAAGCGGGAATCAGAAAATCTACAACTTGGCATGAGTTCAACAGCTAGTCATATCTTCATTCGATGGCAATTCATTTTCTGAATTAAACATTATGTGTTTTTCTTGCCCACAGCCTCCCATTCACCTAAAAGTGATAAAAGGGGAAAATAATTTTAAAAGCTGAAGGAGATGTATTGAATACAGTCAAAGAGACAGCTGTACATTTTCAAAGCGATGGTTTCGTAGAGAGGTTTCCTCATTTGCACTCACGGTATTGAAATGAAGAGCACATATTTGGGCACATCTTAAAAGGATAAATATGAAAAAGATGGAAACAAAAATACTGAAAAAATACAAAATGAATATCATGCTAATTAACATTTTGAAAGGTTGGTTTTAGTGTCAAATTCTGAACGGATATCTTGAGAAAGGATCACGGTGCTCAATCTGTTTTTATCTGTACTTTTTTGTCTTTTTAAATTTCCAGGCAGGAAGGTATCCCTGACACTGAGTGGTCTTCCGCTGGAAATGGGAATGTGCCAAAACCTTGGGAACAACATCTGGAAACTATAAAAGCACTGGAGCAGCAAGCACCTCCAGACACTTCCAAATGTCTGCTAATATACATTTTATATGTCGATCAGGAATGCTACGGAACATTCTGCTGCTTCACTGGAGCATGTGGGTACGGACAGGAATGCCATGCAGCTTAGGGTCACATTCCTGCCATTCCCTCCTCCATCTGGCCGGTGCCATTACTGATAAGGACCAGCCACACCATCTCGTAGCCGTCTGCCAAAACTCGCATTAACAAAGCATCCCTGAGTCCTCCACAAAGAAAGCAAGCGTACATTGACATTGGTGATTAAATCAATCAGTCTTTATTTTTTATAGCACTATTTACACAAATGTTGCCACATAGTGCTTCACAATGGACTTTTTTTCTGCAGGGAATCAAAAAATAGAAAAACCACAACTGAGCCAATTTAAGAAACCCCCAAATTATTCCTGACTCTTTGAAAGGTGAACAACATTCCAAAGTAAATCTTATGAAAGCAATGATGCGAAGCCTGCAAAGCGAGTTCGGGCAGACAACTCGAGAAGCGCCAAATCGCGTCAGCTCACATGATGCTACATCTTAAATGGGAAGGCTATTTAAATCACCAACCTTACCTGTTCATGTGTTCATGCTGCTGCTGCCTGCTATGCGATCTGTTCTGCTACGCTGCTAACATGCTTGGCTTTCCCTGCATACCTCTGCAAGTTTGCCTTTCAGTGAAGTTTTTGCGCTCCCACCACCACCACCCCAGCATCCACCTGTGGGCTCTGCTTCTGTTATGATTCCCGTGAGAGGGCTCAGTGGTATATGGCTGGCTTATACTAAACAATGTTACGCAAACAGGGAGTGGTAAGAGGCAGAGCCTGACGCCAAAGAATTGCATTCACTTTAAATCTAAAAAAAAAAACATTGCTTAATTCAATCGTGAGTTGTCTGACTGAACTTCATATAGGCAGACAGTGCTTTTTGAGGTGCCGTCTGTTCATAAGAGACACTGAAACTCACTGTGGTCAGTGGCCCAGTCTGACTCAGGCAATACGATCATGTGTGCTACCTGGTTTTCATTGGCTATGTTCTGCCATCTTAATGCATTTTATGCATGGTACGTGCCCAGGCACTGGCATCTCCCAGTTGGAGTAAACCCTCTGACGATACAGTGATAAGGTTCTTTTGAAGTCTTAGTGCTTTCAAAGAATAGCACCATACAGTGAGTAGCAGAGAAGTTTGTGATATTGAAAACATGATGTGGTTCTCATCAGCTATTCTGACAATATGTTTGCCATAATGTTTTTTTTTTTATCCCACTGAACCTGTCATCCCAGATTCTTATAAGCATTTTTTCTGAGACGTGTAAATCGTAAATCTTGCTACTCATACAATCTAGACTCTTATCTGTCTCATTAAAATTACAGTCAGGTTTTGAGCAACAGGTGCTATAGGTACTGCTGCCAGATCTATTGCCTTTGACTGGGATGATTAAAGCTTTAGGCATTCTGATAAACATGCTCATCGCTTGCATCATGGTTAAGAAGTTTTACTCGACTCTGAAGTTTCAGGATTGAGCCTCAGGTGATGCAATTCTATCACAACCTTGAGTATTTCAGTACTTCATTTAGCATCATGAATCATGTGCCAGAAAGCTATGCAAGTCACCTCAAATGACAGCGTCTCTTAAGAATACTAAGAAGACTAATAAAGATGCCTGCACTTTTCAATTGAATTAAGGGGGAATATATATTCTCCCATTTTGAAATCATCAAGTGCAGCTGTAGTCAGAATTTCCTGTACTATTAAACAATCGTGGTTCTCCGCTGCTCCAGGAATTAGGAATTCCACTAGTCAATATGCACCTGACCCTCACGCTAAATTGTATTATATGTGGTTTTTGGTGATTTGGTGTATTTTTTTTAAATATAAAGAGAATGCAGATGTTTAATCAATGTGTACATTTTATTCATTTTATATCTTTGTAGATCTAGAGGTGGCTTTCATGGTGAGATATTGTTATTTTACAAAATATTTCAGTGATGCTCTGCAGCCAATTGGTCCATACCAGCCTACTGTTGTAAATTTCCCAGAAGAGGAAAACCGTTTTCTCCAGCCATGCAAATATTGCATCCCCAGGCATATTGCCCAGTGCACTGAGATAGGCCAGCCTCTCCTCACAATTAGCCTGACTCTGTAAGATTCATATTACTGTCAAACATGTGGATCTGATTTTGGTGCAGTCTGTCTCTGGGCTGCGATTTGTTCCTTTCTAGAAACAGCTTTTTGGACAAAGGCGTAAAACATCCGGCTCTGCACATGCAGCACTTCATTAACAATAGCACCCACTTGCTTAAATCCTAGTACCACCACCACTTTTTCCCCATGGCCTTACATGTTTTTACTGAATCTTTTTCCCATAAAAAAATCTGTGTAAAATCACATTGTCGTCCAGACAATCACTTTTGATTGGTTTATTGCATGTCACGCCCAAGACACACCTATAATTAATGATGAGACTAGGTTCAGCCACCTGTCAAAAGCATTTAAAACCCTGTGGTCGTCTGAGCATGATGCTTTTCCTGAGATTGAGACAAATTGCATAGTCCTGCAAATAATATGTGGCTTTTAAACACAGAAAAGAAAGATTGGAAAAGGGGAAATTCAGAATTAAGTAAATTACATTTGGAGAAGTGGTTTCACATTACTTGGCTTTGACTTGGACCTAAAGCACAGAGCAGAAATGTGTTTTGGTAAAAAGCAATCCTCCTTGCCTCCTCATATTCTTATACATGTCATTACAATGAGAAATGGAAGAACCAATCATTGGCTCATTCATGACAGTAATATTACATATTTTTTGAGTACTTCATCCGAGCAGCTTGGTGAGAGATAAATGGTGAATAGGGGGAATGTATCCTGAAAGATTTGGTTTGATTTTAGGCTAAAATTAATTTTCGAATGTTATTTTTATTCAAAATGAGGAAGAGAAAAAATGGGAAGCAAAACAATATTCAGCCTTTACTGAAGAGTTCAGCGATAGACAATAAAAAATGAGCCTTTCCATTGGCTAAACATTTGTGGTTCAATTTTCCAAATCTGTTCCATTTTTCTTTCACCCATAAAAAACACTTTTATATATTCAGCATGTTTTTTGTGTTTTTTTTCATGTATTTTTGCATGCAGTCGTGTGTTTCTTAAAGAGGCAAATCCCACTGACTGTCACATGTAATTTTTCTCTTCATGAAAAGACATTCCAGTTGCTCTAACAAAAAGTGAAACCTGTAGAATGTAGAGGAGGCTTCCTCTACCCCAGGATTGAAAGTAAAGGCACAATCCATCCCTGCCCATCCTAGAGGTACTCAATCACAGCAGCGTTATGTTCCATGTCCATTCTAACAGCCCTGCAATTTGCTATAGATCGCATTGCCCTTGATAAAATGATTTCAGTTCACATTGCAGATAAGATGTACTTCACCGGGTTTGTCATTCAAAGTTAGTTTTAAAATGGCATAACTTCGCAAAACCACAGACCTTGTTTCAGCACAAATTGTACTCAATTTTCCATCATCGAGCCCTCAATGTTTCATTCAGCAATTCATATCAGTGCAATACGTACCTCTGCTTTGGTGTTAGGACCTGCGTTAATCATATTTTTTAATCCCATTGGATGTGAAATGAAAGATTAATGAGATTCGGCTACTTTGATCCAGTTTAGGTGTCGAGCACATTTCCCAAAGGTGAGGGAGACCTGCTTAAGGTCAGGCATATTAATCAATCTGAGAATGCTGTCAGAAGTTTTACTCAAGTCAGAGAATAATCATTACATGTTAAATGACATATTTGTTAAGGAGTTGTGTTACTAGAGGGAGCATACATGCATATACATGACTTTTTTGTATTCGGTCTTCATGGTGGGTAAGAGTGTTCCAATATATAAGTGTTATATAAGTCATAAAGTGTTGTTTCTGTAAGGATCACATTAATATTATTCAATTTTGGCGAGGTGAAAATTGTTTATATGACTTTTACAAAGATAATGGGGCTGCCTGAGACAAAAATGAATTATAGGCTGCATGCCATCCATCACCAATAATTGTGAAAATTGTTACATTTTTTTCATCAAGCAAATTAAACATTTTCAGAGCTGTAATTCTCTTCTATTAAATTCACAGATATCATAGATATTTGAAGTCTTGGGTTTAACCACATGCATGTTAGATGTTTGCATAATTAAACAATAAACCTTGCCCTTACTCAGTTTCTATACTGTATATCCAAATAAAAAAGTACAAGTTTGGATAATATTGTTGTAAGCAAAAGAATGGGGTCAAAGAGCCACTGAAAAGCCATAACTGTCGGTGCTAACAGTAATTAGACACTGCACTATTATGGGGCTAGCTTACATAAAAAAGGGAACATACATGCCAATTGGATTCTATTTAGTGATAAAGGTATAGATTCATTAGTTAATTAGTAATGGGCTACCACATGTGGTATATTAAACATATATACTATATTAACTTGTTTTCAAATTATTAATTTGAACATAATAACTCTAAATTGCCATAAAATGAAATTGGTTGAATCACTTTTGTCAGTATTGCATGTAAAACCATTGTGGTCCTCCATATGCTAGCCAATAGATAAACCATTGTGGTCCTCCATATGCTAGCCAATAGGCTTGCCAATAGATAAACCATGATTTAAAAAACATATACATCTCAAGCAAGGATTCACATCCCGGCTTGAGACGTGCATGTTTAACTTGGATTTCGCTATAAATGAAGCACTTACCCTCCTATGCACCACTTAAAGGGGACATGAAGCACTCGGTAAAGTGGCTCTGGTTTGTTAGATTCTTACCTTAAATTAGATGTGAACGTGCATTCAAATCTCAAGCCGACCTGTATTTGCTGGAAAAAGAAGTTGAAATTCGCTTTTTTTCCACTAGGGCGCAGCCATCTTGGACCAACTGCGGTCATGACGTCACTAGGTTGGTTGGTCTCAGCTGTTCAATGTATTACTATGGGGAAATAGCTGACTTTCAGTGAGCTCAACGATGTATCGTGAGGAAAAAATAAAACAAAAAACGCACAGACGGTCTTTTTCTATTGCCCCAAGATGCTCAAAAGAGTATTACCGAACAAAACTTAATTTAAAACTTAATTTCCACAAACTGCTTCTGACCATACTAATGCTGTGGCCAGCCGGCAACTGCAACGCCGCTGCATTGCCTTGATATATTAGTTAACAGCCTGCAAATATATACCTACCACGACCTAGGATCACAAGCTAACGCTTATTTTATATAGGCAATATTAGCCAGACACGACTTTAGCTCCCAAACCGTTTATCAAGGCAATGCAGCGGCACAGCAGTTGCTGGCTTGTCAGGCCACAGCATTAGTAACTATAGTCAGAAGCAGTTAGTGGAAATTAAGTTTTGTTCAGTAATACTCATTTGAAAAAGACCGTCTGTGCGTTTTTTTTTTTCTCCACACGATACATCGTTGAGCTCACTGAAAGTCAGCTATTTTCCCATAGGAATACATTGAGCAGCAGAGTTCTACCTCATAAATAACTTATTATTCATACAAAACCATACTATCTACTCTTCCTTTTGTATTCTGTGGTCCAAAAACCAAAAATGTATTGTCAGCAGAAAATAATATAAATATAGATTTATATATATAGAATACATTTCTTGGAATTTTTTATTAGCTTTATGTTAATCATAATGTCAATCGTAATGACATCTGCGGTGTTATGGGTGGAAAAAAAAGCAAAATAAATAAATAAAGCAAAAAGGCAGCACATTCTGCCGATTGTGATGCCATATCTTCCTGATTTTCTTGGAATATATTGCCTGAAAGGGACCAGGAATTAATCTACAGTGGCTGTATTGTAAATATGTGGCAATCGCTCAAACCATTTTCCCAAAACATCCCTAATGGGAGAAAATTCCCATCTTTCTCAAAACGAGCAGGTCTCGTTTCGTGATTGTTGAATCAAATAACTCTTGAGATGACTTGAAAGGTTTGCAGTGACATAGTACCACAGAAAGTAGCCCGGCCTGACTCGGAATCCTATAAGCTGGCAGAAACCTCATTACTGGATCTGTACTCTCCAGCAAGAAGCAACGGTCCCATGTAAGCATGCAGGTCTGTTCCATCTCGCTCCTTCCAACTGTTGCAAACAGTGTTCGTCATCTCAAGCACAATTTTCTCAATAGGCTGAGTTAAAAGCTCAAAAGCAGATTTTATGTCTTGCACATGTAACACTGCACGACTGGTGGGCTTATTGGGGTCATTCTGATTTATGTTTTCAGTTTGTACCCTGCCTTGCCTCTCATAAGGGGTTGAGAAGTTACCATGATATACTGACATTTTTTGACATAAAGATGTCATGGCTTTGAGCTTCTGTCTCATTGGGGCCACCCTCCTCATCAGAGCTCTTTTTATCATGGTCAGGATCATACTCAATATGACCCTCTATCTCAGACACTTCCTCCTCTATCTCCTCCATTTCATTGTCATGATCAGGGGCCTTGTGTGCTGTGAATCTTTTTTGCATGTTGAACTATGTAGATGCTGCCGCAGAATGAAATGAGAACCCCAACCCTTAAAGTGATCCATCCATATCTACTGCATATCTGGCAGCAGAGCGGTGGTTTGAGGCTCGTTTGTTACCTCAGACCCTTGATGACTTACAGCCATTTAGCCAACCATGTGTTCCATACTATTCCCGTGTAATTTACAGCTTATCCTTTTATACCCTGTCATGATATCATCACCTGTTTACCTGTGGAATGTTTTTGAACTTCCCAGTCTTTTTTTTGACCCTGTCCCAACATTTTTGGAACATGTTGCATGCATCAAATTCGGAATTAGCATTTATTTACAAAAAGTTGATAAGGTAAAACATTAAATATCTTTTCATCTGTTTTCAATTAAATATGTATATGTAAAAGAGAATTTACCAATCACTGCTTTCTGCTTTTTTGTGCATTTTACATACCGTCCCAACTTTTTTGGAACCAATATTCTTTGTTGGATCAAATTGGACCCATAACACCACAGCTGTAACAGCATTTACATATACAAACATCTTCCTAACTCAACAGGAAGGTTAATTTAACCAAGCAGTAATGTACAACATATTTAAATGTTTTATGTTTTAACCAAGGAGTTGTATCAATAGGAGATCATTATAATTCATTATGGATCTATTTATAATGTGTTATAGATATGGGCTTCATAAACATGTTGCTCTGAGAGGTGATATATTTCCTTTAGAATAGGGTAAATTTAAGGGCATAAACCCAAGGCCTTTATTCCTTAGACCATACAGTACAATCAACAACGTAATTACATAAGTTGATTTAAACAGAAAATTATTGTAAAACTGAGTTCTAGACCTCCATTCAAAAAGGCAATGTGTGGTGCTGGTTTTGCGACCTTCAGAAACCTTGCATACACAAAGATATATCATTGTTTGGCTATGCAAAAGCCTCTTCCACACAAGGTTTATCAAGCTCTTAACTCCAGAGGAAACATGACTGTGTGTAGCAGACTTCGCAAACCAAGCACCACTCGCATGCTTTCAATTCACAAGGAACTGCCTGTTAAAGGTTGGAAGATAATATTATCTGCTTCTTCATCTCCGTCTCTTCAATTATCTCAACTCTTGAACCTCACCTAGTCATCTTAAAACAAGATGTGCCCTTGGGAAAGGTAGACCAGTTACTCAATAAGCAAAGTTCTTTCCTGCATTTTAGTGATTTTGTTTTTCTCCAAAGGGAGCACAATCACGGTGTGCTCTTGATTTTCCAGGCACATTGCCATATGCCCTTCTTATATCTCCTGTTCTGAAGATATTCAGTCCCAGAGAGAAGGCAAGCTCTCTCTTCAGCTCCAGTAGACATTAAATGCCCTGGGCCTGGCATTGTACATACACAGAACTCTGCGGTTTTTCAACACTGTGCGATTTAAAGTGAACTGGAAAAATGTGAAATAAAAATAAGATTTTTCCACTAAAATTTGATATTTATTCTGTTGTCACAAAAAAACAAAAATAAAATTAACATAAAAGTTTATTAAAAAATTAAATAATACCAGTAATAATACCATAAATACATAAAATACATGGTTGCACTTCACGTGAAATGTGGAAAAGTTTCAATACTCAATTCCACACATTAGGCCTGTTAGCTCAAACTGTGTGATTCTTGGAAGACTTGGATTAAATAATTTGGCAAAGAGAAGAATCTTTAAGTCTATATAGTGCTAGGTTTTGGCATGACTTGGGTAAATAATATATATCTCGAAGTTTCAGCCTATGCTGGGTTTTGTGTTGAAAATAGGCAGAAATCCTGTCTCCACAAAGCTTTTAATAAGCGCAGTCTGGTTATCTCCATGGGTACAGCTACCACTGTCAGCTGTCCAAATTGGTAGTGCAGCTGCTTTGAGAGGAGTTTTTTTGGCACAGATTCTGCAAAGTAATAAGAAATAATTCCAGTGAAGACCCTGTTGAACTTTGATATACACTATTATTACATAATGTACTTGCTTATCAGGTGTCATTGTGCTGGGGGAATTACATTGTGTGTGTATATATACATTTCAGTTCAAAAGTATTTGGACAGTGACACAATTTTTGCAGTTTTGGCTCTGTACTCCAGCACATTGGATTTGAAATGGAACTGTGACTATGAGGTTAATGTACAGACTTTCAGCTTTAATTTGAGGGTTTTTTCATCCATAATGGGTAAACCGTGTAGCAATTGTAGCCATTTTTACACATAGTCCCCACATTTTAGGGCAGATGTACTAAAGGATTACGACTGCTTTTCCAAAGCAAAAGCAGTTGCTTAAAAGTCGCTATATCGGATATACAAAACGGTCGCAATGAGTAAAAATTAGGATGTAATTTTGCGGGGGTAACGTCACTCTGCGACGGTCTGTTTGACCGCCATAGATCCGCAATACACTACTCACAAAAAGTTAGGGATATTCGGCTTTCGGGTGAAATTTCAGGATTAACCTAAAATGCACTATAACCTTTACAGGTGAAATTAATTTGACCTTCTCTAAACTTTTGAATGCACATGTCCAACTATTCAATGTTTCAGCACTTTTTGCACAACTTGCTGTTCTCTAACAAGGAGCTGAATGGCAATATTCACAACAGGTGTTTGATCCATGAATCGACCAATAAATTTCCTGGTTCAATTAGAATTGGTATTTAAACAGTCCTCTTCATCATGCTGTTCACATTTTGACATCATGAGACCAAGACGACACCTAACAATTGATCAACAGTACCTCGCCATTGCGAGGCTTCAAACAGGATGTTCTCAGAGGGAAGTGGCCACTGAGCTTAGAGTGTCACAGAGTGTCATCAGCAGGTTGCAACAGAGATACAGAGAGACTGGAAGAGTCACAGAAAGGCATAGAAGTGGACGTCCTTTGGCCACATCCCACACTGATGACCGCTTCATTGTGAACAGTGCCCTGCGGAACCGGATGATGAATGCCACTCAACTCCAGGCACATTTAAGGGAGGTGAGAGGCACCCAAGTGTCACGTCAGACCATTCGAAACCGTTTACATCAGCGTGGTCTGCGTGCTAGACGACCTGCAAGGGTACCTGACCACACCACCAGGCACAGGCGTCATCGTCTTGCATGGGCCAGGGAGCATTTACGCTGGACGAGGGACCAGTGGGCCTCAGTGCTGTTCTCTGATGAAAGTCGATTCACGTTGAGCAGAAATGATGGCCGCCAACGATGTTGGAGACGTCAAGGAGAGCGCTATGCATCAGCCACTGTTGTCACCAGACGACCCTTTGGTGGTGGCGGTGTTACAGTGTGGGCAGGTGTGTCTAGTCAATACAGAACTGCCCTACACTTTGTGAATGGTACAGTGACAAGCCCATACTACCTGAATAACATCATTAATCCAGTCATTGTGCCCCTGCATGAACAACACTGGCCTAATTTCATCTTCATGGACAACAATGCTCCAGCTCATCGAGGTCGCATCATTAGGGAAAGGCTGCTGGAGACTGGGGTACCTCAAATGGAGTGGCCTGCACTTTCTCCAGACCTGAATCCCATAGAAAACCTATGGGATCAGCTGACTCACCGTGTAGAGGCTCGTAACTCTGTACCCCAGAACCTCAATGACCTGAGGGCCGCCCTTCAAGAAGAGTGCGATGCCATGCCTCAGCAGACAATAAGTCGACTTGTGAACAGCATGAGACGTCGTTGTCAAGCTGTAATTGATGCTCAAGGGCACATGACAAGTTATTGAGACATTGACATTTTTGTTGTGGTATACCCACCACTGTTGTTGGCTTTTGTTTCAATAAATAGTTTGAGATGAGGAAATCACCATTGCATGCTTCTACTTAAATGCCCTACTTTCATGATACGTATAATATCACTGTAGCGTGAACTTACATTTTCCATAAATTTCACCCGAAAGCCAAATATCCCTAACTTTTTTGTGAGTAGTGTATAGCGAATGTTTTGCGCTGCGACTGTTTCCTTCATAAATCCGGCCTTGAGATCTTATTTTCAGGTACTCTTACGAGCGATAATATAACCTCTCTGCATTTGAATGAATCTCTATGGGAATTGGGGGGGTGGGACTAGATTAAGCAGTGGATTACACGGGAATAATATGGAACACATGGTTGGCTAAATGTCTAGTTGATAGCTCACATGGTGTGGCGCTTGTGGCATTCATTACTGATAATATTGTGAACATGTCTGAAAGGAGTCACAGTTAAAGTTAGTAGCTAACATAAATTTGTTTTTATCTAACATTAGCCAGCGAAGTTAGATAGCTACCGTTAGCTTGCAAGAATACAGATACTAAGTTCACATTAGGAGTTGGTGCTGTTAGGTCTGAGTTGTGTGGAACTGCTGATCACTAACCTGGCAAAATATCTTTTAAGTAAAATATCCACCTTGCTCTTGAGTTGTCTCCAGCTGCATTAGGGAGTTCGAGCAACCTGATGTTAGCGATCACCACGACCTTTAAGACGCTGCCTGACTACTGAAATTTGAGCTTACCGTTGAGTTACATCTAAGTTCGGTTAATAACAGACTACAGTAGATAGCCTGTGACTGGACTGATTGCTGCTGAATGACACCAAAGCAGTGTTCATGCTTGGCCGGGAGGAGAAGACTCCCTTTGCCATCGATGTGGGTCTCATTTTGTAGACTTGCTCCCCGGTAAGAGCTTGCAGCTTGTATCTCTGTACATATTGTTGAACTGCCATATATGTTTAGAGATTAGTTACTACCATAAGTGTTAATGTTATTAAACTTTTCGTATTTTATATCACTGTGTGCTTGACTGGGTTTATCTTTGAGGTTGTGGTTCACATTAAAGTGGCTTAGTGTTACCTCCACTACTGTACACCTGGTTATTGCAACACAGGTGGATTTTGGGACATAAAAAATCCAGCATCAGCGGTCTCTCTGCCAACCACAAGTTGATTTGTAGCATTCTGATACAAAGCCTGTGCAGTTGGTGGATTGCAGAGTGAATAGATATGCTGGCTGGAGACCCAGTCTTTGTAGGAGAATTAATGCTTTTCTGCACTCTCCCAAATGGATAGTGGAAGTTGTAGCAATTGGGTATGCCTGTGAAAATGATTGGACAATTCATATTAGGTATAAAGAGAAAAAAAATGAAATTCTAATCAAATTTGAAAAGCATATACATATTGCTGGACATTTACAGACACAATTGACGTTAAATCATTTGCTCAAAGACAGACGGCATCTGTGCTCTCTTATGCAGGGTTTCAGTCAAAATGTAGCACCCTGAGCCCCAACATGTGCATACTGAAAATGACACATCCCTGTTTTGTCAGATATAAAGTGGATTTAGGATATGACATGTGGAACTGTTTGAATGGATGTGAGCAGTATGAACATGGCATCTGGTATAAAGTACCAGTATAACGTCTGGAACACTCTACGATTGGCATGTGGAATTGTTTGAATGGATCTGAATTGCTTTGAAAGAGGCTTTGGATGCAGAGATTTGGGAGTGTCCGAACTGGCAGTGGGAGGTGAGGTTGGGGGTTGGGGGATGGGGGACGGGGACATGCAGGGGGGGGTGTAGGGTAATTCATCGTCTTGTTCCCTCTGTCTTTAGGTCATGTATGGCTGTCATTGTTCCACAGTGGCAGAGCAAATTTTATTTTGGCTCATTACATGAGTGTGCTATACCTCCACACAAGTCAGTTAATCAGTCTCCACTCAACGGTAACATTAACACTGCGTCAGCCCCAGCACAGATCATCACAATGTGACAACCCAGGCATTCCTGCTGATAAATTTCCTTTACCGTCAGTACAATCCTTCAACTCATTAAAAGAATGGTGCTAAAGATATGCTTATGATGATTAATACTATAAACACTGGAAAATACCACCCAATCAAATCCCATGTCTGTTTTTCATGCCCTCTCCTGCCTCTCATCACTCTGAGTTCATAAATATGTTTAGAAAATCTGGACCAGAGTTTTAAACGAGCCCAAAAATGTCAGTCCGACCCGACATGAGCCCACATAATTTTCAGCCTGAGCCCAACCAGAGCCTGCGTGTTGCAGCATTTTGAAAGCCCAACCCGATTTGAACCCGACTTAAAGAGGTTAAATTGTGATGATCTACCATAATGCTGCTGGTGCGTGCACAAATCAAAATCGGCCTGCTACCAAATAGCCTACATGAGCTTGCGAAAGAGAATTAGAGAAAACTACAAACATATTACAATGAGGGTTGCTTCTAATGTAGGCCCTTGTGGGGGCACAAATCTAAATTATTCAAATCATTCAATGCAAATTATGTAATATTTGTAACTACCCTTCCGCTATCATCACTTGAAAGCAATAAAGTATGAAAAAAAAAGTATGAAGCAAATGAAAAAAATAGTGATGCAAATTACCACTCAGCAAAATAAAAAGGAAAATCTGTGTGTCATTAGTGGAAAAGCAATTTCTGCACTTAGTGAGTCTGATACTCAGGCGTTGATTTAGTATTATTCTGTGCCTGATCCTCCTTGTGCAATATTGCAGTCCAGCAACTGACATCTGCTTTTTTTTTTGCAACAGTTGTTTCAGCCAATTACTTATTTTCTGAACCAATGCGACCACATCACAGTTGCTCCTAGATAGGCAAATTGGCTCAAAAAGACCATGATCAGACATCCCTGCTATAAAAATTATGTACAAATGCTGAAAATAATATTATTCACCATGGCCAGATTTCTTAATTCCACAATCTAAGAGTTTCTGATCAACTATCTCTGAGCAGCTGTGATGCGCTCTTTCCGATCACGTTTCCTGTC
Organism: Synaphobranchus kaupii; assembly: GCA_029718625.1. Classification (NCBI taxonomy): domain Eukaryota; kingdom Metazoa; phylum Chordata; class Actinopteri; order Anguilliformes; family Synaphobranchidae; genus Synaphobranchus; species Synaphobranchus kaupii. Next base: position 206,037 of record CM056385.1, read on the forward strand.
TATTCTGACCTCACAGTGGTGGAATGAGCTTTCTGCGGTAGAATCACAGAGACACTGACCATCTTGTAATTCAGACTAAAGACTCACCTCTCAGACTGCCTCTAGGCTCCTTAAACCCTGACCCTGGACTGCTTTCCAAGAATATTTACAAATCTTACCACCTTTTAAAATTGGATGTTGACAGGATAGTTTATCAAAGTGTTGGTCAGAACAATTTATTACACTAACTCTTATTGCACTGTTACTAATTATCCCTTTCTGTAGTCACTGCTCTTATAAACCTATCAAATGCAGTTCTGGTAAATAAATGTTATGTAATATGCTTGCTTAAACAGTTTTCAAAAGCTTTTTACACATTTCTTTGAAAGCCTATTCAACCCAGGAACCAAACACACCACATAGATCAAGAAAAACCTCCAAAGACACGCATAATACCCTGAAAAATTGTGTCTTGCTTAATAGATCAGCAATTTTAAACCATCCATCTCCAAGAAGCAGAGGATTCACACCTTCATGCACCACAAGAGCAAGTACATCCAACATAACCAAAACAGACACAGGGAAGGATACGTATATCACATTTCAGCCAATACAGCCCATATTAAGAGGGAAATGGTAAACCTACAATGACAGGAGTTATGAATATTTTAGCCCACCTTTCAACTTCAGGACCCTGACATGAGTCAATATACAGTGGGGTGCAAAGATTTCGGCACCCCTGATCAAAATGCCTTTTACAATGAATATCTAAGTGAAAAGTACAAAGTCAAACGTGACACATGGCTAAATGGCTGTAAGTCATCAAGGGTCTAAGGTGAGCCCCAAACCATCACTCTGCGGCCTGATATGGAGTAGTGGATGGATCACTTTAGGGTTTCTTCTCCTGACTTTTTTCCCCAAAGAGTTCTATAAGAAAATGAGTCAGGAGAAATAACCATTGCAGTGATCCATCCACATCTACTCCATATCTGGCAGCGGAGTGATGGTTTGAGGCTCGTTCGATCGCTCAGACCCTTGATGACTTACAGCCATTTAGCCAACCATGGGTTCCATACTGTACCAGTGTAATTTACAGCTGAATCTAGTCTCACCCCCCAATTCCCATAGAGATCCATTCAAATGCAGAGAGGTTATAGTATCGCTTGTAACAGTACCTGAAAATAAGATATTGATAGTCTTTTGCTGTTGATGGGTCACAGATTTCAGGAAGTAACAGCGTGCAAAGGATATGCGACCAAATATTAAATATGATACTTTAAAAATATGTTAAAGCAATGGGTATGAGTACTTATGTATGTATGGAAAAATTTATAAAAACATGTTTTCATTTTGTCATGGGTTATTGAGTGTGGATTGATGGGAAAAAATTGCAAATTTATCCATTTAAAATTAAATCTACAACACAAATCAAAGTTTAGATCTAAAGTGTGCAAAAAGTGAAGGGGTCTGAATACTTTCTGACACCATTGTATACAGACGGGTGACAAATTAAAGGAAAAACCAAAACCCCTACAGGGGTCCAGTCTGAGGGGGTCCGGTGGCTCTGGTATGCTGTGGAGGGCATTTTCCTGGCATGGTTTGGGTCTACTTGTCCCCTTAGAGGGAAGAGTCCTGCAAATCAAGACAAAGTTATTCTCAGTGAATAACTTTGGAAGTGGTCTCTTCCAGGATGACAATGCCCCCCATCCACAGGGCAAGAGGGGTCACTGAATGGTTTGATGCATATGAACATGATGTGAATCATATGCTATGACCTTCGCAGACACCAGATCTCAACCCAATTGAACACCTATGGGAGATTTTGGACCGACGTGTTAGACAGCGCTCTCCACCACTATCATCAAAACACCAAATGAGGGAGTATCTTTTGGAATAATGGTGTTCCATCCCTCCAGTAGAGTTCCAGAGATGAGAATCTATGCTAGACTAGAGATAGAATCTACGCCAAGGCGCAGTGAAGCTGTTCTGGCGGCTCGTGGTGGCCCAACACCTATAAGACACTTTATGTTTTTTTTTTTTTTTTAAGTTATCACCCGTCTGTATATATTCAATTGTCTTATCTTATTTTTTACAGCTTTCCAGTGGCCAACCATGACGATAGCTCTTTAACAACAGGGTTGTGCACTCTAACAGTAAATCTCAAGGATAGATTTGTAACTGGAATCACTCCTGGACTGCGTCAGAAAGCACTGCACGAGGCAACATTCTAAGAATGAGCCCTTCAAGATGGCATGAATCATATGAGCATGATAATTAATTTGTGATTAATATGCTTTTATATAACTGACCCTGAGGGATTAGAGGGAAAATTATGCCTTTAGCCTTGGGGAAAGAATCTATCCTGTTAGAAGAAATAAAATCACAACACCATTCCTTTCTCCTGCAGACGAGACCTCTAATTTATCTTCAAGCACAGGGCGCTGCCACCCATATCACTAGATGAGTGATAAAAAGCTATTCTGCAAGGCTGTTATTCAGAAGGGAAAAAAAGTATGCAAACAAGGCAAGGCACAATGACGATATTAACGAGAACAATAATTGTTACAAATGATAAACAAAAAGACATGCAGCAGCTGTAATTGTTATTGTAAAGTATAATAAGATCAAAAACATCTACGACGTTAAAAAAAAAGCCAAGTTACTCATGCATAGCCTACATAGCGCTGTCTATAAGTTCTTAATTCCAACTTGCAAAAACTAGGCCTGCCTTTAAAAGTCTTGATATCAAAATGTGGCCAAGTTACAACTAACAATATTGCCTATCGTAGCTCACACTAAATAAACTAGCTCTATTCCAAAGCAATGCTATCCAAACTTTCCTAAATTATTTAATGCAACTTGGCCCTGTGTTTCTAGCATTGCTTTGTAATAGAGCTAGTTTATTTAGTGTGAGCTACGATAGGCAATATTGTTAGTTGTAACTTGGCCACATTTTGATATCAAGACTTTTAAAGGCAGGCCTAGTTTTTGCAAGTTGGAATTAAGAACTTATGGACAGCGCTATGTAGGCTATGCATGAGCAACTTGGCTTTTTTTACGTCGTAGACGTTTTTGATCTGATATCACTTATTTTTTATAGCTAACTAATGATGAATAATGCATGAAGATAAACACGGAGAGAGACATGCATTCCAAAGAAATGTATGCAAACATTCGCTTAACCATAACGCCCTCTATTGACAAGAATGAGAACAGTTATCCTATTACAGACAGCACACAATTACATTAAAAGAGTTTGTAGATGAGCAGTATTTAATGTGTAATGAAATACAATGAACAGCACCACCTGAGCTATGGATCATGAAGAAGCATGTAAATTAATTAACCCAGTCAACATGCAGACATACATGCACAATGGGCTAGACGCAAACACATTCTAGCTGAAAGACATACAGCCTAAATAGCTAGTACAGCCTAAATAGTTTGCATCAGTAAAATATGGAAATACAGTTTTAAAATAGGGCTATTAGTATTCTATGAAATACATTTAACGTTAGGCTATTCAACACTGGATTGCCGGATGTGTAACTCCTACCTTCCATGTGTGGGCTACGAGCTAGCGAGCGAGCTAGTGAGTTTCTGCACAGCAGAGTTTTTTTTCCGGTAGTGTAGAACGTTACCTGTGGGAAATGTTTTGGTACCCGACAGCTAGGTTTAGTTTCGTTTTCTGTAGTGCAATGAATGTAGGCTATAATGCATATTGATTCGCTTCGTAGTAGCCTAGCTTGTTTCTGCTTCCTGACGAGAAGCAGGAAGTAACGTTGGCGACCAAGCTTAATTGGACAACGCATATTTCCCAGGAATCTTAGCCAGAAAGAAAACAGTGGATACTACTAAGAAAGTACATACCAGAGATTATTCTTCTTATTATTATTATTATTATTATTATAATTAAAAGTGTTTGCAGTAAGCTACATTATCAGCAGAGTAGCGTAGACTAGAGCCAAATTCGGAGGCTATCTATTTATTTATAAGTGACTAACCATGAATCAGATATCTTTGGGGAATTGGCGGTTTATAAATCCGATCGCTTAAAGGCTTGCAGCTTAAAAGAGGCTATCCTCAATTCTTAATGTAGGCTATTATTGTAAATTCTTAATTTTTCTAATAGTTAATTTTATGGTGACCTTGTGTTATGTGTGAAAAGGATAAAGTGAACAGAGCTGAAGTGAAGAAATTAATGAATAAAGAAATGTTGGCCGAGGCAAGGGGTCTCCACAGTCAGTCAGTCATGACTGCAAGAGCAGAGCGTAACACCCTCCCCAAACCAGACAAAAGCGAGCGTCCGGTTTGGGGAGGGTGTGATATAATACAAGTGAAACATTGAACAGTTAATATTGTAAACCTCTTTTGCCTTTGCAATAAAAATATGTTAATGTGTCAATGTGAAAATAATAACAGTCTAAGAAATGAAAAGTACTTAACAGTTGCACATTGTTTTTGTGGAAAATACACATGTGCCCTGCTGGGCTCGAACCCACTATCCACTGTGTGAGAGACTGCAGTTTTAACCACTAAGCCACAGTAACTTCTTGGAAAGCATGAAGCCATTAGCTACATTAACATTAAAAAACATTAGTATGAAGCGTTTTTATTGGACGATAAGCTTGATGAGCAGGTATACGGACCATACCCTCAAATAATAATTCTCCCCATTGGATAACATCGCGACAGAGGCAGGCAGTTTGGCATGAAAATGGGAAGAAGAAGAAGAAGGAGAAAAACGGCAAAATAACCCAAGTTTGGGGCTTTATTGTGTGGATGTGTGAAGTTGTATCTGAATGCTGTGTGGTTACATGAGGTCAAAACATACAGAAGTTAATGTTTTTAAGGGCTGAGAGTCTATGGTCATTGTGGTTACTTCTGTAGGAAACCCTGAAAAGTGCCAAACTCTCGGTGCTGTATAGGTATGGGGCATGCCCCACCAAGCCGTAACTTGGCGGATGGCATACCTGCCATCCCAATTTGTTGGTGATTCATAATGTAATATCTTTAGCTCTGGATGCTAAATTCAGTTTAGTGGTAATGGGTATGACACATCAATTTTATTCACGTAGTCACCACATTGAATCCCATTGAGGGGGACATGCTCATTGGGGACCCTGCTTGTGTTTGGTCCCTGTAATCAGTGCTTGCATCTATTGTTATTATTATTTTATTATTAATATTACTTGTATAGTTCCTGCTGGTATTTTAGTTCTAAAATTGTATTTATTTATTTTTTTAAATATGTGTATTTTTCTTTGACATCAGCCAAGAAAAGTGACTTTTTGATAATGCCAATTCATCTTTTTGTCTCTTGACTGGCCTGTGTCACTGAAATAGCAGTTAATCAAAGTACTACTTACATTTTTCCCAATCCTTTCCTTTTGAAGTATAAGCCAAGTTAAAAACCTCCTAAAAGTCTGCATGTTTGTGAGGAAAGGCTTAGACAGCGATAACACATACATCCTTGCTCTGCAAATACTCTCGAATGTAAATCATTTTATTAAAACAAGTGCTTACGGCACCATGTGCTATTCACACAGTCCACCGCTCCATTAAGCAAATGAAATAAAGGTGCCCTGAGTCTTCTTTTGGTCCCCCCATTTGGTGATTGAATGCATGACATAAAAAAGGTTGGCATAAATTATGTAGGTTCTAAAATGCAGGGCAAAAGAAGTCAGAGGACAATAAATAAAGACCAGTTAATTTGACACGAGACCTTAATGTAGCCTGAAATTTCATATGGGAGTCATGGCTTGGAATCTACTTAAATGCCAAATCATAGCCACCTATTTTAATCAGGAGAGAGACTGCTTTGCAAATGCCTGTTGAAAGCACACTCGGCGAACCGAAGATACAGTGCACTCCAAAAGTGTTAGGACAGCGACACATTTCTTGTTGTTTTGGCACTGTACTCCAGCACATTGGATTTGAAATGGAGGAGTGACTATGAGGTTAAAGTGCAGAGTTTCAGCTTTAATTTGAGGGTGATATCACATTTACATCCATATTGGGTGAACCGTGTAGCAATTGTAGCCATTTTTACACATAGTCCCCCCCCCATTTTAGGGCACCAAAAGTAAATGGACAAATTAACAAACTTAAATAAAGTCATCATATTTAATATATGGTTGCATATCCTTTGCATGCCATGACTTCCTGATGTCTGTGACCCAACAACATCAAAAGACTCTTGATATATTATTTTCAGGTATGCTTACAAGCGATAATATAACCTCTCTGAATTTGAATGGATCTCTATGGGAATTGGGGGGTGGGACTAGATTAAGCTGTAAATTACACAAGAATAGTATGGAACACATGGTTGGCTAAATGGCTGCAAGTCATCAAGGGTCTTAGGTATCAAACGAGCCTCAATCCATTACTCTGCTGCCAGATATGCAATAGATATGGATGGATCACTTTAAGGGTTGTTTCTTCTGACTTATTTTTCCATAGAGTTCAATAGGATAATGCAGTGCCTACTTATGAGCTGGTAGTCGAGGAACCCCAAAGCCAATATAGATGGAACTATACTGTTACTCCAGAGTAACAGTTTTGTAATAAAGTCATCAGCTGTTCGTCACACGACACAATGCCCTCCCAGTAATGTCTAAGATAATACAAATCGAGGATCATTTAATTGATATCCAGTACGTGTTTTCCAAATAAAGATGGTTCAATTCAATTCAATTTTATTTGTATAGCGCTTTTTACAGAGAACTGTCACAAAGATGCTGCTAATGGTTATCATTAACTGGATGAAGAATAATAAGGATATAAACAGATGATTTTGGCAGATGTTTGTTGCATCATAATGAGGTTTTAAAATGTTATATAGTCTGAACACACACATGCAACAAAAAATGCAGGAGAAGGCCTGGAACATGTAACTTATGTGCGAAAGGGTTAAGAAAATGAGGCACATCACTGCAACAACTAAAAATTGTATGTGATGCCAGCCAGTTATTTCTTCTCACTTTGAAATCCACCAGCTGAGATTCACAGACACTGCATAAATGGAGTACATCACCTAATGCAGAGATGGTACAGACAGACTGCAGGCATCCAGTTGACGAGAGATGTTGAGCACAGTGAAAGAGGGACAGATTGCCAACTAAACCCCTCTCTACTGTTTGACACAGTCGACATGGAACACTCAGGACTTACCACAGCAATACCACCGTGGGGCATGCCACTACACTGAAAACCCTTACAAGCCAGCTGGCAGCCAAGATCATTTCAAAATAATAAATAAATATACTTGGAACCATTATATTGTAACAGTATTATTAATCTTCTTAACAGACGACATTATTCACAGTATCTTATCTTCAATGGAGACAAGCTGGGTAATTATTCAGGAACAGTACCATGTGAAATTAACTTTTGTAAGTCGCTTTTTGTTAAAGGCAATTTCATTTTCTTTGCATGTGAAATGTCGAGTAGAGCTATTGGGAAACTATTTATGCAATACCAACAGAAATCCAAGTATCCTTTGTAAAATCCAAGCATTTTCACAACACATTGAATTTTCCACATTCAAGAACCCTTGGGTCCATTCATTTTCATAATACTTAGCTTCATTGTTAGTTTGCTTTATTGTGTTTTAATGATTTGGATCCTGGTAGGGACATGGTAGGAGCGTTCTCGTCGCGACCCCTGTCAGATACTCGAATTAGTGCCTGCCAATTCTACCGAAGACTTCAAACTGAGAGTGAAAAACCAGTCCTAAAACTCTGAAGGCAATGACAAAGGCCCAAAGCGAACAGTGGAATCAGCGTCATGGTGAGCCTAACGGCACTAAAAGCTGGCTTTCTTCAAAGCCGGCGCTGACAGTAATCTCACTGAACGTGGAGGGTCTATCAGCGACAAAAGAAGAGCTTGTCGCAAATCTGTGCAGAGACACAAATGTGACACAAATGTGACATCCTGTGTCTACAGGAAATTAACCTTACAAGTGCCCTTGATACCCTTGCCAACTACTTCCATAAAAACCACCTAAAGGCAAACCCACAAAAGACTCAGGTGTGCGCTTTCCATCTGCGAAACCACAAAGCGAATCGTCGCCTCAATATCTCCTGGTCCAGAAAAAGCCTGGAACACTGCCCAAACCCAGTCTACCTTGTGGTCATACTGGATCGCTCTCTGTCATACAAGCAACATATCAAAAAAACCAAGGCCAAAGATAACACCTGAAGACACGACAAGAAGAAGAATGATTTGGAATAGTCTAATGGCACATCATTGTGCACTTCGCTTGTTTGTTTTGTAGTTAAGTGTCATAGTCTTTTTTGAACTATGACACTAAATTACATTATTATTATTAGGGGACCGTGCAGCGTAGCTGCAGGTACCCTATTGTATCTGTTCAGATTCTTTTTTTTATTTAAATTTTTTTCTCCCCTTTCACCTAAAATTCCCGTGAGCTGGTTTGTCCTAGAATCACCACACTTGGCACGCTTGTTGGGATTCCCAAACTCTTGGATGCTCTATATTATGACACAGATTGAACACCTGGTGGCGCTATAGTGTACGTGACAAAATTTTGACATTGACACGCCCACTGCCGACGCCCCGTTTCACCTAGTCACAAAATTTTTTATATTTTTATATAAATATAAAAAAATTCACTAAAAATCACAGTTCCTTTGCAGAGATGTATAACTTGCTACAGTGACAAAGAGCCAGATTTGGATCATAGAACTTTACTAATTTGGTGGGCGCCATCTTGAATTTGCCAACATTTTGGCTTAAATGTTCTCATTTATTACTTCTTTGGGTTTTTCCTTAACTGCTTGGCTGATTAGCATGAAACTTGGCACATAGTTAGAAGTTGTCATCATACAAGGTCACACCGAATTTCGTGGCGATAGGCCAGTTGGTGGCGCTGTAGTGCACGTGTAAATATTGTGACATTGACACGCCCACTGCTGATGCCCCGTTTGACCAAGAGTCACAAATTGTGGTGTACAGGTCCCTCTGCTCATGTTGAACAAATTTACCTCAAGGATCCATGAAGTCAGCCATATTTGATTTTCCGCTAATTAGCATTTTTTTGTAAAACACATAAAATGCTACTCCTCCTACAAAATTTGGCCAATTTACATGAAACGAGGTACACTAACTCCTTAGACCAGGCTTCATGAAAGTTATATACAGAATTTTGATATTTTAAAAGATGGCTGAATGACGAGCCAATGAATTTTCAATGGGCGTGACTTATCACAAAAATGCTTATAATTCCAAAATCATTTGACAGAAAGTTATGAAACCTGGTAGATCTATTAAGAGTAACATGAGGAATGGACCTCTACAGTTTCAACCCAATCGAGCCACGTGGTGGCGCTATATAGATCCAAATATAAGAAAATATTTAAAAATTCACAAAAAATCATTGACACGCCCACTGCATACGCCCCGTTTTATCTGGAGTCACAAAATGTGGGTAAGCGGTCCTTCTGCTCATACTGAACAAATTTGCCTCAAGGAACCATCAAGTTAGCCCTATTGGATTTTCCACTAATTAGCATTACTTGTAAAGCACTTAAAATACTACTCCTCCTATAAAATTTTACCAATTTACATGAAACCTGGTAAACACACTCCTTACACAATGCATCATAATGTTTATATACAGAATTTTGATATTTTAAAAGATGGCCGAATGACGAGCCAATAAATATCCAGTGGGCGTGGCTTATCACAAAAATGCTAATAATTCCTGGAAGGTCTTTTAAGAGTAACATCTGGACCTGACCTCTCCAGTTTCAACCCAATCGAGCCACGTGGTGGCGCTATAGAGATCCAAATATAAGAAAATATTTAAAAATTCACTAAAAATCATTGACACGCCCACTGCCGACGCCCCGTTTGATCTTCAGTCACAAAATTTGGTGGATACATCCCGCTACTCCTGCCCAACAAATTTGCCTCAAGAAACCATGAAGTCTGCCATCTTTGATTTTCCGCTAATTAGCATTTTTTATAAAACACTTAAAATGCTACTCCTCCTACAGAATTAGCCCAATTTGCACCAAACCTGTTCAACGTACTCAACCCGCATCCGTACATACATGCATTACTTTACTAAGGCGTATGTCAAAAATTGGCCGAATGAGAAGCCAATGAATTTTGCATTGGGCGTGGCTTATTGCACAAATGCTAGTACTTCTAAAACCGTTTGATATAAAGTTCTGAAACTTGGTGGGTTGATCGAGAGTTAGATCAAGACTTGAGCCCTGCAGTTTTAACCCAATCAATCTGCGTGGTGGCACTAAAGAAATACAAATGTTGGGATGGCAGGTATGCCATCCGCCAAGTACACTATCTCTGTTTAACAGGTCATCTACCTACCATACCAACTGTGAAAGTTCCTGTAGCTTAGTGGTTAAGGCATTTGACTGCCATGTAGTAGGTTGGTGGTTCGATCCCCACCTGTTCCAAAGTTTTTTTTGAGGCACACAATGTGCACGTCATTGTAAGACTGTTCTTTTATTGCAAAGGCTAAGAAATTTCACAATATTACCTGTTATCTGTTTGAATTATGAAGTCAGTAAGCCAAAACAATCTGATACCGCAACACACAAGTCTTATTTGGCCTCCTCATTTCTGTTAACCTGCTTTGGCCTAGTGGATACAATCTTGGCTTTCTATGTATGTGGTCAGCGTTTCAATTCCAGCTTGGTACCAATGGCTAAGTTAATGTTTGGCAAAACTATTGTGCAAATTCTATGCTTCTTTTAATGTTGTTTTCACATTAAGAAACACCCTTTTAACACCTTTTTAAGAAATTTAACAGTATTAACTGTTCACTGTTTCACTTGTACTTAAAAGACTTAATACGCAAGCCCTTACTGGATCGGGTCGCTAATGCCGCTCGGTCCCCGGGAATCACTGCTTGCAGCTATATTTATTATTGTTGTTTTAAAGCAATAAGTGATTTTACAAAATAAATGCCCAGTTACATGATCATAAATTATCATAATGATGGTGACGTTGGCACATGCACCATCACAAGGAAGTTATCTGCAAATGTTTCAGATATCATAGGTAGATGTTTTGTGTCCACGTTGTGGAAATGAAAGATTTTGCATCAACCGTCTACAGAAATAGACTACTGCCACCTGCACATAAAATCACTCAAGGGGAAAATTAAGAGTTTAAAAAGTGTTTCCTGTAAGGCTGAAGCAAATAAAACTTGTCATATGAAGACAGCTCTTTGATTTTATGAATATTTAGGATTTCTCTGGCTTTTCCTTTAGTGTGTGTGTGTGTGTGCGTGCGCGTGCGTGCGTGCATACGTGCGTGCGTGTGTGTTTGGCACAGCAGTGTTGCTGAGGTAAATGTTGTCTAGATGTACAAACCCAAATTCCAAAAAAGTTGGAACCGTGGTAATGGTAAGAGTATCCACATAAAGCTACACACGTAACGTTACAATGTGAAATAGGGCTCTCTGCAATCAGTAGTAGGCTAGGCTAATGTAGCCTACAAAATCACTGGCAATGATACAAATTAGCAGTAATACTGTACGAATAGGCTACAACACGTAAATTGAACCTTATAACTAGTAGCTATAGCTATCCGAGGAGGCTACGCAAATTTGGTAAAAAGTCCAATTATGTTGCGATAAATGCAAAAATACCATGCAGGATACAGATCAGGCCAACGCAATAACGTGTAAGATATGGAATATAAAATACTTAATGCCGGTCAACGGTACGGTAGGCATAGTCTTCACATCATTTACAGAGTACCCACACTGAAACTGGTTAAGATAATAGTTGGAGCAGGAGTGACGTTGAAAAGTGAACTACGTAGCCTAGGCTAATCATTATGTCACAAATATTAGTCACAACTTACGTATCAGTATCCGTGAACGGCCATGAACATCTCGTATCAGAAGTCAGCTGAACGAATAGCCTAGTCGAACCAACGTCCACAATGCATCAAGATCCCTTTGGTCTCCCACTTCCAGAGTGACGTGTATATAGTATCAGATCAAAAACGTCTACAATGTAAAAAAAGCCAAATTACTCACGCATAGCCTACATAGCGCTGTCTATAAGTTCTTAATTCCAACTTGCAAAAACTAGGCCTGCCTTTAAAAGTCTTGATATCAAAATGTGGCCAAGTTACAACTAACAATATTGCCTATCGTAGCTCACACTAAATAAACTAGCTCTATTCCAAAGCAATGCTATCCAAACTTTCCTAAATTATTTAATGCAACTTGGCCCTGTGTTTCTTCATCTTTGCATGGGAAGAGATTGTGCCTCATGGAATAACATATGATTTTTAACAGTTGATGAATAATTACACTCCAGAAAGGATATGGTTGTACTTTGTTGGCAAGTTTACTTTAGAAAATGTACAGGTTTTAAAATGTTAACTGCTGCTACAGCATTCTTTACAATTCACAAACAGACATTTATATGAAGAAACATCATGTACAATAGAGAAAGGGGTGATGAATAAATAAATGCAGATAAAAATGAGTAATATTTTTACCTAGAAAATAGCATTTTTACAAACGTATCCAGACATGTTTGTGGGTCAGATGGTGGCAAATAAGTAATAGAACATAATAGTATTTATGATATTTGCAAACAGAATTTTGTGAACACAAGGATATCTATGCTCTGTAGGACCATATAGGTTTTGATAGAAATCCAAATAAATAAATCAATAAATACATAATAATTATTATTATTATAATAATAATAATAATACATTTTATTAATTCTGTGCTTTCCATAGACCCAAAGCAGTGGATGCAGACAATTGTTCAATCATGCCCTATAGTGTAGTAATTTTTCTGTTTAATTTCTAAGTGCAACACATCTGAATCAGAGTATTTCCACTATAAATTATTTTCATTTTGCAGTTTGATGTGGCACATAGTTTCATTGACCACATTCTCTTGAGATGGTAAGATGAAGAAACACAGGGCCAAGTTGCATTAAATAATTTGGGAAAGTTTGGATAGCATTGCTTTGGAATAGAGCTAGTTTATTTAGTGTGAGCTACGATAGGCAATATTGTTAGTTGTAACTTGGCCGCATTTTGATATCAAGACTTTTAAAGGCAGGCCTAGTTTTTGCAAGTTGGAACTTATAGACAGCACTACATAGACGTTTTGACCTGATATCACTTATTTTTTATAGCTAACTAATGATGAATAATGCCTGAAGATAAACACGGAGAGAGACATGCATTCCAAAGAAATGTATGCAGACATTCGCTTAACCATAACGCCCTCTATTGACAAGAATGAGAACAGTTATCCTATTACAGACAGCACACAATTACATTAAAAGAGTTTGTAGATGAGCAGTATTTAATGTGTAATGAAGTACAATGAACAGCACCACCTGAGCTATGGATCATGAAGAAGCATGTAAATTAATGAAACAAGTCTACATGGAGACATGCATGCACAATGGGCTAGACGCAAACACATTCTAGCTGAAAGACATACAGCCTAAATTGCTAGTACAGCCTAAATAGTTTGCATCAGTAAAATATGGAAATACAGTTTTAAAATAGGGCTATTAGTATTCTATGAAATACATTTAACGTTAAGCTATTCAACACTGGATTGCCGGATGCGTAACTCCAACCTTCCATGTGTGGGCTACGAGCTAGCGAGCGAGCTAGTGAGTTCATAAGCACAGCAGAGTTAGGCTATTCAACACTGGATTGCCGGATGCGTAACTCCAACCTTCCATGTGTGGGCTACGACCTAGCGAGCGAGCTAGTGAGTTTCTGCACAGCAGAAAACTAGTGAGTTTTTTTCCAGTAGTGTAGAACGTTACCTGCGGGAAATGTTTTGGTACCGGACAGCTAGGTTTAGTTTAGTTTTCTGTAGTGCAATGAATGTAGGCTATAATGCATATTGATTCGCTTCGTAGTAGCCTAGCTTGTTTCTGCTTCCTGACGAGAAGCAGGAAGTAACGTTGGCGACCAAGCTTAATTGGACAACGCATATTTCCCAGGAATCTTAGCCAGAAAGAAAACAGTGGATACTACTAAGAAAGTACATACCAGAGATTATTCTTCTTCTTCTAATTATTATTATTATTAAAATTAAAAGTGTTTGCAGTAAGCTACATTATCAGCAGAGTAGCGTAGACTAGAGCCACATTCGGAGGCTTTTCTTTTTTCTTTTTTTTTAAAGCGACTAAGAATGAATCAGATATGTTTGGGGCGGTTTATAAATCCGATCTCTTAACGGCTTGCAGCTTAAAAGAGGCTATCCTCAATTCTTAATGTAGGCTATTATCATAAATTCTTAATTTTCCTAGTAGTTAATTTTATGGTGACCTTGTGTTATGTGTGAAAAGGATAAAGTGAACAGAGCTGAAGTGAAGAAATTAATGACTAAAGAAATGTTGGCCGAGGTAAGGGGTTTCCACAGTCAGTCAGTCATGACCGCAAGAGCAGAGCGTAACGCCCTCCCCAAACCAGACAAGAGCGAGCATCCAGTTTGGGGAGGGTGTGATATAGTACAAGTGAAATACAAGTGAAACATTGAACAGTTAATATTGGAAACCTCTTTTGCCTTTGCAATAAAAATATGTTAATGTGTCAATGTGAAAATAATAACAGTCTAAGAATTGAAAAGTACTTAACAGTTGCACATTGTTTTTGTGGAAAATACACATGTGCCCTGCTGGGCTCGAACCCACTATCCACTGTGTGAGAGACTGCAGTTTTAACCACTAAGCCACAGTAACTTCTTGGAAAGCATGAAGCCATTAGCTACATTAACATTAAAAAACATTAGTATGAAGCATTTTTATTGGACGATAAGCTTGATGAGCAGGTATATGGACCATACCCTCAAATAATAATTCTCCCCATTGGATAACATCGCGACTGAGGCAGGCAGTTTGGCAGGAAAATGGGAAGAAGAAGAAGAAAAACGGCAAAATAACCCAAGTTTGGGGCTTTATTTTGTGGATGTGTGAAGTTGTATCTGAATGCTGTGTGGTTACATGAGGTCAGAACATACAGAAGTTAATGTTTTTAAGGGCTGAGCGTCTATGGTCATTGTGGTTACTTCTGTAGGAAACCCTGAAAAGTGCCAAACTCTCGGTGCTGTATAGGTATGGGGCATGCCCCAGCAAGCCGTAACTTGGCGGATGGCATACCTGCCATCCCAATGCAAACAGGACCAACCAATGTTCCAAGGCAGAATGTATAGGCCTACCGCTTAGGTTAGCCCAGAGATCATATAAACGTCAACGTGCATTTTGATGTGTCTAAAACCAAGATAGTCTGTTAATGTTAGCTAGCAACCACCGTTACAAAAGAAAATTTAGAATAAAACAAGCAATGAGATCCGGGTTACACAACAGGACACACGCTTTAAATAGCCATAGCCTACGCGACTTGAATATATCGACCTTTTCCTCTTTCGGGGACGGGCGACGGCTATTAGCTAGCCTACTTGTTGCGGGAAGAGCGTATGAGTTAAAAGGGGTAGTGGAACATACGAGATCAGCGCAGGTAGTTTAGTCTGGCAGCGTGCAGCATGCAGCCATGCATGCAGAAGGAAGCACGTTTAAAATAACCGAATGTTATTTGAATACATCGCCCCTTTCCTTTGTCTAGCGGACCATAAGCTTAACACAGAACTTGCCGTCAATTAGCTTTTATGCAACAATTTCAGGAATCCAATTAGTTTTCACTGGCAGCGTGCAGCCTTGCATGCAAAGGAAGCACATTTAAAATAACCAAATATTATTTGAATATATCGGCCTTTTCCTTTGTCTAACGGACTATAAAGCTTAAGAACACTGAGCTTGCCATCACTTAGATTTTTATGCAGAAATTGCAGGATTCCAATTTGCTTTTTCACCTGTGCATGCAGCAGACCGTGCAGGAGAAGCGTCATATAGGGAGAGAGCGTTAAATAGACCGCCCTGTGATGTGAATGGACTGTGATAGGTGAATCATCACTACAGCCGAGCCATCAGCTGATTCCACCAGAGCTTCACTCACGTGACCAGCCTGAACTAACTCTACACTAAATTTACTTGCATGGTATTAAGATGGCAGCATAGTATTAATTATTTTAATAAATTGGACCAGTGAAATGTATATACATTACATTTGAACATTTTCAGCCTATGACTTGTATGATCTGGAATTAGTGAGTTAAGAGATCATAACAATACACTTTACACTATAATATACACTCTAATGCAGGATCCACCAATTATCTCCACTAGTTTAAAAATGGTATGCTATGTACCAACAGTTTGTGGATAAACTCCGCTGAAAGAGTGATACAAGATATGTGGTCCCAAGTAGGACACATGGCCATCTTGGAAATGAAGCATGCTTTATACAAGTGCAAAATCTGTCTATTGCCGCCAGCTTTAATATCCACAATTGCCAATAGTGTACAAAGCACCTACGTACTCTCAGAGTATGAATTAGGCTTGAAGTACAGTAAACTGGGCTATGAATGCTCTCTGTTGATACATTTCACTTAAAACGTAGTTTTTGTGATCAATACATAATTACAGTGGACATTAGCACATTGCACAGTCACTGTGGAGAACTAGTTCTAGAAGGCTTGTTTAAATGCGTCACCCGCAAATGTGGAGCAGGGACAATATTTCACTGATGTATTGTTAATGTGGATTTATCTTTTGACATTATACACAAATTGTTATGTATTGCCAGTACTAAACCCAATTCCAACAGATCCTGTCGTTTTTATAGTTAAACACAGGGATTTGCAGCTTTAAAATGTACTCCAGTCTCAGAGGTGAGCCAAAAGAGAACAAGACAAGAAAAAATAGGGATTAATGTAATATGAATGGGTGTTGGATCATCAGTTTCCCTTATCTCACATCCTCTCTGCTTGGGTGAGGGCTGTACCTTCTCATCTTAAAATGGAGATATTCAAGCGCATTACGAAATTAGCTTTTCTCCTGGCCAGAAAGCTATCAAACTTGTTGATCTGAGAGCTGTAATTATTTTGGGGCACTGTAGATTTGGCCCGTTGTGGCCTGAGCTTTAGCCCCATTGCTGTTGAGGGCGGCCTCTTGCTCACTGCGCGCTGGTCAGGTCTACGTGAGGTTTTTGCAAGTTAATCCTGGTTATCTCTGAAAACCTTCTTTTGAATATTGGCACAACACAATAATCGTATAATATCTGCTATATAGGTACAGTAATACAAAAATGCACCATTAATACACAAACACACAGACATAGATATACACACACACACACACACACACACACACACACACACACACACACACACACACACACACACACACACACAAGTAAAAAGCTAAAGTATTAGGACAGTGATAGAATTATTTTTTTTGTTTTGAATATGAGGTTAAAGTGCAGATGGTCAGCTTTAATTTGAGGGTATTTACATCCATATTGGGTGATTCGTGTCAGAATTACAGCCCTTTTTATACCCCCCTAATTTATGGGAGCAAAGGTAACGTGACAAATGAACATAATCTGAAATAAAGTCATCATATTTAGTAATTGGTTGCAAATCCTTTGCATTAGAAGACTTCCTGAAGTCTGCGACCCTTAGACATCACCAGACGCTGGGTATCTTTCCTGGTGATACTCTGTCAGGCCTTTACTGCAGCCATCTTCAGTTCCTGTTCATTTCTGCGGTGTTTTTCCTTCAGGCTTCTCTCCAGCATGTGAAACGCATGTTCATTTGGATTCAGGACGGCTGACTGACTTAGCCAGTCAAGAACGTTCCACTTTTCAGCCCTGAAAAACTCATTGGGTGCTTTAGCAACATGTTTGGAGTCATTGTCCTGCTGAAAAGTAAAGTGCCGTCCAATGAGTTTTGAGGAATTTGGTTGGATTTGAGTAGGTAAGATGTTTCTGTACACCTCACAATTCATCCTGCTGCCGTCGGCAGTGTCACATCATCAAAAAAGACAGGTGAGCCAGTTACAGCGGCAGCCATAAATGCCCAAACCATAACACTACCTCTACCATGTTTCACAGAGCGGTGCTTTGGGTCATGAGTAGTTTCTTTCTTTCTCGAAACTTTTATCTTTCCATCACTTTGGTACAGGTTAATATTTATATTCATATGTCCATAAAACTTTGTTCCAGAACTCTACAGTTTTTTTATGTTTTAACAAACCTGGCCATTCTGTTCTTGAGGCTTACTAGTGGTTTGCATATTGTGGTGATCCCTCTGAGGTTATGCTGGCGTAGTCTTCTCTTTATTGTAGTCTTTGCCACGTCTATGCCTACATCCTGGAGAGTGTTCTTGATCTGTTGAAAAGGGATTTTTCTTCACAATTGAAAGAATTCTATGGTCATCTACTACAGTGGTCTTCTGTGGTCTATCAGGTTGTTTGCTATTGCCAGGTTGGTGGCCTGCTTTACTAGCTGAGACAACAGCAACATACTGCAAATGCAAATTCCAGAACAACCCTAGACCTTTTGTTAGCTTTTCTTGAACTAATAATGCAAAGACCCACAGCTGACCAAGAAACAGTTGAGCAGCCAGTTGTAGTCAGATTGTTGTGTAAACAAGCGAAGCTATTGCCGTTGCTGGGAAAGTTAATATTACATGAATGAAAGTGAATAGTGTTAAATTGACTCCAAGGGTTGTATTTCGGTGAGAGCAGTTGCACAAATGTGCCTGGGTACTAGGGGAATTTCTCATTTCATCCTTTTCAAATGGAATATTTCTCATCTCCTCTGGGTTTGGTAGTTTCATGGTTTTGAGAAAACCTGTTTGTGTCAACATGCATTGGGAGGTACAATCATAGATATAGAACCATAGATATGACATATCATGTAATGTAATAGTATAATAGTAATTTGGAATTCTGAAATGGAACAATTTGGCAGCCATCTTACCTGGGTACAGCTATAATAGGAACCTATGCCAAAAGTGTCATGTACTTTCAAAGGACAGCACAAGTATAGACATGTATAGACAATGTGCAGGATGAAATTTGCAATTCCATTTGTGCTCAGACTTGTTTGTGCTCCTGCTGGCACCAAAATACAATATTGTTATTTTTATTTGTTTAGTTATATAGCACTGTATAAAACTGTTCTATAACGCTGCTGGATGTCTTCTTGCATGCAGATTGTCTACGAAGATTAAGCTTGTCTGTGTCTGTACAGTCTACTATTATCTTACACTTACCTTCAAATGTACATTGAGATTGCTTGACCTCTTTCAGGGCTAAATAAATTCAGACACGAAAGCTTGGATTCAATCAGTGTTTTCTTTTAGCCTTGACTTAGAAATAAAAACTAATGTAAACCTGTTCTTGTCATTTCAGTGATTTTCTTTTTACTTTTAAGACCAATGAAACACTTGATTTTAATTCTGAGTCAATTGTAAGGACAAATGTTAATTGAGTCAAGGTCAGACTACCAGCTATCAGGCGGGCAAGTGAGGAAACTAGCCTTAATTTTCTTAATGATCTTATTCTTAGGTGTCACAGTCCATCATGTAAAGGAAAGTTACAGCACAGCTATGTACGTTTGCTGAGAAGAGAGCCGCGAATAGCATTTTCTCACATTGGTAGATATGGGTTTAATGAGCTCTGTCACATTTTCCCAGTCTTTATTGTGCTGGGGATGGGTCTGCCGCTCTAAGCATTAGCTGTTTTCAGTTTGGGAACAAACGGATGAGCAGACAAACAAATAGAAAAGCAGACTGTAATGAGGAGCAAGGGGAAGATCCAGACTGCTGCAAACAAAGTGCACTTCTCCTGCCAATACACAAATCTCTGGACCAGATAAAAGCTTCAACCTTCTGGTTATCGCAAAAAATATATATATTCAGCATCCCAAGGGTTTTAACTTCACGTAAGAAAAAACAAAATACTCGCAAATACTGTGTGAAAGAAGGGAACATGCTGTCCACACCATTTTAGCCTCACTTTCCACACCATCACTGGGGTCTGTCTTTTCTGTTGTTGTTTGAATATTTTAGAATTTGCTATCTTTGTCCTCGCACAGGATAACTGCAGATGTCTGATTGAACAGGTTTGGACCTGGGAATTGCAGGGCTGTTATTTTGCTTACTCGAGTTCACTCAAAATTGTTCTGATGTGTCGAATCATCACAGTAAGACTGAAGGCTGATTTACTTCCCTGAAGCGGAGGCTACACTCACTCTGTGTGCATACCCATCCCCCATTTCAGGGCGGCAGTGTAGGCTACTTTACGCCGGGATCGAGGGGTACCGCACAGGAGATGCAGTTGCAGGCCGATGCTTTTGCTGTGTGATTTGACGAGGGTGTCACTTTGATTGACGGCAAAGCTGAAACGCACCCAGGAACATTTCTGCTGACAACAGAAAAAAACGAGCTCAGAAGGGGGTGTGGGCAGACAAACAGCCTTTTTAGATAAATTGAATTGAGCTCCATATTGCTAAGCTATTTATATTCAAATATATGCCAACATTTACTGCACCTCTTTCAAGATATTATAGTTATTTTCATGGGTTATTTTCCTATGTGAACATGTATGAACTAATTATACACAATATTTATGCACAATATGTATGCACAAATTATGTTTTAAAAATGTTTCTTGTTTTCTTTTTCACTTAGGGGGGTAGCCATGAAAAATAGGCTGTTTCTCTGCCATGCAATTTACAGGCAGCTTTGGGAAGTACCCCTGTCAGACTCTAGAGAAGCAAAATCATTAGTTATCTGGGTGTACAGGGTTATCTCCCTGAAACATTATCCATCAGCTAAGCCTCTGACACTAAATTCCAAGCAAAATGGATTTTCTGGCCACAGGCAGTTATCTCGTGGTCACCGCTAATATCAGCAGATCATGAAATTACAGCATCTGTTGATAAATCCCCCTTTCTGAAATTACCTCTTGTGTCGCACAAAGACAACCAATTTGAGCTGTCATGCAGATAAGGTCTTCTAATTGCAATTAAGTTGCTCTTGGTGCCCGGCAATAATTCTGTTGCCCACAGTGATACTCTGGCAGAGGCCATGGACCGCTGCATACCGCTGATATAATTAATCAGTGACAACATGAACGAGCCCCAACCTTGGCATGGACCTCTTGTGTCTCAGTCTCAGTGTCTTCAGCTGGTATTGTGGCAGTAATGGAAAACCTTCACAGTAATGGAATCCATGGTGGCGCTATTTGTACCCTTGACCAGGATGTTTTAGCAAAACAATTATGGTGAACAGCTGTACCATGCTATAGAAACATAACTGTCCCTGTCGAATACAATGCAGCATAAACATGTTAAGCATTAAAAACAAACTGTGATATATTAGTAAAGTCAAACCTTACAAAATATTCCATTCATACAGCTACGCCACGCTGACCAAATCTACTAATAGCAGCAGTCAGTTTACAAGCATACAAAAAATTTAAAGGGTAATAATCACTTGCATTGTCTTGGCATCTACTCCCTTATAGGCCAGTTTTTAAGTTTTATACAATCTTCTAATTCTGCATTATCTTTTATTCAGCCAGCTTTTTACTACTTTGGTTCACTGAATGAATATTTTATGCTGAGGGATTTTTAACTGTCTCTATGCTAATTTGGCAAATATTCTGTTATCATTTTATCAGCATGAATGTCTAAATAATTCTCTGGAACACTCAAATCTATGTACCAATATGTCCATTTACGTAGATCAGACAAGGTCTTGCCAGATCTCGCACACCAGAAATAATTCCCTCAATGTCATTTGCATAAGGGGCACTTTGGCTCATTGACAGCAAGGTGTCATCTCACCTCGGGTGGAACCGCATAGCACAAGCGCCAGCACCCCGACAAAACGGGAAACACCCGCAGCTTGAGCCCTGGCGATGTCACAGCCCACTTTGTTTCCATGGATACACCAGCGCCCTCCCCTTTCACTCCTCGGAGCACGCTGCACATCAGCACCAGGCAACAAGCGGCCGCTACTATGATTGATTCGCAACCTCTAGAGACTTCCATGCTGCTGTCTGCCGAAGACTAAGGCAGCTGTCAAAAGGATTGTCGAACAGCTACGGTGGCAGAGGCTTTTGAAATACACCGGCATTGTTGTCCAAATACCATCCCATAAACTCAAAGATGAAGATATAGGAGGAAAATGCATTAATGCAGGATACCGGTAACAAAATTAGCCATGCAGTACAGTCTTATTGGATTCTATATTTGACAGAATATGTATGGTACGCACATGAAACATGCCTAAATGCATATTGCCCACCCCTGTGCATGAACAACTGACACTCAAAACCTGGCCATCTACAGACCCTTTCCAAAAAATTAGAATATCATGGAAAAGTTGTTTAATTTCCATAATTCCATTCAAAAAGTTAAACTTTCATAGATTATAGATTCAGGGCCCACAATTTAAACGATTTCAAGTATTTATTTGTTTATTTTTACATAATTTGGGCTTCCAGCTCATAAAACCCACGAAAACAGGAATTCAAAAAATTAGAATACTGTGAAGAAATCAGCCCAAATTTTGCAGGGCATGAATGTTTTAAACTGAGTGTCACACACTAATCATATCCAAAAATGCCCCCTTTAACATGACATATTTCATAATTAACAGAAAAGTCCAATTTAACTTTTGTAAATAGTGTGAGCTATGCAATATTAAACAAATCATGAGCTGGCTTGTTTGTGGTTGCTAGGATACTATAACCCATTTGTTTGATGGAGCTTAGGCCCAATTACCTAATTTACAATAGTATAAACTAAGCACCAATCTGATTTAGCACCTTGGAGAATTCTGTTGACACTGGCTTTCCAGTAGTATTTAGGGGAGCAGCTATCCAATGCTCTGAATACAACCGCTATCCATATTCCACTGCTATGTTAACTTCAGCCCACATTTTCTTATAACAAATGGGGATATAACAATCTTTGAGGGAATATACAGTCACCTTACAATATATTTGGATTTATAATAACATTTGGAAATAAAATAAAATTGACTTATGTATATGTAGATAGATTCTGAGAAAGCTTAATCTGAGATCTGGCCAAATCGGGGGCTCGTTGAATGGGCATTTTGAGGAGAGAACATCGTTTGCAGTAATTATCTATTTGCTAGCTACATCGATGTGAATGTGGTTACAATGGTTTCAAACATTATTTCCAGCATTAAATTAGCAAAGCTGTATCCCGACTGTGAAGTTGAATGTGATCTCTAAATCTGACATAGCATGCGGTGCCATATATTTTTACTGCAACCTTGGACTGTGATTCCAAACACTTTAAATAAACCAGTACAACAAACGTGACAACTTTTATGCAATTTATTTGATGGCTAAGTGTAGGTTCAAGCGTCTTACAAGTTGATGGGTTTTTGGATTGTTTACAAGAGCGCACAATTCTTCACGGATCTAGCGTCTTAATTTTCCTCTCAAAGTGCACCAGATTGATGCATTGATATGCATTTATGTTATAATTTACAAAGATCTCTCCCGGGGGGCATGCCTCCAGACCCCCCTAGAGGGTGGGGGTTTACCACCTCATAATAGAGCCAACCATTTTTATTATACATTTTTTGCCAGATGCATTCAACTGTATAAACCGGAGTTATTTGCTGGATGCATTCAACTGTACGAACATAATTATAGTTATAGTCTAAACGTGACATATTGCATAGGCTACATACGACAAAATTAATAGGTTATATTTTTGAAAGGACATGGGTTAACATTAAGCATTGAAGGTTGCGTTTCCAAGTAACAAACACACGGAATGATATGGGTAACAAAAACATCAGTATGCTTAAGCGCATAACTGTAATGTGTTTTAGCCTCTTTTTTTCATGAATAAACGTGGCTTTTGCTCGTCCTAAAGAATGAGTGTTGCTATATGCTATATAGTAAATGAAAAGAAATGGTAAGATTGGATTGTGTGTGCCTGCCTTCAGCAAATGTATAGCAATCGCTTACACATTTTAGTTTAAGACCCACCCCCCCCGCGCGCCCCGTCGACAAACAGCGCCCCCTTTGTTAACATTTTACAATTCGAACCCTGCATATACCTCTACCTCTTCCACAATTTTGAAAAACTAGTGCTGTCAGTGGGTGTGTAAGTTACATAGACACGTAGGCAGGGCCAGCGAAGGGGAAATCAATGTGTCTGTTACTGTTCTGAGTAGGGACACATCGTAGATCAAGCTAGCCAAAGTAGACTACCATTAGCGAGCTGACGATAATCGAACACTTTCACTTAGCGAGCCGACCATAATCAAACAGCCTTCAATTACAGAAGCACTGTATTTTTTCTGGGATAGTGCGTTCGCTATTGTTAGCCACGGCCTCTTGGCATTAAAGTAAGGTGCAAATGTGGGTTTTTAAATCTGTTTGCAATGCAGTAGCTAAGCCACACATCAGCTTTTTGCCATTTCGAAAATTGCAATGTTTTAATATATTACTAGATTTTGTCATAGGTTGAAGGCTTTCTGTTTTGAGCCCAAAT
The DNA here is from genome assembly GCA_029718625.1 of Synaphobranchus kaupii. Taxonomy (NCBI): domain Eukaryota; kingdom Metazoa; phylum Chordata; class Actinopteri; order Anguilliformes; family Synaphobranchidae; genus Synaphobranchus; species Synaphobranchus kaupii. Next base: position 230,472 of record CM056385.1, read on the forward strand.
ACACGGCCGGATCCGTAGCTCAACGAGCTGCCAATCCGGGACTGTTTCGGCATGGAACTGTGCCCCGGTACCACTCATTGCAGCAAACATTTCCATTTCAGTTGGCATTGTGGTAGTCATGGCCAGACCAAGAAGGTCCGGCCCTGGGCACATGCACCCGTGGGTTCAGCTTGGGCTGCTCATAGCAGGCTAGGTTGCCGTGACAATGGACGGATGTAAACATAAACAATGAAAGTAGGCTACTAGCTAGTAACTAGTAAAAAGCTAATTTAGCATCAGGACGCAACAACGAAGATCACAACAGCACACAGGTACTTCAGAATTGCTTACAAAAAGAGACAACTCAGCGATTACGTCACTACCAAATTCTAGAAACGGCAGGTGCGCACGGGACTCATTCTAGCAGGATAGGGCAATCATAGATATAGAAGCATAGATGTGACATATGTCATAGTTCGTGGCACAATTTTTGAGACCATACCCAGGTAAAATGGTGGCCAGTAACCATGGTTTTATATCTATGAGCCATTTTATATGAGCCAATCATCAGCTATCTGGCTTCTGAGACCCGATTATGACATCACAGTGGGGTAGAAAGTACATGATACTTTGACACAGGTTCCTATTATAGCTGTACCAAGGTAAGATGGGGGCTGCCAAATTGTTCCATTTCAGAATTCCAAATTACTATTACATGATATGTCATATCTATGGTTCTATACCGGTGTCGGTCAACGATCTGCTCGGCTCAACGATTTGCTCGGGGTCCTTGCGTATGTCGTCGGATAATGATGTGTCGTATTTTGATTGCTCTAGACTTGTGATCAGGCACTGGAAGCAGAGTCATACACGCCATACATACAGATCTCTTTCTACGGCTCTGTTTGGAAGTAGGCTACGCTACATTCCTAATTCTCTCTTTACTTCAGAAATATTATATTTTGGTTGCTTTTTATTTTTATAAATTTGTTTCTGATTTTTCCCCATTTTTTCTCCCAATTTAGTAGCCAATTGAACCCCTATTCTAATTCAATTTCCCCCCGTGTAGCAACCGCTAGAGAACCACCGCTACACAACCCTGTCAGCCGGTAGTAGGAATGAGGTCGCCATGTCCTCTACAGGGCGCGACTCCTCGAGTTCCTGACCGTGAATCCAGCTCGCCCAGGGCCGCTATGCGTGCAGCGATTCTCTCCGAGCCCCTCCCCCCACCCAGAAGCAGCCGCCAATTGCTGCTCCCACGGGGCGCCGGCCATGCTCGGATCTGGCAGGACCGGGGCGCGAACCCCGATCCTCGGAGCACAACTGCACCGACTGAAAGTCGGCGCTCTTACCGTTCTACCACGCGATGGCCTTCTCTTCACGCTTTTGACGTGAGCCTACATACGCAGGCTCTGTTTTATTTACTTAGTTCGCACGCCAGCCAAATAGCCTACATCTCACGCCAAATACAAAGACCGCACACAGCTGGGTGCGTCCCAATATTTTTCACTCCCAATAATAAACTTTATTTATATAGCATCTTTCATACAACAAGTAGCAACCCAAAGTGCTTATGGCAGCTAGTCCTCTAACTACAGTTCACAGTAAACTAGCATGCTACAGCGCCGCTGTAAAGTAGGCTAGCAACGTTAGTTAGCGAGCTAGGCTTCTAAAAACCGATAGCTAACATTACTAGCTAGCTAGCTAGCTCACCACAATTCAAACAAGCGTAGCTAATCCCGCTTCAGTTGTAGCCTACAGTTTCAGTGGGTCAGCTATTGTTATTTAGTATTATTCAGTTTAGTATAGCCTAGTATTTTAGAAGCCAAACTTAAGCGTTATGACCGTAACATTCAATAATTCCTTTAAAATTAATTGCGATGTGTTCTGTTTAATATTATGCAGGTTCGCTGAAATGACACCGGCTTTCCTTTTTAAACTGGCAACGGCAGGAACGCTAAGTTCTTAATGTATCATTCAAAGGTCTACAGCAATCAAAATACGATACGTCATTATCTGACGACATACGCAAGGACCCCGAGCAAATCGTTGAGCCGAGCAGATCGTTGACCGACACCGGTTCTATGAGGGCAATGTACAAACTATTACTAGTCACAAAATTAGCCAACCTAACCTCGGCTTCACAGTCTCCGTGTGTCAGTTACATAATTCATGACATTTTGGGCACAATACAGCATGGCCATTTTAACATTGAAAGGGAGCGGAGAATGTCTTTGAAACAGATAGCAGATTGTAACAGGAAGCTTGAGAAAAAGCTACAGGGACTGTCTCTGACCACACAGTGTCACTATTTACCTTTTGAGTATATAATAATGAGCATATACAGTCATATACATTCACCTTCTCCACGTTTTATTACGTTACAGACATATTCTACAATAGATTGAGTTCATTTTTTGTCTCAAAATTCTACACAAAATAGCCCATAGACATTTGTGCTAATTTATTAAAAATCAAAATGTAAAATATCATATGTACACAAGTGTGCACACCCTTTGATATGACACCCAAAAGTGAGCTGAGGTGCATTTTGTTTCCACTGATACTGCTTGTGATGTTTCTACAACTTAATTGGAGTCCACCTGTGATAAATTCAATTGATTGGACATGATTGGGGATTGCCAACACCTGCCTATATAAGGTCCTACAGTTGACAGTGCATGTCAGAGCAAACTCCAAGCCATGGGGTCAAAGGAATTATCTGCAGACCTCAGAAACAGGATTGTGTCAAGGCATAGATCTGGAGAAGGGTACGGAAAAATCTCTGCAGCTTTACAGGTCCCAAAGAGCACAGTGGCCACCATCATTCGTAAATGGAAGAAGCTTGGAACCACCAAGAATCTTCCTAGACCTGGCCACCCGGCCAAACTGAGCAATCGGGGAAGACGGGCCTTGGCCAGGGAGGTGAGCAGGAACCCGAGGGTCACTCTGACAGAGCTCCAGCGTATCCTTGTGGAGATGGGAGAACCTTTCAGAAGATCAACCATCCAGGCAGCACTCCACCAATCAGGCCTTTATGGTAGAGTGGCCAGACGGAAGCCCCTCCTTAGTAAAAGGCACATCACAGCCCGAGTTTGCCAAAAGGCACCTAGAGGACTCTCAAACCATGAGAATCAAGATTCTCTGGTCTGATGAAACCAAAATTTAACTTTTTGGCCTGAATACCAAGCGTCACGTCTGGAGGAAACCAGGCACCGCTCATCACCTGGCTAATACCATCCCTACAGTGAAGCATGGCGGTGGCAGCATCATGATGTGGGGATGATTTTCAGCAGCGGGAACGGGGCGACTAGTCCTGATAGAGGGAAAGATGAATGCGGCTAAGTACACCGAGATCCTTGAAGAAAACCTGCTCTGGACCTGACTGGGGCGAAGGTTTACCTTCCAACATGACAACGACTCGAAGCACACAGCCAACAAGAGAACAAAGGAGTGGCTTCGGTGAAAGTCTGTGCATGTCCTTGAGTGGCCCAGCCAGAACCCAGACCTGAATCCAATTGAACATCTGTGGAAAGAGCTGAAAATGGCTATGTACCGACGCTCCCCATCCAACCTGACGGAGCTTGCAAGGATATGCCAAGAGGAATGGGCAAAAATGTCCAGAAACAAGTGTGCCAAGCTCGTAGCTTCTTTCCCAAGACGCCTTGAAGCTGTCATCGCTGCCAAAGGTGCAGCAACCAAGTATTAATCTAAGGGTGTGTACAGATATGTAACCCCTAAATAACCTATTTTTGTCAGTAAAATAAAATTGCATATTTTCTAAAAACCTGTTTTCACTTTGTCATTATTGGCTATTGTGTGTAGATGTTTGAGGCAAAAAATGAACTCAATCTATTGTAGTATAAGTCTGTAATGTAATAAAACGTGGAGAAGGTGAAAGGGGTGTGCAGACTTTCCGGCTTGACTGTATTATAGAAAACAAATAATAAGGCATAGACATGTTATTTTTGCGAACTCCACAGACACAAAAAAAATACAGAATATATTATTTCAAATCTGTTACACACACTAGCAGCACAAATAATAACAAACCAGTTGTATTACCTTTAGAAGAAAAACCTAGTGTAGGGGGTAGCTATGCTCCATTCTGAATAGCTGTTGCTTCTCTTGCAGCTTTTTCTTCCTTCTTTTTTCGCTTTGTGTGCCCACTCAGATAATGCCGATTATCCATCTCAACTAGCTAACAACAATAAAGTTAAAACTAGCTATCTTAACTAATGTTTGATTTTTTCCTGTGTTAAATTCAAACCACATCACGTCATCACGTCACATTGAAAAGCCAGCTAATACCCGCTCACAGTGCACCGATCACAATTCTATGCTTAGAAGAAGAAATAAAACCTCAGACAAATACGTCATGATCATGGTTATTGTGATTTCACTTGTAAATTCATGAAATAATGGAACCATTTTTTTTAGGTTTTACATTCGTATAAAAAGGATAATAATGATGGAAACTTTTATTTTATTTTTTTAGGTTTTATTAATTATTATTATTATTATTATTATCATCATATATATTTATTTATTTTTTACAACAGCATTTGCATTGTCAGGGCCCTTTACGTCATCGGTCGTTGTCGGGGGCCCCCGGGCACGTGCCCTGCGTGCCCGGTCGGTAATGTGACTATGGCGGTAGTAACCATACATACAGTAGGTAACTTTAAGTGTTGCAGACTTCTGGCGAGGCTAGCTAATAGCCTACAGTGTTTCCCCTAGATTTTTTTTCAGGCCGGGTGGTAGGCCCCTCGAAACTACCAGTGTTGTTGCGCGTACACGGTGTCATCAAACGCGCGTGCGGGGCCGAGGTAGTATCATCGCGCAGGTCGGGGGTTCGGAGAGTCGTCGCACACATGGGGAGGGTGTTGGTAACAAAGTGGTGCATTTCTCCATTCTGAGCTAAAATAACATTTGCTCACAAAGGCTTATGGTAAATAAATATTATTTATTTATAATATTAATAAACTTAAAACAGAACTTATATACAATAAACCCCCCTTAGCTTCACAAATGATATTCAGAACTATACAACTTAAACCCAGGACAAGGAGTTTGTTTCTACCGGTTTTTTAAGGACTGTTTCTGGATCAGCTATCTTTTCAGCACTGTAGAGCTGCTTTTGAGACTCCTCCATAGTGCTGATCCATAATCAGTCCTTAAAAACAGGTAGAATCAAACTCCTGCCTCTGCAGTATCAGTGGCGGATACAGAAAGTGGCTGATGGGTAGGCCTGGAAAAATCTGGGTAGGCCTGAGTGAAGCTCGTCACCGCACGTTTTCTTCAACAGGCTTAGATATTTACAATACAATGTGGGGACCCCAACAATTGATTTGATTTTTATTTTGCACAATGATAACACAAAAAAGCAAAGAGATAAAGAAAATAACAACAAAAAGAGAGGTGCAAGGCAGGCAAGAAACCCAAAAGGGCTTATACGAGGCCTCTACCTATATTATACAGAATTCACAAAATTAATTTAAAAACAAGTAACTATAAACTGGAAAAAAATTATAAATTAAAAATTAAATAAAGTATAATAATATTAATAATAATAAAAAAAGAAAGAACGAGAAGTGTGTGTGTATCTCTAAAGACACACACTATGAAGCAAATGACAATGAAAGATGAAAGTTTGTATCCAAATCTGTATTCAGCCAGGCAGCACTTAATTTTAGCAACAAATGTAACAGAATTGTTTCAACAAAAGTAACAGAAACAGAAGCGGCGCTTCCACTTCTGAAAATAGGAGTTTGATTTTGGTCACGCAGAAAAATTAATTCTGTTACTTATTTGAAAAATGAAAATGAAATAATCTCTGCAGTTGCAGGCAGTTGTAGCATAGATGATTAGGAAACGTCAAGGAAAGAGTTGATCGTGGCATTTACACTGCTGTAATAATTATAATTTTAAAATCACAACGCCAATTGGCATCGGCGATGGTGCTTCTAGTGTTAACAATAATACAGCCACGACTGTCACCAAAATACATCACCAGAGATCACATAGGCCTATCTATGAGCCAGCCAGATGAATGGCTAGCTAGCTACAGAACAGGTGCGATAATAACAAATATTGCATAACCCTCATTAGTGCACTGACAGGAATACAACCACAAATTAAATAACCAAATAGCCTAGAGTTTGTCACAATTCAGAACTCTGTCTCGCTCACAGAGGCTGCAGTCATCCATGCCACGGCGGGTCCCAGAGAAACATCACAAATTAAACAACCAATATACAATAACTTACAATTTGTCACAGAACTCCCTGCCTCGCTCACAGAGGCTGCAATCATAACCATGCCACAGCGGGCCCCAGAGTAAATTTTTTAAAAATTAACCCGTATAGGACTAGCTTAAGGTCCCTTCAGGAGTGGAGGGGGCTGTGGAGCCTGCATGTTCACGTTAGCATGCAGGCTAGCATGACACTCACGGGATGTCGTTGCTGTGGCCGTTTCTCCTTCATTGCCAGGGCCCGCAAACGTCTCAGGACGATCCTACGAGTGCGATTCCTCTTCGCTGGACAAGTCCTGGTCCAAACCTTTTTCATCTTCCACTTCCAGACGTGGTTTTTTAAGAAAATGGGTCAATGATAGCTGTTTAGCCATAGTTGGCTCATACTAGGCTGCTACTGTACATTAAACTCTGACAGAATTGGCGCGCGAGTTCGTAATGTAGCCTAAACAAACGTAAGAGAACTTCTGCTATGAAAGTGCCGTGTCATCACATAGTAACGAACATAGCAATGGGCCGATGGAGACAGACAATCACATCCAGCGTTTTCTCCAGTTGGTTTCTATGGCATCTCCACACTTTTTAGAGATTATTAATACATAACGATTCCCCAAGACAAAACAATTCACATTTAAGGTAATTATGAATCTGAATGGGTGGGCAAGCTGTCAATCTGGACGGGCCTGGGCCCACCCAGGCCCACCCATAGATCCGCGACTGTGCAGTATTAGCTTTTACTCTACACTAAAATGTAAGAGTTCTGGTCAGATAGCGAAACGGACGAAAGTGCGCCATTTTGCGTAGAGGCGGAAACTATAATTACACCCTCATAATATCAGCGCTGCCATTGAAAATTTTAATTAGGCCTAACGGGAAACCGAAGCTGTTTTGGCAAGGGTTTTTCCAGATGCTATTTTGATCATTCCAGCATTCTGCGGTAAGGGAAATATTGCAGCTACATAAAAAATAAAAAATAAAGATTATATTAAAAAAAAGAATAATATAATTTTTTTATTTTTTATTAAAATTATTTATTTTCCCTCTTGTCCAAGCCGGGCGGCCCGCCCGGCCAAGATAATGGTAGGGGAAACACTGGCCTATGTAGATAGGCTAAATGAAGAGCTGTGTTTTCCTAAATTAATGGCCATTTTTCTGTAGACTCCAGCTAATGGTGGTGGTATTTTTTGGTGGTGGAGCTGTTACATTAGTGGCTAACTTGCCAGCGAGTAATGTGGCCTCTCTAGTCTCGAAGAGATGCTGCAGGACTAGCAGTAAAATGCCCAGCCCAGCCCCTCGGCCTCCGCTCCGGTAACGTTATTCAGTGGGCATGGCAACCTGTGACTGGCGTTGTCTGACATGGCCCATAAACTGTAAGCGCTCGTGGCGGTTGTAGTTCACAGTAAAGCAGGTACCTGGTACATGCGCAGTAGTTTGGGGCTATATCTCTGCTCTCACTACAGGTAGAAAGTTGGCTCAATTTAATCCGGAGGAGAGCTACTTTTCTACAAATCAAACATAATTTTTTGGTGGAATTACTTAACCATGTGTATTTAAAATAAAGCTTGTTGTCCAACTTCAATTATTGTGAACTGTTTATGGGAATATCAATGATGGGATCTAAAACAAGATGACGTATATTGTCATTTTAAACAACAACCAGTGGTTAGTGCTATTATTTTTTAGCAATTAGTCTACGATATGAGACTGGCTGTGCTGGCAGTGCCCGGCAGCAGAATTGGGACTTCAAAACTGAATACAATACTAGTCATTCACACGCACAGTGTTTCCATGTCCATGGTTTTACAGCTAAATTGGGCTAATTTCAAAGTGCAGTCACAGGTAATACTTAAGTCGCAAAGCACACACTTATTTTAAAAAGTAAAAATATGAGTTCTATTTAAAATACGTTGGTTTCAGTTAAAAATATATTTTGGTAGTTTTGAGTCGCCATTTGGCTGGAAAGTCTTGCAAGATCTGGAAACCCTGCACACACATACAATGCAGAAGCGCAAATGGATGGTAATACAATGAAGGGAGAAGAGCTTTTCGAACAATTACATTTTATTTATAGGAATTAAAAAATGTTAAAAACATTATCATGAAATTACTCGTGGATTATAATTTTAAACAATTCATTAAAAATTATTTTAAAAGGGCTGTTTTCGCTCATTTTTAATCGGCCCAAAGATCGCCTTTATGTTGGCAAAGGCATCAGCAATTGATGAAACACCACATGAGGGTTAAGTACTGATGCAATCTACTTGTCCCTTGTTCCATGCAAATACAGGGATCTATTGTTTATATTTGAATGTAATTGTTTATTGTATGTGAGTGGCACACAATGCCCTTTTTGTGAAAGAAGGGCCCAGGAAATTTCCATCAAAAAAGATAATGAAGTCTTATGGTACTGTAGTTTACTCTGCTCCAGAACTATTTGGGTCCTTGTGTTCAGTTCTCCAGTTAAACAAAGTCTGTTCGCAGCATGGCTCACTGTAATCTATTCTGTTTATTAATGCAATGCCCTGACAGCCAGCAGTACGCACACATACTTAGAGCAACCACCACAGGCATGCCACATCACAAAAGGGCTGTATATGGCCTAGATTCAATACATATCTGTCCTTAAGTTTGACTTACATTAAATACAAATGTCAAATGTAAGCCATCCTTTAGGTCAAACAATGATTGAAGCTTGGCTTATGTGTATGTTTAGACTATACTATATATAAAAGCAGACCTTTATCTATCTATGTATCTATCTATGAACATCCAAGGCTTTCTTTGCTCATCTTCCTTTCCATGTAAGTTGCATGGAGAGAACACTGCTCTGGAGGGAAGTGAGGACGACGTAATGTCTGTTCATTGCATAATGTATGGCATTTATTATCCCAGTGATGAATAAATGTCTGACAGGAGGCATGTGCTTCCAGTGAGACTCATCCATCTCTGTTACAGCCTCAGTCTTCATTGCATTTTCATTCTTCACGGTAAGTGATTTTCTGACAGGGCTTATTTGATCACAGAAGGGAGACAATGTCTGAAGGGGCCAATGATATCTTGGGTGAGAGGTCATAATTTCGGTCCTGTCAATCTCTGATGTTCTCATAAAGGGTCAGAGGCCGTTCTTTGGAGGGGGCGTCCTTCACGGGGAAAGTGATAAGCTACGGTGTTAGGTATGGGTCAGGTGAGCCACAAGTTGAAGTGAGGAGCATTCGATACATTTTGCCAATAATTTGAACAGTCTCGAAGGCGCATATGCATATAAAACACGTGTTTCAGCAGGTTTGCTACTATAGGGTGCAGTGTGATCCCACAAAATAGGTAAAATGCCATTGACACATACCACATTACTGCTGTCTTTGGCTTGGACACAAATGAGACCATTTTAAGTTAAAATTACACTTAAACCTTTTCCTATTTCCATATGTCATGAAACCACTGCTGAAATCTAACCCAGAGGAGAAAAAAGGCTTAGGCCTTCCAGAAATATCAGATTTTCCAAAGTAAAGCTTGTGGTATAATTATGATGATTGGAATATCTGACAAACTGTTCTGTCAGGCTATGAGAACCTCTATTAAATTTTTTGTTTCAACCCTTCTCTAACAATACAGTTTTTAATTATGAGAAAGATGTTGTGATGGATGTCTCACAAACTATTAGAATTGGAAAAAAATATTTTTGTACAAAATGTTGCCATTGTATACCAATGGGAAATACCTTTGGATATATTGACAAGGGTTTCTGGGGCAAATGCGCAAAATACAGATATAAAAAAACTGTTTGCCCAATGTTCAGAGAGCTTGAAAGACTACGCCCACAGTGGTGAGGTAGATGAACAGGTGTGCTGGTAAAACTAATATGTATCCATCCTGGCCACTGTTCGCATTCACTTCACCAACCAGCAGCCCATGGAAAATAAAATATGTTTCAGCCATACACTCTCCCAACGTGATGAGACTATTGTGCTTTTTGTTGGCTTGATGCCAAAACTGTCTACATGGCTATAAACCTGGATGGCTTCTTGCCATATCGGACAGATTGATTGATGAACATCACCAGGAAGGGAAAAGGAAGGGAGCTTTCTTTTGTGCCAAACACACTCTGGTGTAGTGACATTGAGAGTGTTTCAAAATGTAGCTCACCTATCTGTATGTCAGTAAACTGTCACCCTCATTATCTACATTACCTGAAGTTTCTTCCTGACCATGTCATGGTTATTGGCAGCCTCTGATGTTTCTGCGGTCGTTATTCTATTTTGGCGTCGTCGGGACGCTCTATTGGATTTTTTCCATCTCCATGCCGGTTTTTGCATGTCGCTCGGCTATTATTCCTTGCACCTTTCGGGTTTCCTGCCGGTTATAAATAGCCCAGGGCTTCCACATTTCCGACACTTCGATATTGTCTTTGCTATTTTGACAACAAAGTCGGTAAGGTATAGGAAATTTGGTCACTGCATTTCTGGTTTGTACGAATAGGTTAAAGAAATTAGGATTAGATTGGTTTTCTCTTTTTTTCCAATTGTTTTCATTATCCTTATTCTTTTTACCTGTTACCTTTGTTTTCAAGCTCTTTTGCCTATAGAGCTTTGGATAACAGGTTTTCTTTTCTGTTCCTTTCTTCCACTCGTTTTTTCGAGTTTTTGCTTTGTTTCTCTAACCTCTTGTTATTTATTCTCGCTGTTTATCGAGACACGCCTCTGTTTTTGAGGTTGCTTTGATTTGCCTTGTGCTAGGGAAGTTTTGCTCCCATTCTTTTGTTTATCTCCTCTCTGGTGCGGTTCTTTCGCTTTTGTGGCGTATCTTTCTAGATACGTTTTTAGAATCCTTATCGGTCGCGTCTGGTTCTCCAAACCTTACTCATTCCAGCATTCTGCGGTAAGGGAAATATTGCAGCTACATAAAAAATAAAAAATAAAGATTATATTTTAAAAAAGAATAATATAATTTTTTTTTTTTTTTATTAAAATTATTTATTTTCCCTCTTGTCCAAGCATGCCAGTGCCAGTGCCCAAACTGCACTTAAGCTTTCAAACATTACAAATCAATATGATGAATCAAAATTCCCACCTTGATGCTTATTAATTTGTCATCAGTAGACTGCAAGCATTCATCACTATTTGCATTTCTGCACAGCCTACCCGATGATGCAAGCTTTTTGGGTATCCCTGCTTCTAAACCAGAGACATCCCAGACATAGACCTACATATCATCACTACACTTGATGGACAGAACAAATGTCATGCATCATTCAACCCGTCTCTTAAAACAAACACATCTTTTCCAGGGGGGGGCGGCGCTTTGGTTTGTGAGGTGACTGACAGTCTGCCAATCTTTTGAGTTGATGATAAAGACAACAAGGAGAAGGTAGACGAGCAAGTTGATTATGTCTTACTGTAATTTACAATTATGAACAAAACTCAAAGTAACTTAAGCTATTCTTGTAATTTAGTTAGCTAAATGTCTCAACATTCACATTAATTATTTAGTACACCTAAAATAACTGGGTCAATACTACCAAAGTCAATCTAGCTAGTCTGGGGTGGCTTTCCCAAAGCATGTCGTCGCAAAAAGTATGTCGTGAAACGTGTCGTGAAGATATACTTGCCATTCACGACGTTTTCCCGAAAGTGCTCGTAACTCAAAGAGATTGTGAAATGTGTTGCGAGTTCAAGACAACATTGGAGTAGTCGTGAAATCTCAAATGTGTCTTGAGATGCGGTACTACGTGCAAGTCCCACAACAATTTAGTCTAGAGCAGGTGTAATCAATTATCCCATCATAAGGTTTATAAGGACTTATTGTGACCTGCGCTGACATGTACATTGTACATTCACAATAGGCAAAATAATTTAAATAAATGTAGACAGCAATAAATGGATCCTATCAGTTTGCCAAAAGCATTATATAGTTAAGATAATATCAGATTATTTTGTTTTTCTTTCGTTGCTTGTGTAACAAACAAGGTTCTGGCGGGGCTCGAACCACTGAACTTCAGGGGGAGAGGCCACGGCACTAAGAAAAAAAATATTCAAAGATGATCATAACTCTACAATGCTTTTGGGAAAGTGGCTGATAACGATGTGTGATGCTTTCTGTGGTGTGAATCGGCTTTTCTACATCGACCTGTCGGGTCTGTGTTACTCAAAGTTTGTCGTGAAAGTGTGTCTTGAAATATTCAGTCCACGATATACTTTGGGAAAGAGTTGTGAAAATTTCAAGACATGTCTTCAAAAAGATTATGAAGTGTGTTGTCAGTTCTGAAGACACATAGGAATCGGGAAAGCCACCCCTGGCTAGCGTTGCATATACTGTATATTGGGTATTTGGGTTGTGAGACAAACTATTTTTGATTCAATTCAATTCAATTCAATTTTATTTGTATAGCGCTTTTTACAGAGAACTGTCACAAAGACGCTGCACAGGGAGACAGAAGGAAAATTGAGCAAAAAAACCAGGCCATAGCCCCCAACCAGCAAAATGAGGTAAAAAACTCCCCGGTAGGGGAGAAAAAAACACTGAGCAGTGGCGAGAAAAAACTCCCCAGTGGGAAGAAATCTCGGAAGGAACCTGGCTAGAGAGGGGGTGCCCATCCTTCGCTGGCCGGCCCGGTTTAGACTAAAGGTGGACTGAATGGTAATAGTCAGTTCAATAATCAGTTCAATCATCAGTTCAAAGGGGGCGGGGTGATGCATCTGGGACTCCGGTTGCGTGAAGTCGGGAGGATAAACCAAACCAAAGGGGGGACGGGTCCGAAGCAGTCTGCAAACTCAGGGTGAGGGGCATAACTGGAGCAGTCTGCAAACTCAGGGTGAGAGGTTGAGTTGTTTCACACGCCATCCATGAGATTTAAGTGACTTGCTCCATTGTAGTCTGACTTACTTCTCCTTCCCCTGTAAAAATTCTGTCCAGATAGGTCTTGACACCAAATAGTTAATTGAGTAATCATACTTGTCGTGTATCAGTGTTAAACAGCACTTGGGCCTATTAACCTCCACCTGCTGCTGGAAAAAAACACTATGGGAAACAATGGTGTGTGTGTCTTTCATAGCTAATACGTTTTTGATGGAAGAAAACCATGGGGAAAACAAAATTAAATACATTTTATTGACGACGTTTCATAATCTATTCTCCAAAAACTTCTTAGACTGTTTTACTGAAACTTGGTTACAAGTCTGTTATGTTTTATTGGAACTCAGTGGCAGTTGCATGTTATGTTTTAGTGGAACCCAGTGAGAGTTTTAAGTTATTTTTGATAAAGGAGTGAACACAAAAATCTATGAAAAATAATAAATACTCCAAGGTCTTCAAAATTTCACTTGTATGGTAACAGAAAAATGCAATATTATTAACACTAGAACCACCAAGTGCGACGCCAACTGGCATTGTGATTTTAAATTATTTAATCCGTGTTTATGGCATGTTTCTGTCCTGCCCTGACTTTTCCTAAATAGTTATACTGCAAATGCCTACGCTGTCATAATTCTAAAATTAAACTTGGAAACCTCATTTAGGTTAGTTTTTCTTAATTATACAAAGACCCTCTCGAACGACCACGTTCAACGCTGTTTAGCGTTGGTACCCAAATGTGAATCGCTGCTTCTCTCCTCCGGGAGCCGCATTGACCGCATTTGCATAATGACCGCATTAGCGTCCTGATACAGTGATCATGTATCTAAACTGTTATTATATATGCCCAAAATCAAAATACTTAAATTGAGTAAAATGTGTTTTATTTTCAAGAGGAAATACTTTAAGGCTCTAACAAAAGTTTTATAGCTTTAGCGTATAATACCTAGGTCACTATAGTTATAAAAGTAGGCTGCACTTACACTAATTCTGCGGAAGTGGCTCACAAAAACCTTGTGTGTGTTTGCAAAATGACAAATGGCTAAATTTATTTTTTATTTTTTCAGAAGGAAGCCATCTAATTTATCAAAAGAGCTGTGTAAATTACAAGATTGTACTCCTGCAGTGGGTGGAAGTGCGAATTTGGAAACATTTTTGAAAATAGATAATGTGTGGAAATAATCTATTTTAAAATTTAAAAAAGACCGAAGACAAAATTTACTTTAGCAACAACTTATTCGCAGAATGACATGGGAAAATGAACAAAGTGTTCAGTGCATTTTTTCTTTGAATGGTTTTTTTTCACTCCACGCACCTGTTGTCTAAAGCAGTAGCCTACTAAAAAAAAACACCCTTACTCAGCACTTGAGAAGCACAGCAATTGCAAAATCAGTCAAAGCAGTTTATTATACAGTTAACTCAGATCACCTGGTTTTTAGTCTGAATAGGTCGCTGATCTTAAGGAAAGCTGTAGCTCTCCAGGACCAAGATTGAGTATCACTGCAGTAAAATAAAAATGCATCCATATAAAGCAATATTATCTGAAAAGGGCTGGTGTGGGTGCAGGTTTTTGATTTAGCCCAGCGCTAAGACATCTGATTCTACTTAAAGTCTTGATTGAAGACCATGATTAGTTAATTAGTTGAATCATGAATACATTTTTTTATTGAACTTTTTTCAGAAAGTTAGATGTTATATAACTGCTCTCATTTTTAATGTGGGAATTTCCCACTGTTTCTAACAAAACCTAACATGCCCCTTTACAACATTTAAAAATACTGCAGCACGTCCACGGCAGTAAGTAATTGAATTTAACACGTTTCACTTGTAAAAATCACTTTTAATCATCGTCTGTACTTAATTAGTGGCAATTACTTCATCAACTTAGATGAGTTGGTGGGGATAATTGTTTGAGAAAAGGCTTGACAAAGAGGCTATTGTGACCTCTAGCTGGTGGAGGACTGAAGTACCATGCAAGAAAACAAGGGGAGATAAACGGGTGGTCCAAACCACTACTCGTCCAGGCGTGAAGTCTTCAAATTTCAGACCAACAGAGAGTAACATAATTAATTTATGACCCAGAAACCTTTGCAGTGCCTATTATGCATTATGTGATCACTGTGTCTCTATTTACATTGGTCATACCATGTATCTAGATTATCAGAAGCATTAGAAGACAGATAAAATGTTTCCTTTTGCCTGTGTGTGTCTTTTCCATGAAGCATACCGTGTTAGAATATTGCACAGTTACTCATGTTTAAGAAACCATTAATAAAATTATTCTTCCTTAAAAATATGTTTTATCAAAAATGGTATTAAGAAGGAGGCGAGGGTTTACTGATTAGCTCAAAATACAAGTTTAGTCAGTGTATTAGATACTGAAATGACTAAATGAAGCAAGCCCTTTTACAGTATTTTACACTAGAATGTGTGCCTCAAAATTCCTCCCAATGAGCTTGGTCCTCCTTTTCAAGTATGGCCTCAGTGATGAGTTCACTACAAACCATCATATAGTAATGAAAAGCAATGCAGTGAAACAGCTATAGACTGGATATAGTCATTTGACAAGGACTTTATATAAAAAATAAAGACTTAATTTGTCCTTTATGAATTAAACAGACATTGGCTAACAGGACTAACAGACTATCTAGTCAACGTTCAATTTGAATATCCTTTTTAACAGTTTGCTAATATAACTTTCTCATTCAGAGATTGTTTCAGAAAATGTTCCTGTCTCTATAGTGACACCCTGCCTTCCAACATAACAACACATTTACAGACATTTAATGGTCTTGCCAAAGCTACTGATCTTTTTACTGCATTTTTAAATTACGTATAATTAATTTATCAAGACAGTATGTTACAAAGGATCTCTAAGTGAGATATATTCAATTTTTTTATTTTTCTCTATTTATTTTGTCTATTAATATAGAATAAAATAAATTGAAGGGGGCAATGGAAATAATTCCCTTGTGAATGTGCATAAAAGAGCAGTGGCGTACCGTGGGAGTAGAACTAGGCCTTCTGTAAACTTACCTTTAACGGATGATCACTCTCAATCTGTTTCCGTTTACTTTTCCTGATTGTCAATCAAATAATTGATTCACTCAATAACCAAGAACAAGAAGTAAATTATTAGGCTACCAAGTTATTTTGAGATAGCATTATTGTTCTGTGCAACATAAACTTGTGTTGCATTTTTGTATATCGACATTTATGATGTTGTGTTATCATGCGAAGATTCGGACTTTTAAATGCTCCATGTTTAAATGTTCAACGTAGATTTTCGTAAATGAGTATTTCTAGCCTGTATTATGCGCTGCTCTCAACGATTTGAGACACTTAAGAGGCTGTCCTCTTTAAATTTATGCTTTCTAATGTTTAAATCGCTTTGACTAATTTTAGTGTCGTCTTAAAATTAATTACATTCTTTAACGCATTCAGATTATTGCCTGATCCTTGTTAAACAATCTGTTGTCTCTTTGTCGTTATCATTTCTAAATCATTATAGGCTACAAATTGGTCTTGATTATTCAGAGAATTAATGGATTGATTGTTAGGCTACTGAATCTAAATAAACGGAAACAAGTAATCCCCACTTTTTCCAACGCGCAGGCCGTCGCTACATATATTTAAGTGCTACCCATTTTATGACGCAAAGAAAAATACTAGCACAGAAAAACTTGATATATTCATTGATGTTTGTTATTCAGTTATTGAATTGCTTGATTGATAATTAAGAACTATAAGTAGAAACAGGTTGAGAGTAATATCCGTATAAAGGTAAGGTTACCGAAGCCCTATTTTACAGCCGACGTTACGCCACTGTTAAAGAGTAACTACACCCACTGTATCAGCCTGTCTCCGCCTACTACACAATTTTGAAAAATACTTTGTGGGGTGAGCGAGGGAGAGGGGTGGGGGCGGAGGAGCTGTGTCCATCGTCATTTGCATAAATGAACGTAGGATACATTGTACAAATGATTTTGTGTAACTCGGATCAAACTGTCAAACTAGAGTGCACTGACCATATATAGTGTCGGATAATAGATCTGGGATAATGCACCACCACATACTTTGATTAAGAATCCATTTCAGTTGCTTCCAGACCAAAGAAGGCTGCATTAGGTGAAGATTTGTTGTACTGTCGGAGTATTGCTGTGTCAGGTGCAAGCATTGATGTGGACAAACATCCTGAAAGGAACTCCCAGAAAACTTGCTGGGAACTCTGTTTGTGCCCATTGGTTATTGGCAGGCATCTGTTAATATCTTTTCAAGGACAGCTCTGTTAGAAGTTCTCCTTTAAACCTTTGGTATTCAGCAACACAGGGCTCTGAAAGAAAGAGTGAGTGTATTGACTCTTCCAACATTTTGGTTTTACCTTGACTTTGATCAAAGAGCAACAAAAATATTGAAAGTATCCAATTAAATATTTATAAATGTGTACACCATTGTGTACACGTTGTATGCAAAGTGTCTGCAGTAAACATTTCCAAATGTAAAATATGTTTCCTTTATATATAATAATACATATAATTTATTTCCTTTACAGTGCCCACCAGAATTATTGGCAACCTCAGTTAATATGAGGAAAAAGTACAGGATTAAATTCAGTTTATTGTTTAATAAATGTCTTCTATGCTCAGAAAAAAATAGAAAGTGTGTCACAATTATTGGCGTCCCTGCATTTAGTACTTTGTGCACCCTCCCTTTACCAAGATAATAGCACTGCGTCTTCTCCTGTAATGTTTGATGAAGTTGGAGAACACAGCAAGGGATATGAGACCACTCCTCTACTTGTCCTTGGTCTTCACTTGTGGACTCTCCTGTTCAGTTGCTTTAAACTTATTAATTATTGCCCTAATGGTGGAAATGTAGGAAAGGTAGTTTCAAACATGAAGCTATTTTTCTATTGCCATTACCTAATTTATGAAGGTCCACAACCTTTTGTCTCAGATAATTTGTGTGTTTTCTTATCTTCCCCATGTTGATGGATGACTAAGGGGGTTTGGCCTATGTGTCACCTAAAATTATACCACAGTGAAACAGGAAATTGAGAATGACCAAATAATGGTCCCTAAAGACACATGTGTAATTAAAAAAGTAAACTATGAATGGGAATATACTTCAATTAGGTTTTGTTTGTAACTATTTCTAGCATTTAATTTTTTTTGTCTTTCAGTCATTTTACCTAAATTAACCACTTTGCGCACATGCCAAATTTGGTCAATTCTCACCTATTTAGGGGGTGTTCTATTTAAGGCGTTACAAGTCCAGGTGTGAGCATCACAGGAACTTGGAAAATGGCTTAAATGAAAGAAGACACTTTCCAATATTTACAATATTAACTTATTAGTATATAGTATTATTATTATTATTAGGTGTTTTGTTATTCACCATACTTTAGGTGTGGTTATGAAATTGTTATTGTTATTCACGTATTCACCTATTGTTGTGCCACGTGGCGCTGTAATGGCGACATGTAGTCCAGCTGTCTCTCGTGTTCGTGTTTGTTAATTTGAATGTATTTTATTGTGTTGGGCTTTTGTCTTTTGTTTTTTTCATGCGCCGTGTGTCTGTTGTGGGACGGGGAAGCGGGCTGGAGATTTCAAGGCACTCCTGCTACTCGTTTTTATAATATTGACGAATTGTCTAGTCGATATAATTTTGTTTGTGGTCGTCACCATGGAGACGCATTCGCAACATATGCTTGGGAATGTCTGTTGGATCTGCAGCAACAAAGTTTACCATCGCTCTTCACCAGAGTTGAAGATGTCGGGACTGATCCGGGAGTGCAGGAAATATTCAAAAGGCAACCAGGGAATGGAGAAGGAGAAGATAATGCGGGGGAGGAGTGAGGCGATGACTGGAAAGGTTGACGCAGTTCGGTGGATCCGTTTCGACAGTGTACAGAGGCCGCAACACTGTGTGTATGGAGGAAAATCGCAGAGGCACAGTTTGTGTGTTGTTAATTATTCATACCCCAGACTGGCCTCAGAATTTAGGCTATTAAGGGTGACAAATCATGTTGATTAGAACCCATACAGAACTTTGTATAACACCGGAATGTAGCTGAATGTTATCATGAATGTTATTGAGCCCAAATCTGGTATGGACTATAAATTTAGGGGAGCTGATGCAATCATTGTCAGTTCATGGTCAGCAAGAGACCACGTTAATCATGGCTAAGACTACAGAACTTAGTGAGGTTGCGCATTGTGGCTGTTCACAGGGAGGGAAAAGGCTACAAAGCTATTTCCAAGCAATGTCTAGTGCTAGTAGGCACAATACAAAGTATCATCAAGAAGTATGAGAAATTCAACACAGTAAAGAACCTCAAGGGCCGGAGGTCAAAGGTGTCACCTCGCCTGGCAAGAAAAATAGTGTGAGAGGCCAACAACAATCCACGGATCACCACCAAGGCTATCCTGGGCAATCTGAGTAAGACTGGAACCAAAATATCAAGGCAGACACTCCAGCGGACATTGCACAAGGCAGGTCTCCATGGACACCGACTAAGGAAGACTCCTCTCCTCCAACCCAGGCACAGAACATCTCGTCTAGCCTTTGCAAAATCTCACCTGGACAAGGATCCAAGCTTTTGGTCATCGATTCTATAGTCGGATGAGACGAAAATTGAGCTTTTCGGGCACATTGATGCTTTCGTTTGGCGAAAGAAAGGTGAAGCCTTCAACCCGAAGAACACAGTCCCGACAGTTAAGCATGGAGGTGGGAGCATCATGCTTTGGGGAGGTTATTCAGCCAGTGGGCCCGGCAACCTTGTCAAAGTCGACGGCATCATGAAAAAGGAGCACTACATCAAGATCCTGTCATGGTTTTTAACCTTTTTTCCCTATGCGGTCGTTTTCCTCAGTGGCCACACGAGGGCGCTGCCCTTTTGGTAGATGTTTGCTCCGCCCTGCTTAGATTGCGGAGCTTCTGTTAGCGTGGTCACGTTGAGAGCTATTTAAGCCTTCCGTTTCCTTCTTTCGGGGTTTCTATATTGATTGTGTGTTGATTTGTATTGTGGCGTTTTGTCGGGCATCATTTATGCTGTTTTGTGTGTGGTATTATTCTGCCCTTTGTATGTTTAAGTCAGTATTATTTTGGTCTAGGTTTTTTTGGAGACCGTTTTGCTCCGTTGTGCTTCATTGGAGTTATGCGGGACTCGCCTATGTGGAAGTAGCTATTAGGACTCGTCCCCCCTGGCATACCTGCCTATGTGGATATAGTTATTCGGACTCTTCCCCCCTGGCTCTTTTCTGTCCTCGCTTCCTGGTTTCTCCTTTTTAGTCCGTTGCCTAGATTTTGCCTTTCTATGTCTCTTTCTCCTCTCTCTGTCTGCTTTCTTTTTGTTTGTTTGCATGTATCTGTATAGTAGGTTCTTACTAAGAGACAGGGCATTTTTATCATACTGACTTTAGGGCTTTATTTATTTTGTGTGTGTTATTTGTACCTTTTGTGCTACCCGCCTGTTTTAACGTCTCGTTGCTGAGGCAGGGCTTTATTCTTGCCGGCTCTTTAGTTACTTATCTCGTAGAAGTATGGGACCGCAGATCTCTGCTCTATTTCGCCTGTAAAATGTTTCTCTCTCCTGGGAGATCGGGTGTTTACGCTTCTACTCATAGAAGTATAGGGTAGCAGTTCTTTGTTCCTTTTCGCCTTTGTTTGGTTTTCTTGCTGGGAAACCGGGCGTTCGAGCTTCTACTCATTTCTGTGTTACAGTGAGCCGGTTAGTAGCTTCGGTACGTTTGTTCCCTGTTTTTGTCTCCTTCTCGTGGACTACGTTCCCCCTTGTTGTGAGTCAGGGTTTTTATATTATATTGAGAGGCAGTGCTTGCTATTTTCTATTAAGTTTGCGTTGGTCTGTTGTTGCAGCTGTCCTGTTCGCCCTTTTTTACAAGGTAAACAATGTATAATATAATTAGTACAGAGTATATAATAGAATAGTATAAAATAATTTCATTTGTCTATTTTGCTATTGAGTGAACTTTTCACGGCTGTTTTGGCATACGTTCTGGCTATTGTTGGCTTTATCTCGTTGCTATGAGCGAATAAAAATTTTTGGTAGTGAAAAAATATTTGGTATATGCGACCAAGTATTAAAAATGATTACTTTATTCTACATTATGTTAAACTGTCCAATATTTTTTAATGCCCGAAAATGGGGGGGACTATGTACCAAAGGTTCTAGCATTTCTAAATGGTTCATCCGATATGGATGTAAATACCCTCAACTTAAAGCTGACAGTCTGCACTTCAACCTCATTGTCATTGTATCCTTTCAAACACAGCGCTAGAGTACAGAACCAAAATAACAAAAAATGTGTCACTGTCCAATGAATTATGGTGCTCACTGTATATGCGGTTTAATTTCGTTAAAAGCACCTGCAACATCGGAGAATAAGCTACCAGAACTTGGCTTCCATCTCACCGTAAAAAATGGCAAATTAGCCTCCTTGTTTAACAAATTTTGTTTGATTATACAATGAAGCATTGTCAAACATCAGGTGTCCTGGCTAAATTCCCAACCTGGCTCTTTCAATCTGCCACCTAATCATCCCCCAGTTTAATTGGCTAATAATCATTCTCTCTCTCTCTCTCCACCTCAGCTGATGTGTGGTGAGCATTCTGGCGCAAAAAATGGCTGCCGCTGCATCACCCAGGTGGGTGCTACACATTGGTGGTGGTAGAGGTGAGTTTCCCCCTCATCACTGTAAGCGATTTGAGTGTCGTGAAAGGCGCTATATAAATGCAAGGTATTATTATTATTATTATTATTATTATCAATTCCATTAGGCTGTTCTCACAGCAGACAGATGACAGGCAATTAATTTTGGCTAGTGTTTTTCAAGCTTCATCTGAAGTTCATATTACGTGAATTCTATGTGACTGGGTCGGAGAGCCAGACACGACCGTAAGGGGATCCATAAGTGCCCACGATGGGGAACCACTAGTTTGGGGAAATGGAAAGAGGAATCCTGACGGAGCAGAAGAAAACAAAAAGGGGAAATAAGCCCCGGCGAATCCACCAAACAAAAAGTAACCCGGCAAACAGGCAAAAAAGCTCGCTGACTCGAGCAGTAAATAAA
Source organism: Synaphobranchus kaupii (assembly GCA_029718625.1). Lineage (NCBI taxonomy): Eukaryota > Metazoa > Chordata > Actinopteri > Anguilliformes > Synaphobranchidae > Synaphobranchus > Synaphobranchus kaupii. The sequence continues at coordinate 252,642 of CM056385.1, forward strand.
AGGAAAAGAAAAAATGCCTCTAGCTCAATAAACTCTAAATGAGCAAAAATAAAGAGGCGAACAGGAGAAGGTTACAGAGGTTAACCTGCCTCCGAGAGGGCAGGAAGGAAAAAACCGAAGCAAGAAACAAAGAGTGAAAATAAGAAAACAAACTCCTAATAAAGTTTCTCTAAGCACACCTAAGGCAAGTCTCGTGTTACTCTTTTAGCAAATTTAGGCTGAAAGAGCAAAGTGATCGCCTAGTTCCTAAACCGATACCTGGCTTAAAGTGAAACAAACGTTTACACAGAAGCGCAGAGAGGTGCACACGTCCACCTTAAGTAGAGGCGCACACGTCCACCTTAAGTAGAGGCGCACACCTGGTGCCAATAAAGGTAATTAGGAGAAGGGCAAGAGTGCCCTCTGGCGACAGACAACCGCCATAACCGCCAGAAAACAGAGAGCAGACTGAAAGCATGACATTCTAATATTGATTATTAGCACAAATAGCGTTATTTTTCCTTAATGATGACAATAAATACACTAGAGCTGTCAGGTTGGGAACCCATAGGTTTACGCATATTTTCCCTTGTTTTATATTGTCCTGCTTATGGAATTATGACCAACGTGTTTTTACTGGTAGCTTAATGTCTTAAAACAAGCCCACTTTCCCGCGATTCCAGGGACAACGTGCGTCTATCCCGGGAGAGAAAATGTTTTATTTTGGGAAAAAATATGAATCGCCATTTCACAATGTAATCTTGATAGTTTTGCATGTTTGTTCCTGCGGCCCTGTGTGTAACAGACAGGAGGGTGTGTGCACGTTGTGGACACACCTATGTGGACGCACATTACTATCTTAATATTGCATAGTTAAAATAACATAGAAACAACTGCGACATGACTTTAGATCAGGTTTGTAGTGGTTTTAGCACAAGCACTTTCTGCTCAAGTTCAAGTGTTATTTACAGCTAAATCTAGTCCCACCCCCTAATTCCCATAGAGATCCATTCAAATGCAAAGATGTTATAGTATCACTTGTAAGAGTACCAGAAAATAATATATCAAGAGTCTTTTGATATTGATGGGTCACAGACTTCAGGAAGTAGCAGCATGCAAAGGATATGCCACCAAATATTAAATATGATACTTTAAAAAAAATACATTAAAGCATACATATGCACGCACCACTTTTCCGTTTTTTTTTTTTTTATAGAATTTTTTAAAACAAGTTTTTTTTTTATTTCACTTCACCAATTTGGACTATTTTGTGTAGGTCCATTACATAAAATCCAAATAAATATCCATTTCAATTACAGGTTGTAATGCAACAAAATAGGAAAAACGCCAAGGGGGTGAATACTTTCGCAATGCACTGTAGTTATTTTTATTTTTGTAGGCACATAAGAGCTTCAAACCTGCAACCTCCTGCTTTCAAGTCCACTTCCCTGACCCCCTTCTCAGGGTTATGTCCCCTTTGCATTATTCCTGCATTTCAGCCTCATCCATCACATAGCCACCTTTATGCAAGTGACTGTCTACATGCCAGCAAGAGAGGTTGTTTGAAGAAAAAAAAACCTCAACAAGAACCTGGAGAGAGTATTCCGTTTGTCGGCTGATCTTTCTGGCATAGTCGGCCAGCACGTTTATTAAAAGGTTGTGAGTGAGAGAAGACAATGGAAACACATAAACAGGACCATTAATTCTCATCATGAATCCTCCCAACACGAGAGAGAACAATATTGGTCCAAGTCCCGTACTATTGAAACTAATTCTGTGGCCTAATTTCTCCTATCGATCCGCACCGAACCTGCATTATGATTTATGACAAAGACCTAGCGGCAGTGTGCCACTGAATTCAGGGAAAAGGCCGGGTGCAAGCTGTGACGCATTCCCCAACGTCATGTGTCAGACAACAAAGGTGCATCTTTTAAATTACCTGAGGTAACTGATTTCGTCTTCTCATCTATTACCTGCATTTTGATATTATTTTTCATGTGGAGTTGGGTAGAGACATATACTCTTCAAAGTATACATAGGTGTAGAAAACACTTTAATAGGGAAGATACGACTGATGTACGTACATACCTGTATATAGTTTTGCGCATGGGACAAACTCAATATTTTGATATGTATAGTTTATTTTTTGAAGAGTATATTTTTTAAGAGCAATCTTCGCAAGTTTAATAAAAACCAAACATTTTAATCTCTAAAATAATTAAGTATTCATTTGAAAAGAAGAGAAATCGAGTGACAATAATTTCACTCAAGAAACGGTTTGGCTCCAAGAATTGTCTCTTGTTTCAAAGTCCTGTGTTTGAATATTTCTATATCATTGATATGTCACATTATATAGTGAATATAATATGGTATATATAGTATATTGTACTGAACCTTCAGAGATTATGCCTGCTGCTACAGTGTGATTGTTAATTCGCTGAAGCGCTGAAATAGAAAAAAAAAATCATCAATCTGATTTAGAAAATACTTCTCCATTTATATAAATATAATGGTTTGTAAATATTTTGTGCACTTCTGTGAGTCTTTTAACAAGAATAAAAAAGGTAATGTGGGCATAGTATACAAAGGTTGTTACCAGAAAACAAAAGAACCAAATAAGAAGCCCTATAATATTAAGTTTCATTGAGTTTCTAGCATCAGTGAAAGAAGCTAAAATTGATTATAACTTAAATCCAATTATAAGTGCAAATTAAGTTTGACAATTTAATTGCTGGACATAAGATCAACACAATGTAACCATAGAGATATGGTTACCCAGAGTTTATACAGCTTTAATATTTGGGTTTTCATCAACTGTAAGTAGAGCACTCGAAGCCTTGGCATCTCAGGGTCCAACCTGGACTTTGCGTGATTATGACCAGGAGTTGGGCACTACTGAGACCAGGGAGTCCTTTGGTTGCAACCACATTAGTGCCCACAAACAATGCATATGTGCGTTACAGTTTGGCGGCAGTTATGCCCCTCCTCCAATAGGTGCCAGCTCTCTTGTATAGTACTGTGTGGGTCGTAGTGCTGGAAGTAGTGACTGGCATGTAGGTGAGTTCAGATGGTCAGCTGCAGTGATTCTTGTGTGCAATACAAGTGGCTCAGCAGTAACTCAAGCAGGGGATTCAATTGTGTAAAAACATATATTGTTGACCAGTGACCCTTGACCTTCACACTTCACCCTTAACAAGATTTTTAGGGACAGTTCAATCCAGTTGCAGCATGATTTAGCCTTATTCACAGCACCTTACTTTCAGCTTGAAACTTAAATTGGATTAGACTGGATTTCATAGGAATTTAATTGGATTCGAAGGTGAATTTCATTACAATGAAAGGAAATTACAGCTTCTATGATTTCATTTTATGTACATGGCATTAAATGATGCATATCTTCTACCTTTCAATTGGGCCATTTCTATGCCATGCTTTTTATTTTAGGCTGATTAATATCAAATTTCAGTCATTTTGAAATTAATTTAAACAACAATGGGGGTGAAACAGTTGAAACAGTGACAACCTTCACAGTGGAGGAAAAGTTTAATGACACGAAAGTGCTACCTTTGAGTAGTACTTTTCTGCTGACAGACCTCAATTTGACAAGCTTTCTGTAATCCACTGTATTAATCCTTTCAAAAATGTCAGTTTCATCCATTTAATTTTAGCTTCCATGTTCTTCCAGAATCCCTGTGGGTTTTAATCCCAGTTTCCTCATGTGGTCCAAAGACATGTGATCCGGGTTAATTGGCTTTTAGGTTTTCTCCCTCGGTATGATGGTGCCCTGCGCCCTGCTGTGCACTAACCAGGCTCAGGTCCAGTGCCCTTTGAGCCTTGTCAAGGTAGCATGAGCATCGAAAAGGGTTCTCGGCATCATTTTCTGAAGCAAAATGTCAAATTTCACACTGAAAAACTTAGTGTTCACTTTCTACCTCACTATCAAAAGCACTGGAAAACAACATCAGTCCCCCAAAAAAAGTGGTGTTTCCTGGGGGAGGGGGGCCTTTAAAAGTCTAGTCTTGTTGTGTGGAATGTGTCATTCCTGGTGGGCACTATATAGTGGGGTGTGTGTGTGTGTGTCTGTGTGTAAAGGGGATTCCGTATAGAATAGGGGATGGAATGAACTAACAGTAAATAAGACAATGGTAAAGCCTCTGGAAATTGCCAGGAAAATTACTGCTTGCAAGTGGATTTTCTAAAGCAGAGCCTGATGATTAAAGATTTCCCCATACAAAGTACAGAGGAGGACATTTGCATGTTAAAGATCAAACCCAAGCTACTATCAAACATGCCTCCTGCAAAAAACATAGATAGGTCACAGGGAAATACAGTTTGTTATCTGTGAAATATTTCTGTGATGGCAAAGAGCATGTCAAATTAGCCCTCAAGATTGGACGATGACACTGAGACACTTTTTTTTTTTAAATCCCATTTTTAAAGTCATGGGATTTACAGACCCCTCAGGATCCATCACAATTTAACAAGACATCGATCAAGCCTCAAACAAATGAGCTAGTATGTTATTTAGGAATTTATATAATCTGTGCCTACCCAGATATGATCAAACCTAAAGTGATGCTCTAAGTCGGAGTACTTTTCAGCTTCTTAAGTGGCAAGCAATTAAAAGTTAAACTGGCGCTGCAATCAAGCTGACTACACAAGTCCACATGGAAAACAGGAATGTATGCTTGAATTCATGACACACCTGTAAGGTCTTTCCAGATGTGTTACCTGGGCAACTGCAGCTGCTCCACAGCTACATTGCAGAGGGTCTGTACCTGAATGGGGTGCAAAGAACGAGCAGTTCATTAAAATGCATGCAGTCTATCCACTGAAGCTTTGCAGATTCCAGGGGTGCTTTATAAAAAGGTTTTATCATGTACAAGCAAATTTACACATTGTGAAATTGTCACTTTATTAATAGCAAGTGCAAGTTTCCAGTATAATGAAGGTGTGTAGAGAGTAATTAGTTTTTATCATGTACATACAAACAAAATTGTGGAAGTGGCTCTTTATTGCCACAAACACAAAAATGCATATTGCAAGTATAGCATGTTCCCAGTGTGTTACATGGTAGCCCAGGTAGACTGGTTACCAGGGAGATTATATATCGCCTGGAGATAGCTGGTAGTATAACGTTTTTCAGTCCTCTCTGTTTCTGTGCTCATTCCTTCTCTCCAGCCAGTGTGAGAAGGAACAAAGTTGACAGACAGGTGCATTTTATAATTAAAAGTTACCTAGTGTGATAGAGATGAAATACTGTGTATTGGGTAACACTTTATTTGACAGTGGTCATCATGACAGTGTCATTACCATGAAATAATGCCTGTCAAGAGCTGTCATGTTCATTCATAATTATAACATACCATTGTTATGACACAATCTGCAGTTTGTGTTATGACACAACTGACATAACAACCTGCATAGAAGGCTCAGTATGACAGGGGTGTCGTCATACTGATTCAACATGACATTTAAAAATGACAATACAAAAACACCTTGGGCTATATTTCCCGGGCGGCACGTGCATGTGGCAAGCCATCACACTAACAAAGTGGCATTTTCGTCGAGTCCACATGCACCGAAGCGGGAGGAGAGGGGTTGTTGGGTGTGTGTCAATGACTATCAAACAGAACACTGCAATTTTGGTGCAACGCATTTTAATTTTGGTGTCAGTGTAGTCTGTGATTTGCACCTGCATCATCTGCCTGCTCAGACCAGGTCTATGTGTAAAGGCTAATTCATAGTCACCAAAAAAAAGTATGCGTAGTCTACGTAATTTAGTCTACAAAGGGGGGGTTGGTACGCTCGAATATGAAAGGCAAAAGTGCGCTGACAGTCTAGCGGACTGTCCATCCGTGTACGTGTCGGCTCCCTGTTTTACTTCACTTTACTTTCACTTTCAACTTTATTTGTCCCCGGAGGGCAACTGGTTTTTTGGCAAGACAAACACAAGACAATAATAAATACAAAGATACAAGACAATGACAAAAGATACAAGACAATAAGATAAAACCTACATAGGGTACATCAAACGGGGGGGGGGCAATATGATATGAGATATATATGATATAAAATATACTAGAAAATAAAGTGCTGAATTCGAGACATCAATTCCCAGATCAACATGTCACCTGTATAAATACAACATGAATATGAATTACAATCAGAAACCTTATGTAAACAACATAACAAAATCGACATAATAAGCCAAGGTCAGCAGCATCGTGAATATTGTCACAACCATCATCAACAACATCATTGTCACCATTTCTTCACCAAAGAACAACACCATCACTACTATCTACCCCCCTGGCCTGAGTTCAGAAGGGAAATGGCGGTGGGAATGAATGAGTGCCTGTATCTATTGCTCTTTCCAAGGGAAACCAGGAGCCAGAAGGTAGGATCTGAAACTCAGAGTGAAGGGGGTGGGCGCTAACTGATAGGGTGGATTTAGCCTTCCGCACTACCTTTCTGTTATACAGGTCAGTGAGGTTACTTCGCTGAACACCTAGGAGTTTACTGCTAACCTTCACTATTTTGGAGAGAGCAGTTTTTGCCTTGACGCTGAGATTGCGATACCAGCAAATTACTGAAAATGTTAATACAGACTCAATGTAGGATTTGTAAAAAAGGGTCATGAGGTTCTTATCAACATGGAACTTTGACAGTTTATGAAGGCAGAACAGTCGTTGCTGGCCCTTTTTGCATCTCTGTGTTGGAGTTAAAATTCTACCAAGGTACTTGTATGTTTCTACAACTTCTACCACCTGCCGCTTGATGGTAGTGCTCCAAGGAGCAGAGGAGCATGTCCTTCAAGATCAATGAGCATGTCCTTCGTCTTTGCCACATTTAGTTGCAGGAATGCCCTATCACACCAGTGTCCAAAGTCATCTACAACAGGACCATGATCATTTTCATCGGCGTAGAGGAGACTGACAATCTGCAAATTTTAAAATGTGTCTGTCATCATGCCGGCTACGGCAATGGTGGAGTGGTGAGAGGACACACCCCTGAGGAGACCCTGTGGATGATGACACCTCCTCAGGGGTGTGCAAGCAAGCAACCATTCACTCTTACTTTCTGAGTTCTATCAGTTAAAAAGTCAAGAATCCAGCCCACTATGTTAAAATCAAGGCCAAAGTTTTTTAAGAGCTTGTCTATTAAAATGTGGGGTTTAATTGTATTAAAAGCGGATTAAAAATCAACAAATAAAATCCTGGCATGTGTTTTACTACCTTCAAGGTGTTTGAATAACAGGTTTAGCAGAGTGGCAGTAGCATTTTCTACCCCTTGCTTAGTCCTATAAGCAAACTGTAGCGAGTCAAGAAGATTTCCTGTTTTTGTAAGGAGCTCTTTTTTCAGCAGTCTTTCAAACCACTTCATGACTAAAGAGGTCAGGGCCACTGGCCTAAAGTCATTCATCACTTGGGGGTGATTGTGTTTGGCCACTGGAATAACTGGCACTCTCTGTTGATTGAGGAACAACTGAAAAATATAATGAAAATAGGACCTAGTTGGCTCTGTACAGGAGATGAGCAGACGGCTGCCTATATTGTCAGGCCCGGGGCTTTTCCTAGCTCTGGAGTGTTTAAACATATTGACCACAGCACGTTCATCAAAAGGGGTGGGACCACTGTCAGATAGGTTGGTTTTCTGCTCAAGAATGACATTCCTGAAATTGGGACACACAGACAATCCCTGTTTTAAACACTGGAACAGCCTTAAGTCTCAGTCCAGCATATGGCTTTCCCAAGCAATGTGTGCATGATCATAACCTATTCAAAAGCAATTTAACAAGCAACCCCCACCAGGTCTCACCTGCAACTATACTGACCCAAGCATTACACATTGGACAATAGTGTCTATCTGTGAATCCATAAAAATATTCCACCATATTCCTCAATTCCCATAGAGATCCTGATTCAGTCATTTTAACCGGCTCATGCTTCACTTAATTTAGGCTACATGTGATGAGCAAGAAATAACGGTGTCTAATTAAAAATCAACTTGTAATTTTTGCCAATTAGGCTACACAACGTAGGTCATGTCTTGAGCCGCAACATGTACGTAGGTCAAGTGTGTTTTAAAACCTTGAACAGATGCATTAACAGCCTTTTTATTATCAGCTACTCATTTAAAGCAAAATCATATTTTTAAGGGAGAAGTTCGGTATTTACCATGTTAAGCCCTGTTATAAGGTTATTTATGATCATATACAACGATCCATATCAACATTGACAAACTGTGCAGTCTTGAGATATATTGATTATTGCTCAATCTCTAATCTAATCTAATCTCTGTGTTAGTTTAACTCTATAAACTTTGCCACTAGTGGTTGAGACATATCCGTCTCAATTACAGTATTCATGTTTGTCTGAAGTTATAAACTAAAGCTTTAAGAAAACCCCGTAAATTTTGACGCAGTATTTTTTAAAAGGGTAGCCTCTTGCGAAAACCTCAGCTTCTCCAGTTACACTTCAGTGCCATAATATAGGAGGGTGCTATTAATAGCCCAAAGCACTTACGACCCCCCTCTCTCCACAGACTGTAAAATGCATAAAATGCATCGTTTATACACGCTAAGAAAATCATATTCATGTATAGAAACAATAATATTTTTTGAAAACGTTCAACAAATGAGCATTCGCCGTTTTCCCTTGCTTAGCTACTATACTATATACAGTACCTGATGCACTTTTGGTTTAGAATTTAATTATTTTTCTTCTCCAAAATCTCTCGCATAAATATGTTTAGGAAACCAAGTACTTACCAGTATATTCACTTTTTCAGGTGCAGCTGTTTTCTGATTAACCCTGAAGAGTTTATCTTGTTACATTTCACCAAAGTCGAGTACAATTGACATTTCCACAGCGACCACCCGTCACACTTAGGGCTGAAATACATTTCTGTTGTTGAGTAAATACTGTTGTTGAGTTTCTGGACCATACTGTATCGGTATTCGAGGATGACATGTGGCCGATATGACCGATAACGACCGACGACACGTGGGCGCTCCTAGCACTCCATCTATTGGTTCTCACCACAGTTCTATATAGAGTACTCAAGTGAGTTCATCAGTCGTGGGCAGAGTCTGGTTTCGGAAGTAAATTCCCTATGGAAGATAGAATGGGCTTCGGAGACTATCGACTATTTCTTGAAATCTGATTCATAGAATGAGCTGAAATGTTCCTGGATTAGCCTGTGTGGTACAAGGATATATTCCATATATTGCATGTTCCAATAAATTTTTTTTAAAGTAATGCATTAATGAATGTCGTTCGACTTGTAGTCCACTTTAACGGACTACATATCCCGTACTGCAACGCACGGGTGGTTCTCGACCAATAAGATATCATCATCTCGTCTATCTCGACTGTGGCAGTGGGAGTAGGCTACTGCCACTGAATGTTAGCTTTCTAAGTAGAGAAGCCCGTCCGACAAGGTCAGAAACTGCGCTACGGTTAACCACATAAAGCAATTCTAGCTTTTAGTCCTTCAAGCTAGCTAGCTAACGTTAGAAAAAAGTGTTTAAAAACGGAGCTGTGTGCTACTGCTGGCTAACGTTATATGACAACGTCCGGAGACAAGGCTGCATGTTCGGAGGGAATTATGGGACGTGGAGTTTTTAAAACAGTGCTAGCGCTGGTATGTTCACAAAATGAATACTAAAACGTAAAATATACTCGAAGCTGGTCCAGAAAAACGTCATAGTTTGCGAATGGGCGTTATATTGAACAATCTCAGAAATTGATGGTAAGACATAATCAGTGGAAATGGTTTAAAAGTAAGCTTTAGTCTACGCTCTAAATTAATGGGGAATTTACTTCCGAAACCAGCGTGGCGTAGTCACTTGAGTACTCTATAGTGTTCTAGCTACCCTCAACATATCATGTGACATGGAATCTTCACTCAGTCAGAGAGGAACACTCACTGAATGAAAGGAAGGAACAAGTTTCTCTTGCTAGCTAATTGAATATTGTCAATAATAATAGTGTATTAACACAAGAGTAATGTTAGTCATTCATTAATTGCGGTCTTAATAAATGTTCGCAAACTGCCGGTGAATGTAAACTACGATAACATTGCTAGCTAGCTATCGGCAAGCTAATCAGCTACCAGTAATGTTAACGTGAGATGGATCCACAGACCTCGTTGTGCTCTTTTACATAGCACTTTTTAAGTGCTACTTAGCTAACGTTATAATTCATGAGTAGGCTACCGATTGAGATATAACATATATATTTAGGACAGTGAGCATTTAGATTCACCCCCGTATTTTAACTGAGGCATTTATTTTCATATCGAATAAATTAATGGGATTAACGTGACCAACGTTTGTTTTGAATAGCTAGCTAATGCTAGAGAATGACAGCTACTGGTGCCTGTTTCACAAAGCTTACGGAGTTCGCTGAATAACTGCACTGAGTAAATCCCGGAACCCTCCCAAATCTGGAACACGGACTGAAGAAAAAGAGCTGTTCCGGGTTTTTTATCAGTGCAGGTTATCAAGCTACTCAGAAATTCTGCTTCGTGAAACAGCTCCTGCTCAGCTAACCTTAGGATGAGAGGAAAGGAAAAACCTTATTGGTATAGAATCTATGTTACCAGTCATCAAGCTAACATTAGCTAATGCTCTCGTGCACACTAGGGTTCTAGTTTTGAAACGTTTCGGAAATTAGTTGAGTTCGGTTTTTGTTGAGAGGTTTTCGCTAACGTTACCTTGACCTGTTCGTAGGCTACACATTACTCGAATGCATTCTGTTCTGTGGTTCAAAACCTAGAATGCGCTCCACCCAGCAAGTTTCCTTGATAGTGGATTTAATCCACTACTGCATTCCTTGGTAACTATCGACATTTAATGTTACAGTTGGAAAATAGATAAATAAATAAATAAACAACATGGATCATTTACCGTGTTTACGGAGATGCAGTGCGTCTCCTCCGTCCAAGTTAAGCCACAATCGGTAGCCATAATATAGAGATAACATGATAATAATAATAAAATAAACACAAATGTTCAACAGTCAAATTAACTGCGAAGATGTTCGAAATTCCCACAAAACTTGGGAGTACCATTCTTTATTTATGACCCAAGTAAAATGATTCTACATGTAGGTTTCAGTAACCAATCCTGTACACACTCACGGCTTAAACTAGTTAAGAGTTTTCTAAACTTTTCCGATCCTAGCTCCGAGGGGTTTTAAACTGATGCGTCGTTCGTTGAACGAGCCATTCAGTTTGGCTCTTTTTTCCCCCTTGTTAGCCAACATTATGTGACTAGACAGAAAGCGCCGATCGGCTGTAAAGGCTTCCTGTAACCTTAGACTATCTCATGTCTATTCTTTATTTGATCATAGTGTTCACTTCTAAAATTGCTTGATGATGTTAATCTTGTTAATATTATGATAATTTAATAATATAAATTTTTTTAAATAAAGTTATTTGTTTAAGAAAGAAGTCTTCTGAGTAGCCTACCTTTGCATAGTCATATTGGTGCTAAATCTGTGCACAATCCATGTAGAAAAGGTTTATTTTCATGCAAGCTCCAAACACTATATCGGTTGCCATATCGATAATCGGTGAATCACCATTTTTTGAGATATTGACATTTAAATAAAACTAGTAGAAACCAGGTGGAAATTGCCTCTGGAGGGCCAAAGTAAATAGAGTTAAATGTTATGTCCATAATACTTTTAAATCAAAATATTTGTACATAGTGTATCCTCAACACTAAACTAAGTGGTGGAACATTCACTTCTCAAATTTGTTTCTATCAATCTATATAGGTTTTATGCCCTAAACGTTATTCAGAGTGGTTTATTAGTGACTGTAATTTGATTGCTAAGGCACTCACCACAATTACAGGCTGTGACATACAGCCTCAATTTGCATTCTTTAAGCTAAGGAGGTTCCGTGAATTTATTCAGCAGAGTAGCATAATGGTTAAGGAAATGGGCTTACAACTCTGAAGTTGTAGGTTTGGTTCGCAGGTGGGGCATTGTCATTGTACCCTTGGTCAAGGTACTTAAACTGAATTGCTTCAATAAATATCCAGGATTTTATGTTAAAAAAAAGGTCAGCCGTTTAGGTTGCTCTTAATAAGAACATCTGTTATTGTAAAAATATTGTAATACCTCATCAGCTGAATTAAAGTGCTAAAAAGCAAGCTACAGAAAATTAAGTTACCATTCATACTATTAATTGAGCTGATGAGTTCTTACAATATTTTTAATACACAACCCACAGTAGGGACATGAGGGCATTAAAGGCATTTAACAATTTTTGCCTTATATTTTGTTGTCACAACTACCCAGCTGGTGCAGTTATGCTTTCCCATTTCAAATGTATGTTATGCTCTCCCAGTGTCACACCTGTTGAGACGTCAAAAAAAAAATTTGCCTCAAGCCAGCGATACAGCCGGACAGCAGCAAAGAACAGTCCATACACACACCTAGACTACACATTTTCACATCAAATTCAAGTGTTATAAATGACAATGTTGATGTGGATTTTAGTGTAAGCGCAATTTACTATGACATTTATGTGGCCCCTGTGGAGTCTACCCAGTGATTTCAGCAACATACTCCAGATTCAAGTGCAGCTGCATTGCAACTGCAGAACTTAACTTAGTCCCCCCTCAGTCTGAAAATAAGGGTGACTTTGCTAAAAGCAGCAGAAATATGTCTGGAGAGTGAAATGATTACAATTCATGTCATCACCCACCACAATGTCACACACACCCACACAACAAAAAAAAGTTAAATGCCATTTTCTGTAAAAAAAAAAAAAAAAAAACCTAATGTAGTGTGGACTAGGGGTGCAACGAATATTCGACGTCGTCGACGAAAATCGATGACCTAATTAGTTGCCAACGAATTTAACTGTCGATTAGTTGGTGACGTCATCGCGTGTGTTTTTCACGCTGTGGAGCTGAATTAAACAGTTTTTTTCCGGAGCTGATGATGGAAGTAGCTAAGGAGTGAGACATCTTGCTTCCTTCTCATCTTTGTTGAGAGGTGCACATGCGCATTTCACCCTTAACTCGGCCAAAAAGGCTGTGAACTGCAACATTTGCAAAGCTGACCTTGCCTGGCATGGGAGCACATAGGTTTTGCTGGAGCATCTGAAGAGGAGGCACGTTCTGGATGATGAAGACTTGTCTCGGTAAGCTAGTTAGCTTGTTAGCTGGCTAGCTACAGTACCTAATGTTAATGTTAAAAGCCATGTTACTTCACGTTATGAGCTGTAACATTTTCTATTTTGAAACACATTTTCTCTTGATCAATGAATTGTTAATGGCGTTGAACATACAGTATCAAATAATAACCTATTATTCACAACGATCCAGTTCACATTCCAAATGTGCCCTTATCTTTACAATCTTAAACGTTGCATCATTGTCATCAAGGCGACGTTTACGGAGAATGTGTTGTTGTCGAGTGCAGAAGTTTAGAGAACACCGGAGAATTTGATACTTTCTAAATGGCAATCAATTCTACTGCCTATGCGTGCGTGCCCAATGTGTGTTGCATTCAAAATGATTCAAACGATTTATAGGTTTGTTTGATCTCTTTCAAACTTGACTTTTGGAAAAAATGACAGCCCTAATAACTCACATCTCCATTTATCGTGAAACTGGACATTTCGAGGGGCGACATTTATTTAGAACGCATTTCAATATCTACACAGGATTCCAGAATCAAGAACAAAAAATATGGCTTGAATGTAGATTTTTTTTAATGGAGTAACTGGCTTTCTCGTGGCACAATGCCTACATACCATAACGGTTTTGTCCACCACCCTTCTTCCGTCATCATTATATGTTACAGGGAAGCCAAAATGCTCCCATACATACGACTTAAATGATGCGGGAGGCCTCAAGTTCTTCCGCTCCTCCGCTAGCCATGACTGTCACTGCGCTTTTTTTCTTTTTTCTTCTTCGCTTTTTCAATATGCCCCGTTCACGTGAACATACAACTGCTTTTTTTAAATAATCAAATCACTGCAACTTTGCATCGAGATTTAGGGAATTATTACTTTAAAAAGTAACAGCAGCAGTAAAACTATATTTGACACTATGATGGTTAAAAACGTTGCAATTAATCCGCGGTTCACATGCGTGCCAAACCGGGGGGGGAATCAACTACGGTCCATTACACCACTACTGTTGGCCTAATATGATAGTCCAGTAATAAGATTTTGTACTGCAGCCGCACTATAAATTTAAAATGTAGCCTATGTTGTATTGATGCCAGAAATATGCTTTGATTAAGGGAAAACTGCTGTAGTTTTGTTATATTTTATTGCTGCTACTTTGCCTGTCCTTGGTTTTAAATTTTGACAGAAAAAATGGATATTGGAATTTTTATTTATCTTTTGTATCAGCAGCAAAGTTCATTAAAAGATGTATTTTTTAAATGAAGTATTCATCTTTATTGTCTTCATTGTTAGTTAGCACATGCCTAAAACATCCTCAAGCTAAATTTAGAAGCTGATAGCTAAATAAGAGCCATTGAGTAATTGTGCGATTCATAATCCGAATAGTCGATTATTCATTTAAATAATCGATAGATTAATCGACTATCAAAATAGTCGTTAGTCGCAGCCCTAGTGTGGACTGTAAGGTGCAAGATGGTCACCGGAAAACAAGCAAGCAGGGGAAACCATGCTTCTTAGTGTGCAGGTCACATGGCTGTTGTGAAGGACAAAAATGGGTATAAGGGAAAAAAATAAAAAGAGTACCATCCATAAAACTTTAATTGTACGCTTTCACATGCTAATGTTTGGCCTGGCCAAATTTGTCCTGTATACAATAAACATTTGTCCTTAGCCTTTTCCCATATGTATGTGCAAGGATTTTTTTCCTTTTTTTCTACAGATAGTTTGGTGAGTTAAAAACTATGTGTGGAAATGCAGTTACAGTTATGTGTGGGTAAAAATCTATTCCATTCAATGTTTATTGAAACAATGGAAAGAATCCAATGTCTTGCGTCTATTCGGCTCATTATTCTAATTAATTCATAATTATCTGAGTATAATCCGATGTATATCTGGAGGAAGGAAGTCTTTCTAGCACAGTTTCAATGTGAGTTAATGTGAACATTGTTACTTGAGGTAGGCTAGAGGTCATCAATGGCCCTATATGGTATGAGCAAAGATTTAACAAACAAAAATGACTTCAAAACAGTGGAGCCAAGGGAAAAATTAAGGATCCTCTTTACATGGAACAAATAATATTAAAAGCAACAAAAAACAAGATAATGTCAGCAATCCCAATTTCATCACAAGATGGTTCAACCGTGAACACAATCATTCAGGGAGTAAATGTTGGGAAAGTATACACTTAAATATTCTGTCGATAGTACTCTTTCATGCCTCCCACATTTATTTGCTGCTATAGTCATTCAGCCACAGAATCTGAAGTTTTGAAGGTGAAATAATACAAAAAATGTTGCGAACCTGTTGCAGTTCCTTTAGTGGTAACAGATTATAGCTTTGGCAAAAAAAACTTTGTCACCTTACACAGGCTACAGCTCCATAGCCAACAATAATATAGGCATTAGCATAAATGCATCCATAATATTACTAACCCTTCTTTTCTTTCAAAAATCTCCTTGTGGCGTAGGTGCATAAACTATGGAACACTGAGAGTGCCACAATGATAAATAAATAAATAAATGTGGAAATATAAAAATGATTCAATAAATAAATAAATGAATCTGGGAATAAATATGGAAATGTAAATGTATGTGCAATTAATTTAAGTTATTTTTATATAAAATATTAAAATATTTAATTAATGCCCTTGCTGTAACGTTAGCTACAAAAAGGGCTTAATTTGTGACAGGACAGAGAGATGCGACTATGCTAGAATTAACTATGCCTACGCTGAATTAACGGGAAGGGAGGAGGAGCGCCAATAACCATGACAGGACCACAGCAAGGCATAGATAGAACTATAGACTGTTAACACAGTCTTTTTAGGCTATTGCAGTCAGTTATTGATGTACAACGTGTTTGCAGCAATATTTTTTTTATCTGTCAAAATGACGGATGGCATTTGGATTTTTCTGTCAACGCTTCTAAAAATCAGTAAATGACGGGAAATTCCCATAGAGATCCATTCAAATACAGAGAGGTTATGGTATCGCTTGTAGGAGTACCAGAAAATAAGATATCAAGAGTATTTTGGTATTGTTGGGTCACAGACATCAGGAAGTCATGGCATGCAAAGGATATGTTACCAAAGCTTTAAAAAATTATTACTCTATTCTACATTATGTTAAACTGTCCAATATTTTTTGATGCCCGAAAATGGGGGCGACCATGTACAAAAGGTTCTATAATTTCTAAACGGCTCATCCGATATGGATTTTTGTAGCTGTATGGGAAGTATGCAGAGAAGCCTGTTTGTAAGGCATAGTGGTCTTTTTCACAAAATCCACCAGGCCATGCCACCGCTGTCATCCTGCTAGGCAGTCTGCTAATTCCAGTTTGAGTAACGGACATGTACTTATGAGCTACTTTAATTAAAAGTCACACTGCGTTTGAGGATTTGCTGTTGTCACTTCTGCTGCTGACGACGAGTGTTACCGTGTTCTACGCTGACAGCCGTGGACATAATTTTGAGTGAGCTATCATGCAATGATGTTCAGCTGCTTAATATCCTCAATATCTGGTTTAAAAAACCCATGAAAAAGAGAATAAACTATCATGTTGATTATTTTGTCACCAAAGTAGTCGATTGATGATGAGAACAAACTGCTGCCAAACTTAAGCTGTTGTGATATGCATTCACAAGGTTCACATTGAGACTCTAAGCAACCTGCCAAAGCAAAACTCTGGAACTGCAGACATTGTATCAATTGTTATATGCTACAAAGGGCTCTATTCTGGGGAGATCCCTTTTTTTTTAATATACGTATATTTTAACTCTACATTTTACATCGTCATCATGGCCAGGTATTTTCACTGGGCCTTTGTGGAGAAGCTGTGGGGAAAACTAGCTATTTGGATTTCTGTCTGTGACAGGCAACATTGTGTGTGATGAAGGTAACCATAACCCAAGTGTGTTTTACCGTTGTGGGATTTCCTCTAGTACAGATTCAGTTTTACCCTGACTTAACACCAGCCGGAGGGGCTACCACTAACCACCTATATCCCTGATGACAATAGCCACACTTGTTGTGTAGTTCCCGGTTTTGTTTTTGCATTTGGGTACAATATGTGCTTGGTTGTGGTATGATTCTTTGGACACATGCACAAACATATTGGGGAGCAGGGGCACAAAAAAGAGCAACTCAACAATCTTTCTTTGATGATGAGCAAGGAAAAAACCTTTTTGATTGTCTGTGTTGAGGGGGTGCCCTTTTTCAATGTGTAAGGCCCTTTTTAAATGATGACAATGATGATATAAGAAATAAGAATAAAAAAAAAAATTTTTAAACATCCAGGAGGCCACATTGTGAGGCCAAACAGAAGGGAGGGACCTGCAATGCACCTGCTCACAATGCTTCTCCCCTTTGCCCTAATCTCAGGGAATCCATATTGCACTCTTTAGAGTTCCAAATAAACAAACTTAATCAAACTCGATTAAAGCAAGTAATCAATGTTATATACACAAAAATTTGTCTATACACTGAGTAATAGGTGGCAAATTTTTAAAGCCCCCAATATAAAACATTAGTATTCCAGTATCTAACAAGTTTTATTATCCTGGCCTATCCTCAAAATATGATTGCATGGTCCAATAATTAGAACAGGCTACCTGATGATTTATTCATTTGTGTTTTTATTGATGTTTGTTTTTTGGGTGAACTTTTGAAAACAAAAAAGGAATAATTTGCAGTGCAGTCATGTGGGATGCAATTGAAAATGTGGCTAATTTGAATGCGCTGTGGCTTTGGCCTTTCGGCTGGCTAGTAGGTGAGGGTCTATCTTTTTTCCTTCTGGGAATGGTATCTGCTTGTCAGCCCTGTCATCTAAAACAGTTTACTTGCTGCAAGCCAGTAGTCACTCTTTCCTGACCTATTCCTCAATTGATCCTTCTTTTCTCCTCCCTCACAGCTTTTCCTGCTTTTCTCCTCCCTCACAGCTTTTCCTGCTTTTCTCCTCCCTCACAGCTTTTCCTGCTTTTCTCCTCCCTCACAGCTTTTCCTGCTTTTCTATCCCCTTTGCTTTTCTTGCCTCTGTTGTAAGTCGTCAAAAACATTTTACAGCCTTCCTGAAAATTTTTTCCTTCTCCTCAATGGTCCCATATTATTTAAGTCATGTCCACACATTTCATACATTCCTGGCCAATACTCAAATGCATAATTTTGCACACACATTCATAGATCATCAGAGTGGTGTCAGGAGGACTAAAAAAAATCTAAATTGTATCAGGGAAATTTAATTAACAACTGCTGTTCAAATATTGGTCTTTTACATTTTTTTCCGTTCTTGAAAACCCAACAGCATAATGCATTTATTTTTTGCCACCCTACAATGAGTGATATGTCCCTAATAATAAGTAGTTTACTTTGACAAATGCATCTCTTTGGTATGCTTCTGTAGACCTTGAGAAATGAAAGCAATCACATTTCACTGATGTACTTGACAGAAGCTGCAGCTCATTTATGACGTCTGCTGTGACCAGGTACATTGAATTCATGTGTATAGAATGTTCCCAAATGGTTTATTCTGTTTTATATTCAATTATTTTGTACAGAATGTTCCCAAATGGTTTATTCTGTTTTATATTCAATTATTTTCAACAAAAAAAAGAAAAGAATTGTGAGCACAGAAATAAAAGACTTTCACAGTTTTAACGATCTGTGATGTGGATGTTCCCCCAAGAGATTCAGTTATTACAGGGGTGAAACTACAGCCCAAGTAACACTATAGGCCCTATCTTATACCCGGCGCTAAGCGGCGCTAACCCAAACGCAAGTGTCTTTGCTATCTTACACCCGGCGCATGGTTCATTATAACGCCTTGCGTTCACATTGTTTAAATACTATGTATTCTTGCGCCCATTGCAAGTGAACCGCATATATTTTGTAAACAGCACTGTCAGGAATTACCGGGAACTCATAATGGTTAGTCCGAATAATATTGATCATAGGCTACTATTGATCCATATAGCCTATTCCTTGATGGCACTAAACACGCACGAGCATGTCTGTTTCTCCATCATATGCAATCCGCCAAGGTGGAAAAGCAAGCTTTTAAAGGGAATGGGATATGACATTTTGATTGGTTTATTGCATGTCACGCCCAAGACACACCTATAATTAATGAAGAGACTAGGTTCAGCCCATTTGCACGTTGCGCCGTGCTTAGCGCCCAAAAAACACGCCGTTAAAATAGCAAAACTGGCCTTGGACACGCCCTAAATGCACTTAACGCCATGCGCTTAGACAAAGCGCTAAGATCGCCAAGATAGAGCCCCATGTTACTTATGGAACAGTCACATAATTACAAGAAAAAAAAATTAGGCCAAAATGTCTGTAGCTGAAATTTCCTTGACTCGACAATCCATAATGTGGTTAAGAGTGTGACAACGTAAATTGGGTTAAGTTGTTAGTCTATGACCTTGGAGGCTCTTTTGAGACAAAAAGGTTAGTGATTGCCCAATGAATAGCCTCAGAGAGAGAGCCGTAGTGAACCTTTTATCCAGTAGATTGTTCTCATTTCCACTCAAAGTTCTTCAGATGAGTACAATAAGAGGAAAAATAGGGAATGATGGTGTATTGTCAGTCAGTGTTGTAGGTGTAACCTTGAGGCCCTACCTACATTCTGGTCTTTTGAAATTTGATGACAGTCATAAGTTTAATAGAGGTCACGTGAAACCTCTGTTCTTTTGCGTGTCCTTTTCCACAACTATAGGAAAAAAATGTTCTTCTCAACAAGAAAGATTCTTGTGAAGATATCACTCCATTATTCAGTGGAAAAAGTTAGAACTGAATATTCATGCAAGACAGAAAATTTGCCACATGCATTTGCACTGGTCTTAGTCGGCAGCAGCCGAACGGTGAAAGATAGATCCAGACAGGTCTCCCTAAGTCACAGTCCTCACATCTAACAGAGCCTGATTGACAGTGACAACCGGATTACAAGAATACTTCTGCTTGACTTGCTGTTCCAAATAAATAAATTGTGTACATTGTGAAATAAGCTGGCGAGCACACGTGCTCATATGCATGTGTACCTATGAGCAATCTCGCATACACACTGATTGATAATCAGACAATCAAAGTAAATCACATAGTTCCATGAGAGTGAGGCTAAAGGTTCCATGTTGGAAATATGCATTGGAATCATTCTAGGTTACACCTAACAGTAGTATTCAGATGCTGATTGTACTGTGATTCAGTACTCAGATTTCATGCTGTGTGCTACATCCTTTCTTCCTTTTATCTCAACAGGACTCCCTTGGAGAAATAAAATACAAATAAAAATACTGTTACAATGGTCGCAAGTAACAGTAAAGAATAAAAGGTGTTATGAACACAAACATTGGTTGAGCTTCCATCAGGCACTTAATTTTAGTCAACCTTTTTGTATGATTTATTAGACAGTGAGTAAATCACTTCCCAATGGACGTCAATCACTGGTGAAAACATCACCTCACAAAAGCCATAAACAAACATAGTGGTGGAATTCACTTCGCAAGCCTTGTTATTTTTTAAGTCGAATGAGTGCTATACAAGATCTGTGGAGTTTGAGCAAGCTGTTAAGATTTAGGGGTTTTTGTTGCTTTTTTTTGTAGACTTTACGGTAGTTGATATTATATGAGGTAAAGGTAAATATGTTTCTCATGCACAACAGCACTGTATATGCATTTCCAGGTGCCATTAGTGACATCCCAAGCCCATTGAGACCTCCAGATGAAATACAGGACAGGTAAACCAGGACAAATAAACACATGGTGGACAGCATGTCTCGGGGGCGGTCTCATAGCTGCAGAGGTAAAGAATTTAGAGGAAAAGCGATGCATATATCTCCGCCCGCTGGAAGCAAATAAGCACTGCAAATGAAATATTCAGAACCTGCAACAACAAGATTAACAGCAACAGGATTCTATCAGCAGGAGACCTGGTAAGAGAAGGTGCATGCAGAACTGAATGAAATGAAAGCCCTTTGCTTTGATGCCATTTCATTAAATTTCAACAGCAGTTCAAAGTATGACACGTCACTTTGTGTTCTATGCAGGATTAAAGTTTTTGCTTGTTTTGTTTTGTGGGGTTCACTTGTGGCTTTGCTTGCATTATGTTTGTGTGTTGCGCTAGGTCGTTTACAGTTTTATGTGGTCGTATTTTGTGAAGATTTGATTAGATTAGTTTTATTAAGGCATCCAGTGTTTGGTTGGGCGCAATTAAAGGTTTTATTGCCAAATCTAGTAAGAGCCCAATGAAAGTCTGTTCCTGGACGAATTCCATCGCCTGGTGTACAAAGCCAGTGAGAGAATGATCAGAACTCACCATTTCAAAACACAACATAGAAAGGATTTGAAAGAACAGAAAGAAAATGCCATCTGTCTTTCAGATATAACCTCTTTAGATAGATAGACAAACAGACAAATTGATTGCATAATCAGGGCTCATCTGTTCAATTAGGTACCTGCCGTGTCTGTCAAGGCCAACTGACCAAGATATGAAGAGACTTTTATTTTTTGCTGTTTTAAGCCTTTTTCCTAAGTTCTCTCTCTTCAAACCGGTCAAGTCAAGTGTACCTGTCTGGACACAGAGTTTGTTTTTGTGCTTGTTCGTGTTCATTATGGGGAGGGAGTGCTGGAATCAGTAAACCTGCCAAAGATTGTCTTAGACCCCTGCTTGTTTACAGAAATTCAAAGCAATTAAAAGTATTTAGTGTCACCATGATTTTTGTCAACCATGTAGCCACTGGAATGAGTGCGCATTAGTTACTTAGCACTCAAAATATTTCAGCCTTTTCTTTTATTCTTACCGAGTCCCGATCAAAAGCTCACATTTGCTATCCGGTTTCAGTCTTTTATATTCCCAGAATGTAAATCTTTCCATGTGTTGTCTAAACACTCCTGCTGGGTCCTGTGGAGTGTGGGCCTATTGGGTGATTACCCTGTGGCTCGGTTAGCTGGGATTAGCCAGGAGAAGGTATCTAGGGCCAGGTTCTATAGAGTAGGAGTGTTTTCCCCGGTTTATATTTCTACTTCTCTCTGCACTGAAGACAATGGTTACACTCTGGGAAAACAGACCTACCATATCAGGGTCAACCTGCTTACCCCATGGGAGGGACACTCTTTCTTAGAGAAAGTGACCTCACCAGAGAGTATATGCCCAGCTATAGGTCCTCTCAGCCTCCATTAACCTATCCCATTGAACAGGGCAGCCCACCATACAACCCCCTCCCAAATCACTTCCAGGGCGTGTTTACTAATGAACGGAGTAATGCTCTCTTACTGTTAAGGTGTTCATCTACGGCTGTAACTATAGCACTATACTTCCATACCAAATAATAGTGTGTACCTCAGGGCCATTGAAGTGACAGCAGCAGGTTTATAAGGAGGGCCAAATTGCACATACAGTAGCATGCAATGAACTGAAATTCTTTAATGGCTTAATGAGTCCAGGGGAGAGTCTAGGTGGGCCAGGCCCTCTTCGGCCTGTGCAATAGCACTCCAAAAAAGTCTTTACCACTAGGGCAAATGTGGCAAAGTATGGTGAGTTTTTACAAAGCTTTTGTAACATTGAACCATACCTGCTCTGTTCTTTTCTTCCAGCACTTGGAATGATGGGATTTTTTAAAAAGGATCCTTGGGTTAATATCCTGTATATACAGTGAGCACCATAATTCATTGGACAGTGACACATTTTTTTGTTATTTTGGTTCTGTACTCTAGCACTTTGAGTTTGAAAGGATACAATGAGAATGACGTTGAAATGCAGACTGTCAGCTTTAATTGGAGGGTATTTTCATCCATATCGGATTAATCGATAAGGAATTATAGAACCTTTTGTACATAGCCCCTCCCCAAATATCATTTTTAATATTTGGTTGCATATCCTATGCATGCCATGACTTCCTGATGTCTGTGACCCAACAATATCAAAAGATTTAGCTGTAAATTATGCTGGAACAGTATGGAATACATGGTTGGGGAAATGGCTGTAAGTCATCAAGGGTCTGAGGTATCAAACGAGCCTGAAACCATCAAAAATAAGTCAGGAGAAGAAACCCTTCAAGTTGTTGAACATAAACGACCAGCCAGACATGCCTTGGTTCGCATGTGTGTACTATATTGTTACAAGGGAAACATTTAACCATCTAATTTTAGGGTCCACAGGCAACTAAATTGCTTTCCAGCAAGACAGTGATCTTTGCTATGTGGGCATCTATGTGTGTGTGTGCGTGCATCGATCCATATTTGTGTGTATATGTGTTTCTGTACATGCGTTTTCCAAGAAGACAGCGATCTTGCTATCGTGGGCACCTGTATCTGTGTGTGTGTGTGTGTGTGTGTGTGTGTGTGTGTGTGTGTGTGTGTGTGTGTGTTTGTACTGTATATGTGCACATGTACATAGTTACTGGTGTATTTGTCCTCACATGCATACGCATGCAAAAATAGATGTAAGCTTTTCCAAATATGTTAAAGGAGATGATTTTGCGTCTTCCCTGAGAATTCTCTGCGTTTTCCTTTCTGTTATGTCAAACGTCATTGTCCCCAAATGAGACACATGGCTTGAGACACATGGCTTGGTCAAAGGAAGGAATCATGTGGGTGTTCACATTCTCTCCCAGCGTCTGCTGTTTTCTGTGTAAACGAGGCAACACTTGCACAGTTGCAGCAGAAAATATTTAGCTTGGCACCAGAATTGACATGATGAAAACATGAAACTGAGAAGGATCTAGAGATGAAAGATTTACAGATTTAAGAACCCTTCACATCTACCTTCACATAAAGGTTCAATGTGGCCTTCTGGCACTTGAATACAGAAACAGTTATAGTAATTAATGGCAGAAGTTAATTATCAACACATGTTTCTCACCCTCATGTACAGTATATTCAGTTCCCCTTTTCCAAAGATCACGTGAGTCAACCTACTCTCTGATGAAGGTGCCAAGTGGAAACTTCATAATTGCACAAAAATATCCTGAGATCAGACAAACATTCCTTTCCAATATCAATTGTATTGTTGTCAGCTGGTCTATATTCCCAATTCCTTTTCAGTGACACATATACAGTGGTTGCTCAAGGGGCAGCTGACACACTGCAGAAAACCAATTTGTGGAAAAGAATCTCCCAAAAAAGAGTTATCTCCCAAATTTTTGTTTGCATATAGGTTCATATAGGCATAATTGTGCAGCACAAATTGAGGCCAGTTGTCAACAATTTACCAATAAAAATACAGAAGAGCTCATCTACGAGATTAACCCTATCCACGGTGGCCACCTAGTGGTAGTCGGATCCATCCAAATTACAGTAGTCATGTTTCTCTGAAATTATAAACTACTACTTTACGAAAACCGAAAAAAAGTCCAACACAGGGTTTTTCAGAAGGGTCACGGCTTGCGAAAACATCTACCTCTCTCAAGGACAATAAAACAGAAGATTGTTTACAACCTTCATCTTGCCATAGTTACAGACAATAAAATGAACCCTTTTTACATGCTCAGAAAATCATGTTCCGATATAGGAAGAATAATATATATTTAAAATGTAAAAATAAGCATTCTGTGTTTTTCTGTTGCTTACTGTACTACCCAGTGTACTTTCGGTTTAGTAGAGACCAAATGTTTTCCTTCAAAATCTCTGGTATAAAAATATGGTATAAAATATCCTACCTGGTATTAAGCTACAACGGTTTTCTGGTTAACCCTGAAGAGTGTAAGGGGGGGTCGGGTTTGGAGGACCAGACACAACTAAGAGGGAATCAGAAAGTTATCCACGAAAGTTATCCGTGAATAGCCACTAGAAGGAAGGAGAACGTAAAAGAAGCGGGAAAAAACCTTCCGGCTTAAAGCCAAAATAATAATTGCCTGAACCTATACCAAGTTACCGACTTTGTGCTGTGGCAATGAAGACACAAAAGCACGCCGGAAAAAGGAAGCACTTATATAGCCAGCGGGAAACCTGAAACAGGTGCGCCAGATAAGTGCCGGGAAACGGAAAAACACAGCATGGGCGGCGGAAAAGTACAGCAGGAGCGCCCTCTCGCAGCTCCGAGAGGAATCATCCGCAGAGATGAAGAGAAGGCTGCCAAACCATGACAGAAGAGTTTACTTATTACATTTCGCCAAAGTCCAGTACAGTCGACATTTCCACAGCGACCAACTATTGCACTTGCGGCTGTAATATATTGCTGTTGTTATGTAAAAACACACATACTTTTGTAACTTTTTTTTACGTGTATAAAAACATTAGGCTACATATTTTTAGATGTATTATGTATATACTGTATGTGATGATTGTGACATAACTGTATTCTGTTCCAAATTTCTGAATGATCCAACCTCTTCTTCAATTCAAACTGTAAACCATGGATGTACATTGAATATTTTTTTTGATATTGACGCTTACATAAGACTAGTAGGAACTAGGTGAAAACTGCCTTTTGTGGGCCAAGGTTAGATCGGGTTAAACAACTGAAGGAACTTTTGCCATAACAAAACACCTGTAACATCCGCCATTTCCCTCCAGTCCACCTCCCTTTCGTCTTCCCATTCCTCATGTTTCATGTTGTGTTTTATGTTCACCTTGTCTGTCTAGTTGTGTGAGTTGCAGACTGGGCAAAGGTCATTAAGGCAAAATAACCATATTTATGTTATTAATTAATATTACAATTTCTTCAAAGATCTAGGACCTAAACTCCGTTGTTAAAGTCAGTTTTTTCCACATCAGAGCCATAGCCAAAGCCAAGCCCTTCCTATCATTTCACAACCTGGAAATAGTCATCCATGCCTTCATATCATCTCGCCTCGCTTACTATAATTCCCTGTACTTAGGTCTCAGTCACTCATCCCTTCGCCACCTGCAGCTAGTACAAAATGCCACTGCTAGGCTTTTAACAGGTACAAAAAAAAGAGGCCACATCACACCCATTCTTGCCTCTCTGCACTGTCACCCAGTTAGTTTTAGAATTAATTAAAAAATTGTATTGTTTGTTTATAAAGCACAAAATTATTTGTCCCCTCCCTACATCTGTGATCTTCTTCAACCCTATTCCACACCCAGATCACTGAGGTCCTCCACCCAACTGTTGCTTTCTGTTCCCCGGTCTCGGTTAAAGCTGAAGGGTCACTGGGCCTTCGCTGTGGCCTCTCCGAGACTGTGGAACAGTTTGCCTCTTCTCATTAGATCTGCACCCTCCATAAACACATTTAAATCTCAACTCAAATCCCAGCTTTTCTCACTTTCAATCCCACTTGAGATCTGTCATTGTTGTTGTGTATTCTGTGCATTATTGCCTTGTTTTTGTGTCTGTTTTAAAAATTGAATCCATTGTCATTGTTATCCATGTATTTATTAATTGTATAGCACTTGGTTGACGGTAGTCTTTTTAAATGTACTTTATAAATAAAATTGACTTGACTTGACTTACAATGCACATAATGAACTTCGGATGAAGCTTTAACTTCGAGAACTCCATGAGAACAGCCTCATGGAATTGATGTTTGACAATGTTTCATTGTATAATCAAACGAAATTCGTTAAACAAGCAGGCTCATTTGGCATTGTCTAAGGTGAGACTGAACTTTGTATTCCCCGTTTTTTTCCCCCAATCTGTTTGTCCCATCACTGCTGCATCTACCCAAAATGAGGGAGGGTGTGCACTACAGACTTCTTTTCATTCTTCAGTTCACAGGCTGCACAGAAAACCAAAAATGCAGCTGGCATAGGTAGAGTGCAGATTACATTACATTACATTTATTTAGCAGACGCTTTTATCCAAAGCGACGTACAGTAAGTGCGTACAGAGACATCATCATCATTACAGAACAGACAAGGCAAAGCACATCCTTTGCATAATGTAGCAGCTATCCCTAGCAATGAACGTTGACTGTAGTTCACAGTAAGCTGTGGGCAAATCAGCAACACCACACTTTCATTCCAAATACTATTATAAACTATACTATTATAAACCATTCCAAATACTATTATAAACTATGCTATTATAAACCATTCCAAAATACTATTATAAACTATACTATTATAAACCATTCCAAATACTATTATAAACTGTGCTATTATAAACCATTCCAAATACTATTATAATGTCAGATGTCCAATCGACCAGAGGAGTCACTATTGTGCTATTAGGTGGGGGAACCCTGCAGGCTGAAATGATTCTATGACCAATTGGGAGTCCCATGGGGCAATAGTCAGTCACAGACAGCACTGGTGAATAAGGGTTCAAAACTGAAGCACTTACGCATGAATGATTGAAGGGAATTTTTTTAAAAGGAGCAATGGAAAGTCTTGGAAATTTGTTTGGGAGTATTTTGAAGATGAGAGATCATTTTATGGGAAATTTAGAAAGCATCTGGCAATACTTTGCATGTTACGCCCAAGACACACCTATAATTAATGAAGAGACTAAGTTCAGCCCATTTGCACGTTGCGCTGTGCTTAGCGCTCAAAAAACTTGCTGTCTAACTACCAAAAGTGGACTTGGACACACCCTAAATGCACTTTATGCCATGCGCTAAGATCACCAAGATCCCCAGGACTGAAGTTTGACACTCCTGCATTATGACTAGGGCCTGGGTTTTTTTTTTCTGACTTATTATTTTAACCTGGTGTTCAGTCCTCCAATCTCAATAAGTTGATAGAGGACCTTCTGAAGCCACTTGTTAGGCAATGAAGATATTATGGTACCATAGAATCATTTGATTACCACAGTTGATGTTGAGAAGGGCTGATTTTGTTCTCGTCCAGCACTACAACACCTCATTCAGCTAATGAACCAATCATGGTCTTCATTCAAGACCTTCATAATTTGAATCAGATGTTTTAGTGCTGGGCTCGAACAAAAACCTGTGCAATCACCCCAGTCCTTTTTGGATAAGATTGGATACCTCTGATCTATGCTTGTACCCTTGCATCAACAGGCCCTTCAGCTTCTCCGCGATTGTATAAGTGCTCACATTCCTTAGACTGTAGCGCACTGATTACTCAAATTAGAGTGCCTACATTGACATCTTGCACAGGGCATCTCAAGCTTTGTCATGAGCATACTGTATATGTTGCTGTATGTTGGTTTTCAATCCAGCCAAACTTGCAACCCCCAAATGGTAACAAACTTAATTATTCTTGATGAGACTTTTTAATGTCTATTTTGTGATTATTTATCTTCCACAATTATGTCATAAACAGCTATGCTGACACAAAGTAACATCACATTTTTATATCCCAGGACTTTTAATTAGTCAGATGGAATTAATTGTTTCATGAAATATACTAGACGACATGTTTAATTCCTTTAAAAAGAGGTGATTAAATTATCGACTAACAGGTGAAATGAGCTGAAAAACTCACGGGTTTAATTGACATCACTGCATTGTTACGACTGGGGTCAGACCAGTCAAACAAAAACGGTGACCACAATGAATGTTTTTAATATATTAAAATTTACATGAATGTACGTGTCTGGATGCATGTATAGTGTAAGTGTTAAAAAGCCAAACAGGAGCAAGACACAAGGGCAACTTACTTCCTGGCGATTAAAAGGGATAGAGTAGGACAGCAGCCAATCAAGAATAAAGGGGTGGGGCCATAACAACATACATAATTATGTTGTATATTATTACATCGTTAAATATACAGTAACGTGACTGGTCTGTGCATACGTCATTAGAACAGAGGCCATGTGCCAGCCCCAGGGGAACTGAGTTGCTACTGTATGCAACAGAAATTAGATTTGCAGAGCGACACTGACCTTGATGCTTGGCACAAATGCAATGCAGGGGTTAAAATGCAAAAATGTTCCTGAGAGATTCTGAAAATGGACAGATCTGCATTGTATATTGCCGACAAACCATTATAAACCGCAAACAGCCTCCTTTCTTTCAAAACAAGAAGCCATTAAGTCTCTACTTACTTTGGATGCAAATCGTGGTCCCAGATGTGCTTAACTTTATTCCAATGTCAATAAAAGCCCCTAAGCTTAGTTTGTGCCTCAGGAGTCTGCAACTCGAATTCAGTGTCTGCGCCCTTCTGAATAACATCATTAGTAGGTGCAAGGTCAGCTGCTTTTTCCTAATGGACATTTGGCTTTAGTTGGTTTGCCTGTGGTATGACATGCTAGGTTGGACATGGTCAGTAATTTTCTTGAATTTTTCCTTTAACTTTGTATCCCCTTTGTATTCCCCAGTTTTTCCCCCAATTTGTTTGTCCCATCACTGCTGCATCTACCCGAAATGAGGGAGGGTGCGCACTACAGACGTCTGTGCGCACTACAGGCTGCACAGAAAACCTAAGGTGCAGCTGGCATAGGTAGAGTGCAGATGTCCAATCGACCAGAGGAGTCACTATTGTGCTATTAGGTGGGGTCATCCTGCAGGCTGAAATGATTCTATGTCCAACTGAATATTGCCCCATGGGACTCCCAGTCACAGTCAGCACTGGTGAATAAGGATTCAAAACTGAAGCATTTGCGCATGAATGATTGTAGGGAAATTTTTTAAAAAGGAGCAATGGAAAGTCTTGGAAATTTGTTTGGGAGTATTTTGAAGATGAGAGATATTTATGGGAAATTTAGAAAGCATCTGGCAATACTTTAGCTTCTCCTTTGCTAGCCTTCAAGGAGACAGCTTTCATTTGCTTGGAATTGCTTGTTGTTGCCCTGATATTAGTATTTTCTGGTCCATCAAGTTTGTATTGGTCTTCAATTAATAAACCAATTAACAATTACGCTTGTCGATATGTGAAATTCTCTGCCCAAGATGACTATTGTCCATCACATGGAAAGCCATTCACATGAGTTAAAGCGTCATTAATATAATGTATGGTGATTAAATGCAGGTTAGCATCCAGAGGTCATAAAATTCTCATTGCGCCTGGCAAAGTCTATTAAAAACTAATAGAAAAATAACCAACCATAATAACCGTTATGTTATGACTTCATTAATAACAATGTAGTATGTGTTTATTTATATTGCCTGTTGTGATTTCTTTACCATGCTTACATTTGAGGTCTTTCAAATGTGGATGCAATGAAATATATGCTAAATATACAACGACCATGCAACAAACTGCTTTCAACCATGTGGTCAACTATTAACTTTCATGGGAAAGGGTGTTCAAATTTAATGAAAATAATACATTTTCAAAATAAAGACTGTCAATTGTGTTCAACATTGACAAGTGTTCAACATTGTGCAAAGGAATGACGCCACCACATGTGCACCTCTGCAGTTTCATTACTAATTTCCAGGCACTGGGATGCAGAGAGACTAAATGCGGGTTATTCTAATGATAATTAATTTTGGCTGAGCTTCATCAGACGGCTACGCGTCAGCGAGACCACACGCTCAAACTGAGGGCCTTCCCCTTTTTTAATTAGGAAAGCAGTAAACGACACTCCCCAAAGAACATTAAGGATATAACCCAATTAAGAAAAAAAGGAGAAGAAGATAATAGCCTACAAAGGTTACAACATGTAATTGATTCTCAGGTCTGAGTGGGCCTCAAAGAATATCAGATGTAATCCCGTGAACAGAGAGGTTTGAATGAGGAGGCTCATCGGTGTCATTACTTAATGAAAAAACCCTGCCTGCTCATCCCAGGGTGACTGATGCATTATAGCCGCTCACAATGTTGTCTACCCACCTTGCCAAATAACAAGTCACTAAATTTACAATATATGGCTTATGACTTGACTTGTTCCAATCTATAACAAATCTTCATTCACTTGTAGTGGAGGCTAGTGGAGTTAGCTAGCCACCGAAGGGGCTAGGTAAGTGTTGTACTGTTGATTTTAGTGTAGGTTATGTAAATGTTCTGTGATGTCATCATTGCGCATAGTGGCAAAGTGTTGCATACTGGTGCCCAGGGTACTATAAAAGGGCTTGCAGTCTGTGCTTCTAGATCAGTCTGCTTCTCCGTGTATTGAGAACTTCACCTTGCAATACTGCAATCAGTATTGTTCAAGATTTGCCTGGTTTGTCTTTGGATGCAATCACTGCAGTATTATTATTTTAAAAGGTCGACCTATACTTTTCTCAGAATTTGGAACAAATTACTGTTTTTGTGTGTTCATGGTCATCATTCCCACCCCCTTAGACCATTCATGGATTTCGGAGGAGAGTCGACACCAGCCACTGCTTTTATTCACACCGCAGTCCAAAGGTTAAACTCAATCAAAGGTTAAACTCACACAGATGATGACCAGAGGGGGGATGAGACACAGCTTGAAACTGGTCTGAATTTGATACCAGTCCATGAGTCCATCCACACACTAGACCAGTGCCTTAATAGGATGATCCACCCAACAGACTCAGAGTTTACTTATTTTTGAAAACAAATAATATAAAAATAAACATTTTAGCACTGAACAGGCACTGTTGAGGAAGAATGCTACTGAACATTTCACAGGGTGGAAAAAAAGATGTGGTACAGCCATCCGCAGCGCAAGGAGCGGCTCGTTCACTCCATTCAGTTTTAGTTTTTAATTTGCAGCAGAAAACAATGGTACAATATGAACTGTGAAACTGTTACATCCATATTATATATTTAGAAGGGCATGATATCCCCAGATGCATTTTTCATCAAACACATTATCTGTGCAAAAGACTGCTGCAGATATTTATCAAATAAATTTTCCATGAAGTAAAGCTAAATAATTTCAGTAAGAAAGCTTTAGTTAATATTTTAGCGCCAAGCTTTGCAGATGTGCATAGATCTTGCAAAATCCCATGCTGGATTTGTAGTTTGTCAGAATAGCCTTGCGCTCATTGGGCCTCATTCATGAAACATTCCTAAATATGCGAGACTTTCCAGCCAAATGGCAACTCAAAACTAGCCCAAATTATAGGCTATTTTTAACCGAAACCAACATATTAAATAGAAATCATCATGTTTTTACTTTTTTAAATAAGTGCGTGCTTTGTGACTTTTCATTTTTACCCATGACTGCACTTTGAAAGTATCCCAATTTAGCTATAAAACCACGGACATGGCAACACTGGTGGGACGTCTTATGACCTGCTTCGACACTTCCACAGTGCGGTTTGGAAAATAGTATTTTTCGCGGACTGCTAAACAGGGCACATTAAACAACACACTTCTGCCAGTGCACTGTACGCAGGAGACAGGGCGCAGTAGATATGGCTCTGATTCGTACACAGCCCCTCTCTCTCTGACCTATTTTCATATCAGCGAATTGTGGTCACATGGACTATTGCAATATGCCAGGGTCAGGAGGTCAGGTGACTTGAAGTGATGCAAACTGAGGGTTCATTCCAATCGTTTATTTTCACTCCCTGCATCCTTTCCTCGCATCCTTACATCGCTCCTTAGCTCCGCCCAATGGAGGATGCGAGGAAAGGATGCAATGATCAGATGCGTGGATGGAGGAAATGAGGCAACATGCATGAGGCAAATGGAACGTCCTTGCTCAATCAAGCGTCAGCTTCATATTATGTTAGCGTGCTTAACTATAGTACTTTTTAACTTATTCTTTCATGAATAAACGGTGCTTTTGTTAGTTATGAAGAATGTGTATCATTATGAATTAGCGCTAGATATTAAATGGAAAGGAATGGTAAAATTGCATTTGTTTAGGGGTGTGCCTGCGACATGGCAGACGTGAAGAGTGGTGGATAATTTATACACGTCACGCGTTCTGAGAAAAGGCTTCCGCAAAGGCTACACTTGTGTTTCCTCACTGAAGCATCCTCCGAGAGCCTCCTCGCTCCTCCGAGGAGCATTTAGTGGTTTGGAATGTCCTTTAAGATGCGAACCTCGATCGATTTCCGGGTCAGGCGAGGACCAAGAAGAAGAGGACGGATAAAATAATTATTTACCTTTATTTATACAGAGTAGGTTAACTGAGCACACTCTTTTACAGCAATGCCAATTAGCCTAACCTGCATGTTTTTGGATTGTGGGATGAAACCGGAGTACCCTGAGGAAACCCACGCAGAAAATAAGCGATTGGAATCCACCCTGAGGCTGCATTCAGATACTAAAGAAACGCATGCTTCCTCCCGTCTTTATCCCTTTGACTCAAGATAGGCTAACTGCCTGTGGTGACAGAGAATGTTCTAATAAACAAATGAAGGCAACCAAACATGCATGTCACCTCCTTCAGCAAAGTATAAAACAATTTGGCCTCCTTGCCAAATTTATATGTACTGTACATGATTACATTTCCCCAAACATTTTGTTCCAAACAAGTATTAAATAAAGTATTATAGAAATGGCATCAATCAAACATCAATTCCATGAGGCTGTTCTCACAGCAGACAGATCACAGGCAATGAATTTTGGCTAGGGATTTTCAAGCTTCATCCGAAGTTCATATTACGTGCATTCTAACACTGATTTATAACATAAATAGCGTTATTTTGCCTTAATGATCACCCATATACACTAAACCTGTCAGGTTGGGAACCCATAGGTTTACGCATATTGTCCCTTGTTTTATATTGCCCTGCTTATGGAAATGAGAAACACACTTTTACTGGTAGCTTAATGCCTTAAAACATGTCTTAAAACTTTCCCACGATTCCAGGGACAACATGCGTCTATTCCTCACAGGTTTGGCAGCAGGTGTAATTGATTGTAATCAATTCAGCTGTTGCCTATGACCAGGGTCGGCGCCAGAACGAATCAAACGGATTGGCATTTGGTTTTCATGGGGGGGCAAATCCAAGACCAAACTTACAAACTCATTATACATACAGTACACTTTGCAGAGGGGAAGCATAGTACTGTTACACAAATACAGAATAGAATAGAGCAAAATATAATAGAATAGAACCAGAATAACACTTGGAGAGATGTAGCGCCCGCGCTGTATGTAGTACAGTATGCTTGGGGCTTGACCTTGCGCTGTGAAGTCGAGCGTTCACCAATTTGAAATAAAGTGAGCCGTTTCGACAGTTACACAAAAGATACACCGCAAGAAACAGGAGCAAAAACAATACCCCCGGTGTAATAGAATAGAATAGAATCATACTGAATACACCGAACACAAGCGATATCTATACATTACCATACAACATAACTCTCCATTTTTTTAGACCGTCAATGCGTGAGATTTGTCACATTTCTAAAATTCCAATAGCTACATAAAATTGGCCATGGTCGCAAATAATCATGTTTTTAGACCGTAACGTAAGTAAGCAAAACTGTACCAAGGCTGGCACATAAAACAGCAAAAAATCAATCAACAGCTGGACTCACCATTATCAGAGGATGCGACAAGTTTGAAACCTCCGCAGTAGGCTACATCAACAAATTTTATTTGCTCACTAAATGTAAAGGGATAGTTCGGAATTTTGGACATAATGTCTCAATTACGACTTACCCATGATGTAGTTGATTGATGGAAACCATTTTCAGATAATTCCATGCTGTCCCTTCTTTTGGACATACACACATTGCTAATGCTAGCGCAACTCTAAGGTATCGAGTAGCATCCACTACCAAACGCACTTAAACACTCCACAGTGCACCCAAAGCAAATAAAATACGACGACAGTCTATCGGGCTTATTTTCAGTGATTATACCATCATTTTTCAAGTCAAACTATCGTTGAATCCTTTACTTTGTGCTCACCTAAATTCTCAGTGGAAGTACGGCGTTAGTTGTAAAGTATGTAAAGTAGCCTATAGCTCTGCCGTCGTATGTGGTGCTGGCCAAAAACAATATCGTGCGTGTGAAAGAATCAGACTCGTAGTATTTTTAGCTAACGTTCAGGTAAGATGGTATTTCGGTGTGTATTTCAAGGTTGTTCAAATCATGCAAAAAAATGGGCACCACAAAGTTTTCACCGATTTCCAGTGGAAGATCAACAAAGAAAACAGCTGTGGCTTCTTGCTGCTCGCATGGATGTCACCAATTGAGACTCTAAAAAAGTTAAAAGTGTGTAGTGACCATTTCACGGAGGATGACTATGTGAAAATCAAAAAAGGACGGTCGGGACACCCTCTACTGAAGGAGACTGCTGTGCCATCACCTGGTTTTCTTCATGCACCGAAAACAACTGACGAGCAGGTAACTAATAAATGATTGCATGCGTGATCTATCTATTCAATTTAGCTAGCTAGTTGCCACGATGGGGAAGTCATGGAAGTGGTCAAACTTTTCCTGCAAATTGGTAGCCAGTGTGCTTGCTTGTATATGCTGTGTTATTCTGTAGCATGTTTGTGTTTAGCTGACTTGTTGTCTACCAAATATGTAACTTTACGACAAAACGGATTGTGTCAGCAACTGTGGAGTAGCTACAGCAGATAGCCTACAGGCAGATACCCTGCCTAATCTACAGCTAGCTCCGCCGCCGTACTTCCACTGAGAATTTAGGTGAGCACAAAGTAAAGGATTCAACGATAGTTTGACTTGAAAAATGATGGTATAATCACTGAAAATAACCCAGATAGACTGTCGTCGTATTTTATTTGCTTTGGGTGCACTGTGGAGTGTTTAAGTGCGTTTGGTAGTGGATGCTACTCGATACCTTAGAGTTGCGCTAGCATTAGCAATGTGTGTATGTCCAAAAGAAGGGACAGCATGGAATTATCTGAAAATGGTTTCCATCAATCAACTACATCATGGGTAAGTCGTAATTGAGACATTATGTCCAAAATTCCGAACTATCCCTTTAACTCTAAACTTTGCCCCTAGTGGTTGAAACGTATCCGTCTCAATTAGCCCACAGTATTCATGTGTGTCTGAAATTATAAACTACAGCTTTAAGAAAACCCCGTCAATTTTGACGCAGTATTTTTTTAAAAGGTAGCCGGCCGCTTGCGAAAACCTCAGCTTCTCCAGGTGCACTGCAGTACAATAAATTAGGAGGGTGCTATTAATAGCCCAAAGCACTTACGACCGTCCTCTCGCCACAGCCAGACTGTAAAATGCATAAAAGGCACCGTTTATACACGCTAAGAAAATCATGTTCACGTATAGAAACAATACTATTTTTTAAAACGTTGTACAAATGAGCATTCGCCGTTTTCCCTTGCTTACTGTACTATATAGCTACAGTAGCCTACCTGATGCACTTTCGGTTTAGAAGACACCTCTTTTTTTAACCAAAATCTCTCGTATAAATATTTTTAGGAAACCAAGTACTTACCAGTATATTCAGCTACAGCTGTTTTCTGATTAACCCCGAAGAGTTTATCTTGTTGCATTTCGCCAAAGTCCCGTACAGTCGACATTTCCACAGCGACCACCCGTTGCACTTAGGGTTGAAATAAGTTGTTGTTGTTGTTGATTAAATACGCGCGCTTTTAAAAAAATACATTAGGCGACGTATGTTATGGTTATTATATATACTGTATGTAACTATTCTGAAATAAATTAATTCTGTTTCAAATTTCTGAATGATACAGCTTCTTCAATTCGAACTTTAAACCATGGCATGGATGTGCAGGGAATATATTTTGAGATATTCACATTTAAATAAACCTAGTAGAAACCAGGTGGATATTGCATCTGGAGGGCCAAAGTAAATAGAGTTAATCGTGACCGTCCGATCATTTACTAGAAATAGGCCTACTGTAGTTATATTTTTTGTTCAAAGTTGAACTGAAAGTTTGCCAAGTTAACCTGCGTGATTAGCCCGCCGTTTTCGCAAACAGCGAGGGAGGAGTCAATTATTGAAACCTCAAAGATGATAGGCTCTGAGGCAATTCAATCATAGTAGTACTGTAGGTGGTTGTATTTTGAGCAAACAGTTTTAGAATATCAAATTAAAAATTATATAAATAATTAAATTAAATTAAAAACATTAAAACATAATACATCTGAATTAGTCTACTGGTTTATTGAAATTAAAAATTTTCCCCACATGGATAAAGGACTAGAATGTAGCCAATCATTGCACCCCAAGGCCCGCCCCTGACGCTGACCCTGCCTATTACCTCATCAGTGGGCTTGATAAGAGGGCCTGGTTATCAAGATGAGGAAGGACTGGTTTCCTGGATGTTGGTGTCTGTTTTCCTTTCGATTTTTATTTTGGGTATTTGCACCATTAAAAGGCAGCAAATTTTTGTCTTCCTCTGTCTGTTCACCATGTGAGGCCACCCCAGCCCTGCATCACAACCTGACTGGACTGCAGTCCAACTAAAATATATACCAAACCA
Organism: Synaphobranchus kaupii; assembly: GCA_029718625.1. NCBI lineage: Eukaryota > Metazoa > Chordata > Actinopteri > Anguilliformes > Synaphobranchidae > Synaphobranchus > Synaphobranchus kaupii. Next base: position 289,900 of record CM056385.1, read on the forward strand.
ACTATAATAAGTGAATGTCATATTCTCCTGAACATATATTTCTATTTTTGTATTTTGTAGTACATATTTATTCATTTTATTTTTATTTATTTCAATTCAGAAATAAAATGAGCAAATAAATAATTATGATCGTGGGTGTATAAATAAATGCATTTATCAAAGATCATAGTACAAACCCCAATTCCAAAAAACTTGGGACAGTATTTAAAATGCACATAAAAGCAGAAAGCAATGATTTGTAAATTCTCTTTTACATGTATTTAATTGAAAACAGTACAAAGAAAAGATATTTAATGTTTTACCTTATCAACTTTATTGATTTTTGTAAACATATGCTAATTCCGAATTTGATGCCTGCAACATTTTCCAGAAAAGTTGGGACAGAGGCAAAATAAAATACTGGGACACCTGTTTGGAACTTTCCACAGGTAAACAGGTGATGCTATCATGACGGTATAAAAGGATATCAAAAGCCTCTTGTAGGAAAACTCTTTCAGGTATTCTTACAAGTGATACTATAACCTCTCTGCATTTGAATGGGTCTCTATGGGAATTGGGGGGTGGGACTAGATTAAGCTGTAAATTACACGGGAATAGTATGGAACCCATGGTTGGCTAAATGGGTCATCAATGGTCTGAGGTATCAAACGAGCCTCAAACCATCACTCTGCTGCCAGATATGCAGTAGATATGGATGGGTCACTTTAAGGGTTGTTTCTCCTGGCTCATTTTTCTATTCACCTCTATGGAAAAATAAGTCAGGAGAAACAACGTTTCAAGTGATCCATCCATATCTACTGCATATCTGGCAGCAGAGTGATTATTTGAGGCTCGTTTGATACCACAGATAAGGAAAGCTAAAACATTAAATATATTTTATTTGTTTTCAATTAAATATATATAAAAGAGAATTTACATTAAAAATCACTGCTATTATGTGCATTTTACATACTGTCCCAACTTTTTTGGAATTGTGGTTAGTATTTAAACTTTGCTGAAGTATTGAATTGAATGGAAATCAAGAACTGATGTATGCACAATACATATTTTGAAAATAAGCCTTTCTAAATAAAACTCTCAGAGGGGCTTTTTCATCATTGCCAACGTGTATTTCAGATGAGACTGCTTTCTGTTCACAGTGTGCATACATACACCTGTGTCAATCATCCATGCCTCATTGCCTCGTGCCTGTATTGCTTTCTGCTCCAATATGCTCTTTTTTCAGCTGAGACAAAAAAAAACGGCAACGTGCACAACCACAGGCATCTTTTTGCGTATTTTACAGTTTTGCGTATTTTATAGTAGTAATTCGAGCCAGCGTACTTAGATGTCAAAATGCGTAAATAGTATGTACAATGCATACAGGTTGGCAAGTCTGTTATTGCCATTCCTGTGTTCAGCACTTTGCGCACCCTCCCTGTGCCAAGATAACAGCACTGAGTCTTCCGCTTTAATGTTGATGAGGTTGGAGAACACATAGCGATTGATAAGAGACCATTCCTCCATACAGAATCTCTCCAGATCCTTCAGAGTCCTTGGTCCTCGCTTATGGGGCTCTATCTTGGCGCTTGGTCTAAGCGCATGGCATAAAGCCCATTTAGGGCGTGTCCAAGTCCACTTTTGCTATTTTAACGGCATGTTTTTTGGGCGCTAAGCACGGCGCAGCATGCAAGTGGGCTGAACCTACAGTGGTGTTCAAAAAAATAGCAGTGCGTTAAAAAAAGTGAATAAAGTGCAAATATTTTTTAATAGCTTTTAGTTCCATATTTCAAATGTAGTGATGGAAACATTACACATTCAATTCCAAATCAAAGCATTAACAAATTATTTATCAAGTCTGCGTTATTCTTTTACAGGAAGCAAAGAAAATGAAAATTAATCTGTTCAAAAAAATAGCAGTGTCGACATTTTTCTCTTCAAATTCAAACACTTACTGTATAAACTGAAGAAAGTTTTCAAGATTTAACTTCACTTTAAATTACTGAACTAATATTTAGTTGCATAACCATTGTTTTTGATAACTGCTGCGCATCTGCGTTGCATCAAGTCAACCAACTTCTGGCACCTAGAAACAGGTATGTCAGCCCAGGATGAACGAACTACATTCCACAGTTCCTGTGAATTTTTGGGTTTTGCTTCAGAAACTGCATTTTTAATGTCACCCCACAAGTTTTCAATGGGGTTGAGGTCGGGGGATTGAGCTGGCCACTCCATTACCTCAATCCTTTTTGTCTGGAACCAAAGATGTTGCTCACTTACTCGTGTGTTTGGGGTCGTTGTCTTGTTGAAACACCCGTTTCAGGGGCATTTCCTCTTCGGCTACGGCAACATAATCTCTTCAATTATTTTGATGTATTCAAACTGATCCATGATCCCTGGTATACGATAAATAGGCTCAACATTGAATGACAATTCACGCATTAGGTGTAAATGGCAATTCACGCATTAGGCTTGATATAGGTGTTCTCAGCTCATTTTTAATGGATAGCCATTGTCCCGTACCATCGCACATCGCCTGAATGTTGATGGAGTGGGCTGAGAGCAATGTAATGTGGCATCGTTTCCCTTTGCTGAGGGAAAGGTATGTGGACCTATGGAACCTTTTATTATTATGCATTTTTGATATAGCCTACACAATAATAATATTTCACATTGTGATCTAGATATTTTAGTCATGCTTGTGCGCACCCCTGTGTGTAACAGACAGCAGGCTACACGCGTTGTGCACAGGCCTATGTATATGCACTTATATGCGCCGTTAAAATAACATGTAAACAACTGCGACATGACTTTAGACCAGGTTTGTGGTGGTTCTACGGCAAGCGCTTTCTGCTGGCTCAAGATAGCAATACGCCAGAAAGAATCCTGGCCACTCCTCATCTTAAGACCAACTAAGTTCACTTGTAATGGGCGCAAGAATACATGGTAGTTAAAGGACGTGAACACAAGGCGTTATTATGAACCTAGCGCCGGGCGTAAGATAGCAAAGACACTTGCGTTTGGGTTAGCGCCGCTTAGCGCCGGGTGTAAGATAGGGCCCATGGACTCTCTTCTTCAGCTCCCTCCAAAGGTTTTCAATGGGGTTCAGGTCAGGGGACTGTGATAAACATTGCAAAAGCTTGTTTATTGATTTCCGAATTAATAGGTATTTTGCGTAGTTTTCGGCATTAAGAAAATGATTTTCTTGGCCTGGTGGGGGCTCTCGTTCCTGTACAATTATAAGGGAAACACACACACACACACACACACACACACACACACACAAGTGTGTATGCATGTTGTGGCTTGCTACTGTTTGTGTGCAATGTTTAATTGAGTCCAGGCATGGGAATTGAGATCGATTCCGATTTTTCCTGTCCCACAAAAGAGGCAGTCATGAGGCACCACAACTCCCCCCCCCCCCCCCCTTTGTTTTTTATCACCTATGGTTTTTATTGACATGGGATCTGAACTCTCCTCTTCAGCTTACCCCACCGGTTTTCAATGGGGTTCAAGTCAGGGGACTGGGATGGTCATTGCAAAACCTTGTGTCTGTGCTCAGTGAACCATTTTTGTGTAGATTTTGAGGTATTCTATGGACTATTGTCCTGCTGGATCCATCCACTTTTACACTAAAATCTCCTAGTATTTGATGTAGTTCATGATGACATGCACCTAAACAAGGTTCCCAGGGCCTTTGAAGGAAAAACAGCCCCACAACATCACAGATCCACCACCTTCACAGTGGGGATAAGGCTCTTTTCTGCGTAACTATGCCTCTTATTACACCAGACCCATCTTTGGTATTTATTGCCAAAAAGCAAAATTTTTGTCACGTTTGACCATAGAACCCAGTTCCAATCGAAATTCCGGTAACATTTATCAAGCCTTTTACACCTTCCTAGTGGCTCTGAGGTTTGGTATGCCTCACCCATAAAGCATGGAAGCTATTTCGTGCCACATTCAAATATCAAACGATCACATCTTATAGTGAAAACTCAACACATTAATTAACAAAAGACCATATCAACTGACAAAATACCACGTTATATATTTAAATCTCAACACATGAAATACCACATACAACACAAAATATCACATTGTATAGTGAATACTCAACCTGTGAATTAATAAAAGACCACATCGTATAGTGAAACCTCAACAAGTGAATTAACAAAAGATCACATTGTATAGTGAAAACTCAACACATGAATTAACAAACCACCAAATCAAATCTCTGCCGTTTGTCATTCGATGCTTCCCAGTTTCCCGTTTGATGCCATGCTTTCATTTAATTCGACAGTTGCCTTTTCAATTGATGCGGGGTGGGGTTAGCCAGCTACTTTTCACGCCCATTAAGTTCGCAAGACTCAGGTGTGAATCTCTGCAAATCTTTGAGAGCTGTTTTCTCAGGAAAGTGTTTTAAGGTGTACCAACATTCAAAGAAACATATCTTCTTCAAATATGCGCATATTGCAGTGTATGTGAAATAATTTCAAAGCTCAGGATCTGTACTTTCATAAACTATTTTTTTAAAAACAGAAAAATGACCCCAAGCGACTTGTGGACTGTTTTACCAGCACCAGTCACATATGATAGTGAAGAGTAGTGCATCGTTTAAATGTAGAATTCTGTTCAGGGTTGCAGTTACGCTGAGATGCCAAAACACTTGCCACCCTCACAAATTAAACAAGGAGAGTCACGTCCCAGGACTTAAAGAAGTCAATAATATGTATTATATGCTGATGAGTTTTAATTCAATGGATAGGCCTCAAGGGTGTATTGAAAACCGTATTCAATTTAGGTATTGAAAAGGATTCAGGATCTGGATAATATTGTCCGCTATGGCTGCAGCGTGATGGCGAATAATCAATGCTAATGAACAGAACAAGGGCCTCTCTGTGATGGTAGAATTTAAATAATGAAGAAAGCCATTTTCATACTCCAGTCTGAATGATTTAAAACCGTGCTCACCATCGTGTCTGACCCGAGGGGTATGACACCCTGAAGCATGCATTTGAGCTCCGCATGCTACAGCCAACAATTTGAAGATTGAGCTGAGAATTATTTTTCCACATTATATTGGACCGCTGTCACCACTTACATGGATTTGGAGGTGAAGTAAGCATCAGAAAATGTGTCCCTCATCATCCTCCCACATTAATTAGTACAGGGGAAACGGTATGAAGAGAAATTAATGTCTCTAAAGTGAGAGATTTGTAAGGATGGGAAAAGTAGTTCTATGTTACTTTTCCCAGCTGTTTAAAGTTATGCTGCTTGACAACCAGAGCATATTGGATGTTGATAATCAGTGAATTGCATAGAGTGTTGATACTGCATTGCTTTTACATTATAACCCCCCCCCCCCCCCCATCCACCTAAAAGCATAGTTTCATTTTCCACATGCAAGTTTCATTTTAAACAACAGCCCACTAACTACTTGATCAAAGCAATGTATGCTGATCCCATGCTGGCGTCATAAATAATAGCTTTAGCCATTAAAATGTACTAACATGGAGAAATAGTTTTGCCGGGGTCTTCAGAATTAATAAAAGTAATGTCATGCTCATTGAGTCTTTTTTTGCTCAATGTTTTGTATATGAACAACCAATTTTCACCTTGGGCTCTATTTTCAAACCGGCGCAAACCAGCGCAAGGGGACGGTATAGTCAAACGCAAGCTTGTTGACAGCATCAACGTCTTAAAACTGGCGCTATGGCGTTTCTCAGCAATACCGCTAGGATCAACAAATTCTCAACATAACATCCTTTCGCTTGCGCTGCAGTGGGATGGGTGGCGCTGTCTGGGGCGTGTTCTAAAATACTTTCGGCTCAGTGACAATTTGAACCAACGAAAACCCATTGCGTTATGATCAGCTGGAACCACCTCTTAGCGGCAACGCAATAGACTCTGGCAATTTGGAAACTTATTAGTCATGTAGTTCTATGTAGTGTCTATAGGTGATGCCAACATTACACTTCCATTTAATGAACAAATAGCCTATAATTATTATTAATTAATTAATTTTAATTTAAACTACTAGAATAAAACAGGACAGCTTACAAGAAACTTGCGATCATGTAGGCCAATAGCCTAGAATATATAAATTACACATTGACACAGTTGAATCATAAGCCTACCATTTGAATCATAATTATGCCTACATCACCTAATGTAGGCTAATTAATGCATTCGCCACCTCCTCCCGTGCCTTCCGAACTTCTGGGAGACGAGGTGGTGTGGATTATGATCCATAAATTACTACAGTCCTAGCCTGTACTTCTGGTGCAAGTATGTCTGATTCCTGTGCGGAAAATCGCTCTTGTCGCTGACGGTCCAGTGCGTTTGGGTTGCTCATTATGAAATTGCATGGAGCGATTGCGTTCCAACTGGCTTTTTTTAAAGCATGAGAACAACAATTTGATTGGCTACCATAGAGACACACCTTGGACATTTAAACCCAGCCTTTTAGCAATACCGCCATCAGATGCGCCAAGATTGCCGTCATGAAATTACCAAATTTCTCGCCGACACGCCCTCAGAGCGATACCGCCAAGCGCTTACTCGTGTTCACCATTGCGTTTGGTTTATTAAAATAGAGCCCCTTATGTTCTGTCACTCAATTTTAAGTGGACCCACACCATTACCATCTGACATTAAAACTCACTGTTATGCCCCTACAATGTTTCGTTCAGTGATACTCTAAAATTTGATTTGATAGTTTCTGAAATAATTTGCTGGCCAAAGATAAATTGTTTCTTGTAATGGTCTGACAAGCAACATGGTCAGAACAGAATTTATTTATGTTAGGAACCATTTCATTTGGGTTTTTCTTTGGCATTGTAGGTAGGTGCAGTCCTTTTGTATATTATAGCACTTATACTACTGGGCTTGTTTTAGTTTGTCCCCTTCACTGGGGAAATGCTTTGTGACAACATTTCTATCAGAGCATTGCTGTATACAATAAAACCAATTATTTACAGTCTATGCTTATGATTATATTATTTCAACACCATATTCCTTGCACAAATACATAATTCAACCCGCAACACTATATTACTTGCACAAATGCATACACCAACCCAAATAAGAATTTATCAATAAACTAATAGTTTTTCTGTGGGGGATTGAGGGATTCTCTTAAAAGTACCTTTTTATGGTTGTCCTGTGGAAAAATAACACCCAGGGAAAGCCTCGCAAAGGTCCATGATACAAAACTGAATATGAACTACAACATGGAATTTGGCATATTAAGTGCTGTTCCAAAAATTTAGGGTGCTTTATCTCCCCTAGAATTTACTGTAGCCCCCCTAATTTTTAAGCCACTAGGTTTATTCATTACATTTTCTCTAATTGATTTGACAAGAAAATGTGCCATTGGGACAAAATCATAGCACAAACAGAGAGTGGCCGGCACTAGGACCCTGGGGAGACTGCTGCTGCCCTAATCTAGTGCAGCCATTGGTTAGAGTGCGGTGTGGTGCACGCACTGAGCTGCGTGACTGCTCAATTAAAATTACCAAGTCCACACACGCACTCCAGTTAGAGAAATGGTATAACTGATACAAGCTATTTAAATATAATTAACTCCTTCGCGCAGACCCCCTAGTGGCCGTGGCCATGGCCAAGAGATTGTTCAACTCAGAGATCATGGTGCCAAGAGATTGTTCAACATTCATTGCTCCTGCAACCAAACTATGAGTGGAAGCCACTTTTGTCACGTAACTAGACCATTTAACAAGCAACCCCCCACCCAGTCTCACCTGCAATGATACCGACTCATGCGTGACAGTGGACAATATCGCCCATCTGTGAGTTCATAAATATATTTTTTCACCACCAAAAATTTGTATTCCGTCATAGCAACAAGATAATAGCTCGAACATATGCCAAAACAGCCATGAAAAGATTCCCTTTCGAGATTCAGGGTTGAGATAATCACGTTCAAATGGAAACTCTGAATTTGCGTATCTTGCAGGTACACCTCATTGACAAATCTCCACCCCGCATGTGTATATACTGGAGAGACGTTTAAAACAGCGGATAGGTCAAATGTCTGAATCACAAATAGCTTAAACTAAGCAGAATTTCTGGAGTAATTTGCCATGTTTTCCTTTGCCTAGTCTACTTGCAATTATCAAAGAGCTGTCATAAAAAGAAAAAATATATAAAAGTATGATTGACTGCCTATATTATACCAGACCAATATTAGACGGATTCATTGATGTGTAAATGCTGAGCTCTTACTAGTGTACATGCAACTGTACTGTACTTGCTATTCTATGTATTTATTTTTAGAAAATGGAAAAATTTTTCCCATTCTTGTCCTTCACTACTTTCAACCCATTTCCAGGACGAAGGTCATGGCACGGCAGTTCTTCTAACAACTCAAATAGAAGAACCAATCACAGTTGAAGATGATGTCCTGACCCTTGAAGAAATCAAAGGCTATATCACAGTTCAGTACGCCAGAGACTGGTGGCTTGATATGGTGGTGTCTGTTGATTTGAAGCAGCATCAGCTAGAAATTAACTTATTGCACCCAAAGGGACCTTCCAGATCATATTCTTTCCCTAGGCATCGTGATCCATTCATGGTGGATTTGGGCGATGTGCTCACATCAGTGGAGCCATCCACAGCAACAGGTCCAAATGAGATGATCTTCAGCCCTTGACCAGTGGTTTCAAAATAAAAAGTAACGATCTTCACACCTTCACATGGCGTTGCACTACACACATTTCTGCCTCATTATGTAATTAAATTAAAATGTTCTGTTTTTCAGTCATGTAATATTTGAGGTGAAAAAGAAAATCATCGGCAAGCTTAAGGATTCATGTGTTCAGACTGACCTACGCACCATATACTCAGAAGTCTGCTGTTGATTTATGTGTTCAGACTGACCTACGCACCATATACTCAGAAGTCTGCTCTTGATTCATGTGTTCAGACTGACCTACGTACCATATACTCAGAAGTCTGCTGTTGATTCATGTGTTCAGACTGACCTACACACCATATACTCAGAAGTCATCCAATAGCGGGCACAACATGAAAACCTAAGGAGATGTAATGAACTCTACCATATAACATTAAAAAATTTTTTTATCAGAGTTTGCAAGTTTTTTTGTGGATAACCTGTAAGCTTTCTGATAATAAGAGAACCATACTGTTATGTTTATTTGTGTGTCTTTAGGTAGGGTGGGGGGGGGGGGGGTCCAATATGGGTCAACTTTGAGGGCCCCAGTCTCCTGAATGGTTGGTCATTCCGGTTAATCAAAACTACATTCTAACACTCTCATATAGGTTAACATGTAAAATCTAAATGGGTGAGGTCAGAAAGTGAATGATTTCTGATGGAATGCCCCTTCTAATAGCATAGCTGCTTGTCAGTCAGTATGCTGGGTCCTTACATTCCTAATATTAAAATTACTTAATATTAATATTCTTAATATTAAAATGCAACAGAATTACTGTATATCCAAACTTTTTGTATATCCAAAATTTTAAGAAATATTCTTTGCAACAACAAAATCAAAATGATTTATTATTTTTATGCTTGTTGCAACACTCAAAACTGATGGGGAACAACCACTCATGGCAGTTTTTTTTTTTTAATTTATCATGAGGAAGCATGCCCCCAGACCCCTGTAGTACAGGCTTAGCCCCCTAAGCATATATGTCTCTGGTGACGCCTTTTGTATATGCACCCATGCTTATCATTCCCAGAAGTCCTTGCCTATTCAAATTCAGACTGTGAAGAATGTAGTGATGAATTGATTACAACCCAATCCCTACGTAATTGCTCCTAACCCAGGTTCTCTGATAGGGGTGAGCCTATAGAACAAGAACTAGAAAAGGCTGGCTATAAGTGTCAAGTCAACGTATCCCAGCAGCAGGCTCCATTTAATGACGTTCCCAAGTAAACAGGACTCCATACGCATTGATGTAGTGCAATGACCAAAAAAGCTCCACTGTTCAACTCCAAAATGACCAACACTACCATCTCCTTTCTGTCGTAATGAGTCTGAATCTGGGAAGAGGTGTGTTACTTCCTAAAACCGACAGACACAACCCTGAGCAATGCTATTGCCAATTAGACTTGGGCCGTATTGGGAACTGACAATCTCAGAGTTTGTGACCAGTTTATTTTGCACTTCACTGCACAACCGTGCTTAAAACCAATGCTTTAGCATACTGTAAAACCCAAGAGTTCAGTTTACTAAAATGGCTTGAGGAAACCGATTATGTTGCCCTACTCAAATGGTTCAAGGCAGTCTGTTAATTTACTGGTCTTTAACTTTTAAGATGAACACTTTTGAATTAGTTATACCTTTTTTTTGTTTTGTTCTTTTTTTAAGTTTGGACCCCAAGAGCCTCACAAGTATGTTTTAAGAAACAAATCCATAGACATTGTTCACCTATCAAAGAATTTTCCTTGGAGTTCATTTTCAAATACCTGCTCACCTTTTTCAGCTTAAAATAATTAATTAGAGTAATCCAATTAGATATCTGATATCTATGTCAAATGTTAATTAGAAATTATAGATTTTTTTTTCATAGAACTGCCCCAGGTCATTTTGAGAACAGTCTTTTCATTTAGCATATTTCCTCAGCCCTGCTTGTTGTTATTCATGCCCACAGTGCAGGTTTAATACTGCAGGTTGCCTGAGTCTCACTGCTCACTCTCTGAACAGAATGAAGTGACAAAACAAATTTGCCACATGAGGACTGAGGCTGACTCTGAAGGCAGTCGTGACTAATTCAAAGATGATATCTATCCTTTCCCTGATTCAGGAGAGAGGATTGAGACGACGCACACACCGCACACTGACTTTCTCACAAAGTGCGACATGGCTAATCCCTTTGTCGCTGACATCTCAGAACCCCTAGCACAATGTCGCCTTTATTTCAGAATTAGCACTTTGTAATTGGCATCATATGGAAACATATGTATGGACGGTTCTTCCTTTCTTCTTGGTGATAAACATAAATACCATAAGTTCAAATTGAGTAGAGGTTTTTAATATAATGCTGAATTTGCACTTTGATTTAAGAATCATGCATTGTAACAAACTTGCCACACGTTTAGTTTTCCAATAGTGTTTTGTGTAATGCAATCTGTAACGGAACTCTTTGAAAGACAGCAAGTTTAAGTTTAAGTGCAAAATGTACTGAATATTATGGGGAGACTTACCAGTTCTTAATCTTACCTGTTCTTAACTTTTCACAAATATAACCTGCACAGATACACACACGCACGCACGCACGCACGCACGCCCGCACACATACACAGAAGTTAATGGTATATGCAACTTATAAATAATATAACTTGTGAAATGTGTTACATATGCTTATGTTCATTACATTTAAGGACAAAGCATAATATTGGCCAGACTGAATGAATGAATTCCACATCCCTCTTCTCTCAATTAGGTGTCAGTTAACCAGACTGATGCATTGTCCCCTCCCTCCTTCCTTCTCTCTCTCCCTCCCTCCCTCCCTCCCTCCCTCCCTCCTTCCTTCTCTCCCTCCCTCATGTTTGCAGCTAGAGTTGTGGTTGCTGACAAATGATGCCAGTGTCTCTCGCCATCCCTGCAAGACCAATTAAGCGTGTAAATCCAGCTCTTGTTTTTTTAGGGCAAGTCAGTCAATACTCTCTCATTGAACAAAGGCACTTGCACAATTCCCACTGGTGTTGGTCTTTCTGTCCCTCTGGCCTCAGTACCCACAAACAGCAGCTCAGAGCTTCACACAGCTGGCATTAATTCCCCCCAGAGAGTTGTGTAGGCTTTAATGCGGCGAGACACGGACAGGAGAAAGTGTGGCCCATTTCCTCCTTTGCAATAACTCATTCACTGGTTACGCTGAAATTTTATTGTTACTTATCTCATATCACACTCACCTCACACCTGGGGAACCAAAATTTAAAAAAAAAAAAAGATTCATTCCAGGCAACTGTGAGCTTCTTTTTGAAAGCAGCAGCACAACTGTGAGTACTGCTGGTACTGCTTTTGTCCAAACTTGGCACTGTGCATGCATGGAATTTAAGGTAACTTCTACTTATGATATTTTACTTGATATTTTTTACATCATCATGCATATACAGTGTCCTCCAATTATTGGCACCCCTGGTAAAGATGAGTAAAAAGGGTTATAAAAAATTCACCGTTTGGTGAAAATCAATCTTTAATTGAAGTCAATTTATTCTGAGAAAAAAAAATCCCTCAAGAAATAATTATTTTTAACAAAACCACGTGTACCACAATTATTGGCACCCCTGCATTTAATACTTTGTACAACCTCCCTTTGCCAATAAAACAGCACTGAGTCTTCTCCCGTAACATCTAATAAGGTTGGAGAATACAGCGCAAGGAATCTGAGACCATTCCTCTTTACAGAATCTCTCCAGATCATCCAGAGTCCTTGATCCTCTCTTGTGCACTCTCCTCTTCAGCTCAGCCCACAGATTTTCAATGGGGTTTAGGTCAGTTGATTTTGTGTTCAGTTAACCATTTTTGTGTTGATTTGGACGTATGTTTTGGATCATTGTCCTGCTGGAAGTTCCAACGATGACCCAGTTTTAGTTTCCTGGCAGAGGCAGCCAGATTCAGATTTAAAATTATCTGGTATTTCATGGAGTTCATGATGCCATGTACCCTAACAAGGTTCCCAGGACCTTTGGAGGAAAAACAGCCCCACAACATCACGGAACCATACTTAACAGTGGGGATAAGGTTATTTTCGGTATAGCCATCCTTCTTTTTACGCCAAACCGACCTTGAGTGTTGGTTGCCAAAAAGCTCAATTTTCGTTTCATCTGACCATAAAACAGGGTTCCAGTAGCGTTTAGCAAACTCCAGGTGCTTACGTTTGTGGTGAAATGACAGGAAAGGCTTTTTTCTGGCATTCCTTCCAAATAATTTGTTGGCATGGAGGTGATGTCTAATGGTAGTTTTGGAGACTTGATGACCCCATGCTACTTTCCTCTGTAATTCTCCAGTGAACAGTGAACCTTGGGGATTTTTTTGCCTCTCTTACCATCCTCCTCACTGTGCGTGGGGGCAAAATAAACTTGGGTCCTCTTCCAGGCAAGTTTGTGACAGTTCCAGTTGCTTTGAACTTTTTAAGTATTTCCCTAACGGTAGATATGGGCATTTTCAGGTGAGTAGCTATTGTTTTATAGCCATTCCCTGACTTATGAAGCTCAACACACATTTCCCTCATTTGATTTGTGTGTTCTCTTATCTTTCCCATGTTGATGTATGAATAAGGGAATATAGCCTCTGTATCACCTCATATTTATACCCCAGTGAAACAGGAAGTCATGGATTACTGCTTGAATGTAATCCTTGATATAACACAGTTCTCCTCAACGCTAGTTATAGGCTAGCCTACTCTTCGTTTGTGAACACAGGAATTTGATTATTCATTGCATGCATAGCTATGTCTGACATAATGTGGCTTAAGAGGGTAAATAATCCCTTTAAACATGAAAAGCACCCAATTAAGAAAAACGAACAGCTTTCTGGGATTGTAATTGCTGTTGGAACGACAAACCAGCGTAGGGTAGCCTACAGGGCCAAGGTTGACCACTGTGTTAAAACACTTCTACAGCATAGTGGTAGCTAACATTAGCTAGCTAGCTAACACAGATAAAAGTTAACGTAGGCTACTCTATTATATTCAAATACAACCTTATAATGTTAGCTAATTCCTATTAGCCAAATTGCCTAAACAGTTCAAAGTATTGCAAATTAAAACATGTAAAAATGTTAACGTTATACATACTTTGTTTTGTGTATTCCCGCTTGAGATCTTCTGACCATTGGTAACCCCACAATTCTGTGCGGTCACTTTAAAATACTGTAAATAATTATCGTACTGTATATTTACAGCCCAATCCCTAAAGGACCCAACGTGCATTGCGATTTACAGTAATTTACAGAAAAATAGTTAATACAGTAAGGTCTTGTTAAATTTAACTGTAAAAAATACAGCAATGTGTTACAGTGTTGGGTTTAACTGTTATGTTTGAGACAATCCTGATAGCAATATTATTTCTAGAATTTTTTAAAGAAATAGAAAACTTATCAGAGTACAAGTAGCATTGCTGCATTCTGTGAAACCACAGAGTGAGACAGGCGTCCTTAGGACACTTTTTATTACTGATTAAATTACATTTCTGTAGAAATCTGACAGCTTTGACAAAATATGGGACATAACTTCCAGTATATTTTAAAACAAAGAGTATTATTTCCATTATGTTATTAGTTGAAATTGTTAAGTTTTAGGTTTTGAGGGTTTTTACCACATTTGTTAATTGTTTGACACTTTGAATTCTATATAGTGCTAGAGTACAGAATCAAAATAATAAAAAATGTGTCACTGTCCAATTAATTATGGTGCTCACTGTATATGTGTATATGTTAACGTTAACATGTTCATATTAATATTTAGCATAACGTTAACATGTTCATATAACCATTAAATTTAGCAGCCAAACTAGCCAGCCAATAAATTTTGAAAAGATATTTAAAAATTAAAAGCTAAGTTACACTTTAACTTACACTTTAAAGGATAGCAAAGCACTAAAACCACTTATTTTAGATGAAAATACATTTGGTTATTTCTAAGTGTCACTGATTGATTCTGGTCCAAATCTTGACATTTTATTGCAGACCCAAAGGATCTGGCTCAAACGTGTCTAGTGGTAGAATGTTAGGGACTGTTCAGTCTTTCATTGGCCAGCAACACTTCATCCAGCTGACGTTTGACTCCTGATAAAAGTTACAGACAAAACTTAGTAGCACTTAGATTGAATGCAACCCTTTCATTTGTTTATTTGATAAAGCGCAGTTGCAGGCCAGCTCAACCAGATTGATCTACAGAGGACAATGCTCATTGAGCATTCCATATTTTATCAGCTCATAGTTCGTTTGTGTCTTTGTGAAATGAAGACTTGGGTTATGAGATGTTATATATATTGCTTGTGTATAGATGTTTTAGAATAAAAGGTACACTTTAAATGCATTTAATGGCTTACAGATGTAAAGTGTCTGCCTCTAGAAGTCTTAGATGGATCGGGGGGATAGTATAATGCCTACTTTGTGCTAATGCTGATCATTGTTTATGCATTTAATTAATGAATTGCTTCTACTTCATTATACACTTATCCCATTTGCACCCTGTTGGACTAACATAAAAAACTAACTCCAACATTAACTGAATTAACTATATTTCTTGTCAAGCCAAAGTGATGTGGATAATTTAATATTAAGTAAGTTTATAAAGCATAGAATGAAATGTTTTGGACAGTCAGCATTTCACAATGAACAGAATCGGATAAATTATGTAATGGCACGTTCTAAAGAAATCTGCATATTTACAGAAAGATAGCCCAAGTGGTGTTATGGTGTTACAGTTTACAAACCAGTTAAGTTCATTTTCAGCTCACTTTGGCATGCCAAACTGCAACTGAAAACATAGGTCCGTCTGAGCTACAATTTAGTTTTTGTCCCTGCTGCCGCACTGCAGACATAGTGAAATTAATACCAAATGTATCCCAGAAGCCTCTTGTCTTAAAACAGTGGGGCTTACGTTTTGTTTTTCTAAAGAGAACATAGTTTGTGGGGTCAGAGGCTTCTGTGAAACCAGGACTGGAATTCTCACTTTATGCTTATGTAGGATCAAATCCATATGCCCCCATTCTGCTGTTCATAGCTAAGCTATTGTCTCTTCTCAAGCAGTCTTTTGTCTTAATGACCAATTTATTGGAGTTACCTTTTGAATTTTCAGATAAGAAGCCCCAAAGCCTTAAAAGAACAACATTAAAATACAGACATATTTCCTGATTCTCATTACCATTAAGCCATTGCATAATTTTCTGAAATACTGCCGGATGATTGATATACTGTTGGGACTTAATCCCATCTACACATTAGGTTTCTGAAGTCTTTTCCTGTAAGTACTTCAGCCTTTTCAGAATAATAAAAATTAATTTCTAGCCCAGACTTCAATTACTTCAATAGCCATAGATTGCGTCACAAAAATTTACACACATTGCAAAAGCTTGTGGAGTAGTGTTGGGTATGCGGTTTTTGAAAGTCATGTTCCTTGGCAGCTATTTGATAGGATGCATCTCCAGAACTGAATTTATCATGGGCTGAATATATTATTACTTTCATGTATATATTATATTAAATATATAATGTATATATGTACATGAATAATATATAATTTTCATGTCCAGTAATTAAAGCATAATAATTGCTAAAACTACTAGAGCTATCTGGCCACCAGTAAAGGGCTATAAAATAATTGTACTTATGAATGGGACAAAAGTGGAAAAAACTGAAATCTACATCATGTAGATACAGTGCCCGCCATAATAATTGGCAACCTCAATTAATATGAGCAAAAACAAGATTAAAGGATTAAATTCTGTCTTCTATGCTCATAAAAAAATGGAAAATTATAGTTTAATTGTGATGCCATTGATCAGAGGAAACTATTATTACTACTATTTTGAAGAAGATGTGTTTCACAATTATTGGCATCCCTGTATTTAGTACTTTGTGCACCTTCCCTTTGGAAAGCACTGAGTCTTCCCCTGTAATTTTTGATGAGGTTGGAGAACACATAGCAAGGGATTTGAGACCATTCCTCCATACAGAATCTCACCAGATCCTTCAGATTCCTTGGTCCTCGCTTGTGAACTCTCTTCTTCAGCTCACCCCACAGGTTTTCAATGGGGTTAAGGTCAGGGGACTGGGATGGCCAATGAAAAACCCTGATTCTATATTTCTATATTTTGGTCTAAAATGTCCTGGTATTTGATGGAGTCCATGATGGCATATATCCTGACAAGATTTCCAGGGCTTTTGGAGGAAAAACAGTCCCACAATATCACACCATCCACCAACATACTTCACAGTGGGGATAATGCTCTTGTCTGGATAACTATGGCCCATATTTCACCAACTCACCTTTGACCCGAGTAGCTGGTTCAAATCTAAATTCCAGTAACATTTAGCAAACTCCAGGCACTTTCTTCTGGCAAGCCTTCGAAATAGCTTGTTGGCATAGAGGTGGTGGCTAATTGTACTTTTGGAGACTTGGTGACCCCAGGATGCAGCAAACATCTGTATTTCTCCAACTGTAATCTTTGGAGAAATATTTGCCTCTCAAATCATACTCCATACTGTGCATGCGGCCAAACTACACTTGCATCCTCTTCCAGGCAGACTCATCACAGCTCCAGTTACTTTTAACTTCTTAATTATTTCCATAATGGTGGAAATATAGTTTCAGACATTAAGCTATTTTTCTATAGCCATTGCCTGATTTATGAAGGTCAACAACCTTTTGTCTCATTTGATTTGTGTGTTCTCTTATCTTTCCCATGTTTATGGATGACTAAGGGGTTTTTGCCTGTGTGTCACTTCATATCTTTTTACCCCAGTGAAACAAGAAGGTGAGAATGACCATACAATAGTTCCTAATGACTCAGGTGTGCTAAAAAAATTATATATTAATGGGAATATACTTCAGTTAGGTTTTGTTCGTAACCATTTCTAGTGTTGCCAAATAATTGTGAAGTTTTTTGAGAAAATATTTTCTATATTTTCTATATAATTTTACCTAAATTAAAGATGAGATTTTTCTCATTTTGAGTGTAAGGTCATGCTAACAAATGACAAAGGCATTTAATTATAGCCTTTTTTGCTCATATTTTTGGGTTGCCAATAATTCTGATGGACACCGTAGATGAACAAAATAGCTAGATATACAATTAGATAATTAGACGTATAGATATGTATTGTTGTTGTGTTTTAAGAGTGGACAACCTGTTAGCCCATTGTAGCTCTATATAATGTTTCATTATTCATTGTAACATTGGAAAACAGAAAAAGGGGTAGCTACGTAAACCAAACTTAAGAAAAAGACACAAGGCATTCCACAGAGCAGCCATCTTCACATCCCTGCTGATCCCTGTCTTGCTGCCTTTCCATTCACTAACAGAGACCTGTTTTTGACCTTCACCTACAAGACTCAACTCAAGATTTTTTAAACACCACAGTGTTAGTGATAATCACATAGATCTTGGGTCGGCTGGTTCGCAGTATCGTACGTCAAAATCTTGGCTGACAGCTGATTGGCGGCCTTCTCCTCTGCACAGTTGCTGTGACTTATCCTCCGCCCTCCAACCCCCTTGATCAAAGAAGCCTGAGTCTGTACGCCGTCATCGTCTCTAAATCCATAATCTTATCAGACTCTGGGAAGCCCCCCTCTACCTCCCCTCTGCTCCTCTGGCAATGATGACAATGATGACAGGTCCCTTAGGCTTCTGAGATGTTTCCCGCAATTCCAGCCTACCCCCACCCCACTCAAATAGTTCCTCGTCTTTCTGCCACATCATGGCACACATACACACAGACCTCCTCTGAGTGGATTGTTTACCAACCACAGAATTCCCCCCATGAGACTTCACAATCAGGGGGAATGCTGTCTCTTCACAATCCCACCCCTCCCATCACCCCCCGCCACTTCCCTCAGACTCCATACAAATGGAGGAGGGCTGTGATTGCAGGGGTACATAAAAATAACATCTGATAGAATAGAGCCTTCTCTTCAGCTCACGTACTGGGACAAAGCATTCCCTCTCGGACATGACTGTCTATATTGTGGCTGATGGGTTTAAATTGCTGCAATATTGTTGTGTTATGAAAATAAGCACAGGCTTCCTGTGTCACTCGCGCTCTCTCTCTCTCTCTCTCCCTCCTCTCCTTTGAAGGGGGTCAGGTAATGAGCTTTAAGATGAATATAAATTTTTCTTGATTAGTACAATTAGAAGGAAGGTGACTTCTTTGATTTCATCAAGACAGGACGCTTTCTGGTCATGCTGTTACACTCAGTGAGCTTTGGGAAGGCTGAAAGTCAAACTTGATGTCAAGTCAAGCATTGTGTGGGAGTTACATTTGGTGCGGCCTATTCCTGGCTTGAAATGGTATTTGGGGGCATGGGAAATCTGTGTACTACAAAATATGTACAAAGATGTTGTTTCCCTACTATTTTCTGATGGCATGTTGGCATTATGCCTCAGGCCATAGAAATCTGATTTAGAAATAATCTTTTAAAAAGGCAAGGGAAAGAACTGGGCTGTGAAATGCTGGTAACAACGTTCACGAAAGAAAATATCATCTAACTAAAGAAAATAATTGTGTAAATTAAAATCAATGTGACTGTATTTGTGGTGGCCTCCATAGGTGGATTGATTTGAATGATATTACAATCAGTCCCAATCAATTACCCTCCCCCAACTCATTAGACACAACTGGCTGGTTGCACAAGCTGGGCACATGCCTAAGAAGGAAGATTATAAAATGCACAGCTAATGAACATGCCTCAGTGCTATATTTTTTTACTCCAGTGATCCATGATTTTGCTTTACCATGGGGAAGACTTCCAGTACCATGCCTCACTGACAGACATGTGATTTATGTTTAGGTGTTGCAGATGGAAATCTGTTTAGTATTTCGCACCATATCAACTTCTGTCCAACAGCTCTGTCCTCTGCCGTTTTCAACACTAATGCACAAGGAGTGATGGGGGGTGGGGGTGAGCGGATGAGCAATGGTGTAGTCACTGCCGGGAAGAGGTTTCTTATACCCTCTGATCCTGCTTACATTTGAACCACTGCTGAACTGGTTTTGATTTTTTTTTTTCTTTCGGGGGTCTGAATCCTTGGTGGATGTGGAGATGGGGGTGTATGGGTAGATCAAAATGCTATATACCTTAGCTTTTCTAGTTTCTTTGGTGAAAACAGCTAAAAGAACTTAAAACATCCATACCCAATTTAAGCTCACGGTAGCTTGGATTCAATCAACATTTATACTAATTTGCTTCTTCATAAACACAGTATAGAAAGCTCATTTCAGTCATTTCAAATTTTTCAGGAATAAAATATAAATGACACTTGCATTCATTTTTAAATATAGGTTAAGGACAAATGCTTCCTGGTCATTGTCTAGTTATTGGATGGGGGAAAGCAGGTTGTTGCTGGAAGTGGTATTGAAGGGGCAAACTGGGGGGGCAGCGTTCCCTACAGATACATGAAATCTAATGCCCACTGTGTCTCCCATGGTTGTCACTGCTAAACAGAAGTTTGTTTTCTGTTAATTTTCCTGGTTAAATAAATGAAAAACAACAGAAATGGAAAAAGGTTCACAATATTAACAGCACTTAATTGCATTTCATTGCCTGCCTTATTTGATATGGGAAAGTTACTTACGAGGTTGATCATTGCAATTCTAGCAGTGCTAGAGGGTAACAGCTACTTGAAGGTGACAGGGGATTTGTATTGGTCATTTCTGTTCAGGAGTGTAGGTCAGCTGCAATTTATTTATCTACCAGTTAAAACAATGCGCCTGCAAATGTGTTTTTGACAATCTTGCCAAAGAAATTAATCCGTTTTAGCATCGCAAATCACATGAACCCCTGCTCGATCACCCCATTTTTTGAACACAAGCATGGAAATGGCATATCCAGAATAAAATGGTTACTGTTCTTGTACCCCTTTGACTACAGGCATAATCCTGGTCTCTTCTGAAAGGTAACCTTTGTGAGTTTGTCTTCCAGTCAGAATTACTCTATTACTGAAACAAAGTAATAGAAGCTCACACGCAGTGGAAGTTTTTTTCTCATCTAAAATATGTTTTGTTTTTTGAGTGGATACAGATGCGTGGGCTGTGCTTGGTGAGCTTAGAAACACAATGGAGCCACGGCCACATGGCTGACCAAATCCTGGTTCAAATATGTTGATAATACCACCAAAAGGTAGCATTACCCCTATGGAAAAAGAATATGCTGCAGTATATTGTAAATATATCAAAATTATCTTCACAATATATTTAAAATATACTGCAGTATATTACATTTCCATAAGGGTATGCATTGGGCGCGTTAAGTAACCGAGTGCTCACGGTGGGAATGCTCAGTGTGAGCACTGAGCGGATTTTGAATCACTTAACATTCTGCTCTACGTGAGCACTGAGCAACTGTCAACAGCCGTCTGAGTTTGAAAGATTTGACGTACAAGATTCAAGCATAGCCTACTTATTTCAGGTTGAATCTGATCAGTTGTTAGCTGTAATGTCAACTTAGCATTATTGCTAACTTATCATTTCCTATAGCTAATATAACTAAGCTATATAAAACTAGGCGCACATGGTTCGTGCGGCAAACAAAAGCACTTTTCATTCCTGTCAACCCCAGTAGACCGAAAACTTGGGTCCATAACTCACGACGTAGCTACTTCCGTATTACTCCTCTCTGATCCACATCCCAAAGCTACGCTCTGAGCAGCTCAGAGTGAGCGAAACTGAGCAACCCGTTAAGTACGTTCTTCACTCTGAGCGAAGCTGAGCCGCTCAGTTACTTAACGCGCCCATTATGTCTAGGCAGGTTTCTAAAAAGGCCATTTGGATATATTTTGTACATTTTACCAATAACAAACAGAATACTCACAAAAAACCTTTTTCTATTTTAGAAAACAATTGTTGCACCTCTCCAACCACCCCCACCACTGCACTCTGCAGAGTCGACCCCCCACCCACACCACTGCACTCTGCAGTCAAACCCCTACCCCCACCACTGCACTCTGCAGAGTCAAACCCCCACCCCCACCACTGCACTCTGCAGTCAAACCCCCACCCCCACCACTGCACTCTGCAGAGTGAAACCCCCACCCCCACCACTGCACTCTGCAGTCAAACCCCCACCCCCCACCACTGCACTCTGCAGTCAAACCCCCACCCCCACCACTGCACTCTGCAGAGCCGCCCCCCCACCCCCACCACTGCACTCTGCAGAGCCGCCCCCCCACCCCCACCACTGCACTCTGCAGAGTCAAACCCCCACCCCCACCACTGCACTCTGCAGAGCCGCCCCCCACCCCCACCACTGCACTCTGCAGAGTCAAACCCCCACCCCCACCACTGCACTCTGCAGAGCCGCCCCCCACCCCCACCACTGCACTCTGCAGAGCCGCCCCCCACCCCCACCACTGCACTCTGCAGAGTCAAACCCCCACCCCCACCACTGCACTCTGCAGAGCCGCCCCCCCACCCCCACCACTGCACTCTGCAGAGTCGACCCCCCACCCCCACCACTGCACTCTGCAGAGCCGCCCCCCACCCCCACCACTGCACTCTGCAGAGTCGACCCCCACCCCCACCACTGCACTCTGCAGAGCTGCCCCCCACCCCCACCACTGCACTCTGCAGAGTCGACCCCCACCCCCACCACTGCACTCTGCAGAGACCTCATTTTGCTGGTTGGGGGCTATGGCCTGGTTTTTTTTTTTGCTCAATTTTCCTTCTGTCTCCCTGTGCAGCGTCTTTGTGACAGTTCTCTGTAAAAAGCGCTATACAAATAAAATTGAATTGAATTGAATTGAAGAGTCGACCCCCACCCCCACCACTGCACTCTGCAGAGTCAACCCCCACCCCCACCAGAAAACGGGGGCAAAGTTATTTACTGGGTTTGTCTGCACAAGTACAGATTTCTACTGTTTATTCTTCTGCTATTATTCTGCATTCATAAATAAAAAGTAATAAATGATATCTACTGGGGGAAATCTATAAAGATTATTATAGTCCTATATAAATTATAACAATTTTTAAATCAGCTTCATGATTTTACATATACATAGCTATCATTTCAGCATTACACCATTTGCCTAGGCCATAGTTTATGCATCAAATATATCCCACAATTTCACGTGACCGATTTATTATTCAAAATCAGGCCTACTCCTTATTTGTAAGCATACTGAATAATAAGAAAAATGGGATCAAGTCATTCAATGAACATATCCTGTGGAGTCAATGGTACTGTTTTCACTATCCTCCTCAGAAACATGCAGCTCCTCGTCACTCTGATGAGTGATTCCTTTCAAGGCCTCATCCACAGTATAACCATTCTTCTGTTAAAGGGATAGTTCCGAATTTTGAACATAATGTCTCAATTACGACTTACCCATGATGTAGCTGATTGATGGAAACCATTTTCAGCTAATTCCATGCTGTCCCTTCTTTTAGACATACACACATTGCTAATGCTAGCGCAACTCTAAGGTAACCGGTAGCATCCACTACCAAACGCACATAAACACTCCACAGTGCACCCAAAACAAATAAAATACGACGACAGTCTATTTTGAGTGTTTACTTTATGTTACCTACGAATGTAGTGCCGGCACTGGTCGACTACAACAACAAAGAAGAGCAACAAGTTGCAATGGCCACGTTCGCTCCGCCGCAGTACTTCCACAGAGAATATAGGTCAGCACAAAGTAAAGGATTCAACGATAGTTTGACTTCAAAAATTATGGTATAAACACTCAAAATAACCCCCAAAATAAATAGACTGTCATCGTATTTTATTTGCTTTGGGTGCACTGTGCAGTTTTTAAGTGCATTTGGTAGTGGATGCTACCGGTTACCTTAGAGTTGCGCTAGCATTAGCAATGTGTGTATGTCCAAAAGAAGGGACAGCATGGAATTAGCTGAAAATGGTTTCCATCAATCAGCTACATCATGGGTAAGTTGTAATTGAGACATTATGTCCAAAGTTCCGAACTATCCCTTTAAGAGTTAGCCATTGTAAAATAGATTTTAGGTGTCAAACGTTTTGAAAAATGTTTTTGTCCATGCAGAAGAGTCTATGTCCTGTGCTTAACGTTCTCTATGCAGAAAAAACGAGGCGTAAGCTTTTGCCACTGGCTGGCTGTGTACTGGGAAGTTATTTTGTCCATGTCAAGTCATTGCTTGCATCGGCGGCTCTAACTGGCTATACTGAAGGACTGCTAGTTGTAGGTGGGCTCATCTTGTTCCACAGAGTCTAAACAAATCCAAGGTAACACACATCATAGGAAAGGTTACAGACACTACTCTCAACAAGTATGCCATGGATAAATGAACAATAATGATAATTCCTCCAGAGAATTGCTAAGTAAACAATGGGCGTTCTATTGATGTTTCTCTAAGTTAGCACATTTTTGGAACTATGCACTATTATGGATTTTGTTCGTTGGATCCTTGGCTGTGATAAGGATACTGTCCACCTACTATGTTACAAAATAAGAAACCATTTTCGCTTTAACATTGGGATTGTAAACAGATTATAGAGATAGAATTGTGAGTTATAACACTTTCAAATGGGATTGATTAAAAATGTAACTGTAAAAAACGCAAGGAATGGAAATAACCCACTTCCGGCCCAACAGGTGGCACGTAGTCTTCGAGGCTTATTTACCCAAATTGATTTTGTTTACCTGTGTAAATTAAAAATCTCTCGCATGATTTTAGATTGTTCGATTTTATTTTTTGATGTTGAAAATGGACAACAAGCACTAAAAAGGTCAGCTGCATAATAGTCACCCTGGAAGCAGTGGTAAAGTGCTATTTGTAGCTGCACCATCATTTAACACTTATGAATATTTTAATCGGGGCCTTTTGTGGCCCATGGACCCTCACCCAGGTGTGGGTGTGAGAGTCAGGCACAGACAGTATTCATTTATATACGTGCAGAAAGATGAGACATTCAATGAAAGGCTATCCAGTTGTGCTATTTTTTTCCCACTGTGTCTGTCTAATATTAATTTTCTCTTTCATGTCTCCTTCATATTTCATTTGGATTATCAAGAATTATGCCAGGGAAGGCTATGGTACCACTTGGAATGGAGAGGGCCAGAAGGCTAAACTTCAATACAGAATCTCACATTCTCCATACACATATAATTGGAGAGGTAAAATTCTAATTGAATGAGATTACTTCATTATTTCTTCTCTCCTGGATGAATCCTGAATTGAGAACATTTGCATGGGTCATGAGGGGGGAGATTAAAGTACAATTATGAATCTCCTTTGAATTTTGTAGTCAGCTTGATAAAGCAATTCCACAAAATCAGACTGTTTACGATGCTTAGAATGTGGCACTGTTCCAGCTGAGAAGCACATTTTTGCTTATCACAGTCATCAAAAACAAGCGCATTATACCATAAGGTCCAAGGCAAATATTTTCATATCTGCTTCAGTAAATCTGGAGGCTCCTGCTGTCACATCATTGAGTCTCAATGACCTCTTATGACATATTTACAATGCTCTGAACTGCCAGAACTTTACAACAAGTGGCAAACCTGGAGGGGAAAGGGGAGTGTATTTTCTCTCCCCTTGCCAGAGAAGCTCTCAAGTTTGCCCCAACATCAATTAAGTAGAAATCACTCACAGGTGCAAATTGGATTTAAATTGCCGGACGCCGTCTGAACCATTAAAGAGGCTGGCACTGGCCCCAGTCTGGGGTATGTTGTCTACCATCACAGGAGTGGTCACCTTCTACCCTCCAGGGGCAGTATGCTGCAGAATTCTATGACTTACTATATCCTCCAATTAGCTGATGATTTCTGGGGAATTCAAACAGCACCTGGACAATCGCAGCATTCTTGCAGGCTGCAAGTTCTGAATTAACTGAATTTTTTTATATTTTCTTTTTTTTAAGAATGGTTGAGCCCCAGCACTACCAACCATGGTGCATTGGGATGTGGTTTCTCTTTGTAATGAAGCAGCAAGGCCTGTGAATGTGCACATTTGTTCTTTTTGCAGTGTCACAGAGATGTATTTTTTCTTTTCTGGTAGGATTGGGTAATGGGTCCTCATTTGCCTTGGCTAATATCACTTCATGTTAATTACACAGTAGACATTAAATTTCTTTCATCCATCAGCTTCATTTGTTAAAAGGCCCTTCACTGTAGGCCTGCTCGACCAGTTTAGAGCACGATGAGAGCTAATTCCGTATGCAGACAGCATCTCCTTTTTGGCCACACAAGAAACAAATCAATTACCAAATTGATGTACATCATGCACTTATTCTCATAAATCTGTGGGTACAATATTAATTGGGACGTAATCCAAGGTTCTCCCCCACACTCTCCCTCAAGACAGCCTTTCATCAGCAATTATATATAATGGCCATAAGTGATTAAATTAAATTCAGGAGGACACAGATTGGAATAGAACGGAACTGTCGTTAAGTTCAAAACAAAGCCACTACAAAGTACATTGCATTGACATTTTTTCTAGTTGACATTTTACAGGCATTGGTGAATTATTTTATCTTTTCTGTAACCAACTATTAAATAGCATGATAACTAGTACTTCAGTAGAACGTCAATGTAATAGCTCTTTCCCCCTCCCTCAAACACATAGACATGCATGCATGCATGTCCCCACATTTACAAGCTTCTGTTAAGAGGAAAGCAGGTTTAGTTTATACTAATTTGAGTGGATTTTATTCAGACTAGCTGGTAAAAAGCATTATGGCTATATACAGTGCCCACCAGAATTAATGGCAACCCCAGAAAATGAGAAAAAAAGCCATGAAAAATAATTTAACAGCATGACCTTACACTCAAAATATGAGAAACATCTCACATTTAATTCCTGACTGTATCCAAGGGTTGTTCACAATGAGGAAGAGCGGGTATTCATTCAGGGGAAATTATATGTTTGAAAAAAAGAGGGTAAGGACAAAGGTGAAAAATAGATGTGTGACAGTCAAAGGGGTCAAATTATGGAATAGTTGTAATAATGAACTAAAAGAATGTAGTAATATGTGCAAGTTTAAGAAAATGTTCAAAAACATGACATTTGAAAGATACACAAGATGTGACCAACATTGAGAAATGACTGACAATTATGATCTGTCTTGGTTTTGTTTATCTGTTTCTGTTTTATGATGTTGTGTTTCTTTATTATATTTGTTTTTTGTTTGCTTTGTTTCACTTTTGGGTAGAGCAAGGATAAGGATTTGTTAAGTATTAAGGGTAGGCACAATTAGCTTAGGCTTCCGTCTACACCTTTTTTTTCGGTCAGAGAACACAATGAACTAAAAAATAAAACTAACTAACATTTAATTTAGGTAAAATTATTCAAAGAAAAAAAAAAAACATTCTTCATGAAAAATTTTCCCAAGAAAAAAAGTGTCAAAATTATTGCCAATGTTAGAAATACTTACAAACAAAACCTAATTGAAGTATATTAACATTCATATTTAACTTTAAAAAAAAAAAACACCTTAGTCTTTCTGAACTATTCTGAACTTCCTGTATCAATGGGGTATAATATGACGTGACAGAGGCCAAAAGCTCTTAGGCCTTGTCGCAATGCTTACCCTACGGTCTAAGGACTTTGGTGACGTAAGGACTTTCCACACTTTGGTGACATATTTCTGAGGTTGGACAAAGGGGTGTAAGTGTGTAGGGGTGCCTAGGTACAAAATAAATGGGACACCCTTGCATGACATAATTTGCTCGCTGTGATTACATACACACGCAATTCCATGTTTTCTGTTGCCGCCATATAAAACAAGAAGTTTTGTTTATAAAACCTTCCCACTGAGCAAAATCGCATCCATTTGTTGTCCGTGGAACATTGGCGACATCGGCTGTGTTGTCTGTGTAACGTCCCCCGAGTAGCCAGAATAAAAGGTGACATCGCCTCCATATGTTGTTTAGATCACTTTTAAATTGTGATTTAGAGTGAGTTAGAAGACACTGTTTGAAATTTACCAATATTTTAAAGTTCAGCTATGGTTTCGGTCAAATATATACTGTCTAATGTGGATGCTCACTGGACGTTAACAGGAGAGCCGGGAATGACAAACCCATTCCGTCTTATTCTTCTCGTCTGTGCATCATCGCTGGATATCGCTGCTCAGTGGGTTTTATGAATGAATCTCAACATACCATATATTCAACTTTAGCTTGAGGTACAGGTTGGTAAACTATTGTTATTCTATATTTTAATGTGTATGAATGATTGAAAATGCATGATTTAACTGATTTTCACTTTACACTTGAAGATGATTTTTTTTGCCATCGTTGTGCACATAACATTCCTCAACGTGAGGAAGATCAGAGAACACACAAATTAAATGAGACAAAAGGTTGTTGATCTTCATAAATTAGACAATTGCTATAGAAAAATAGCTTCAGGTCTGAAGTTACCTATGTCCACCATTAGGTAATAAATAAGAAGTATTAAAACAACTGGGGCTGTAATGAAGCTGCCTGGAAGATGTTGCAAGTGTAGTTTGCCCTCATGCATAGGTGAGCAGGATGGTTTGAGAGGTAAATATTTCTCCAAGGATCGCAGTTTGAGAATTGCAGCAGTTGGTGGCATCCTGGGGTCAGCAAGTCTCCAAAGTTCAATTAGGCCGCATTTACACTGCAGGTCTTGATACCCAGTTCCGATTTTTAGCCTATATCCGATTTTTTTGACCGCCTGTTTACATCTACTTTTGAAAGTGACCCATATCCGATACCTGTGTTTACACTTGCTTAACACTTGAAACAACCCGCATGCGTACAAGAGGGTTTGGTTACCGAAACGAAAAAACGAAAGTAAACAACCAGCCGGCACTTTCTCGCAATGGACGCAAACGAGACCGAAATAATAATTCAAGCAATTGCTTTCAGAAGCATCTTTAGAGGTCCGCAAAATATATATATATATAATTTCACTTGCGCCATTTTTTTTCCCACCGGAGAGTAGTTGTGCACGTGAAAGTAACGTTATACGTCATTAAAATGCAAAAAAGTACAAGATCGTCGCATTTTCAATGACGTGCGAATCACAATGACAGGGAATATCCGATCTGTCCGTTTAGATGGCAGTCGCATTGGCAGATATCCGATTCATATCAGATTTATTTCCACATATGATTGAGGCCTGAAACGGATCTGAGAATATCCGATTCCATGTGCTTTTTTCCTGTTTACACGTTCATAATACATATCCGATCTGTGCCACATTCCGCAAAAAATCGGAATTGGGTCACTTTTACCAGGTAGTGTAAAGGCAGCCTTAGATGCCACCAAGCTAAGGCTTCCCAGAAGAAAGCCTCTGGTGTCATCATACCACAAACGTAAGTGCCTGGAGTTACTGGAATTTAGATTTGAATCCGGTACAAGATGAAAATTGAGCTTTTTGGCAATAAATATCAAAGGTGGGTTTGATGTAATAAGAGTCATAGTTATGCAGACAAGAACGTTATCCCCACTGTGAAGTATGGTGGTGTGATCTGTGATGTTGTAGGGATGTTGTAGGGATGTTTTTTATTCAAAGGCACAGGGAAGCTTGTTGGGATACATGGCATCATGGATTCAAATACCAGGAAAATTTAGGCCAAAATCTGGCTGCCTCTACCAGAAGGCGAAAAGTGGGTTGTTGTTGTATCTCCAAGCAGGACAATGATCCAAAGCATACCTCAAAGTTTACACAAAAATGGTTAACTGACCACAGAATCAAGGTTTTGCAATGAGTCTCCTGACCTTTACCCCATTGAAAACCTGTGGCGTGAGCTAAAGAGGAGAGTTCACAAGCGAGGACAAAGGAATCTGAAGGATCTGGTGAGATTCTGTAAGGAGGAATGGTTTCAAATCCCTCGCTATGTGTTCTCCAACCTCATCTTTACAGAAGACTCAGTGCTGTTATCTTGGTAAATGGAGGGTGCACAAAGTACTAAATACAGGGATGCCAATAATTTGTGACATCTTCTTCAAGATAAAATTTTTGTATTAAATATTTGTTTTTCCTATGATCAATGGTATCACAATTAAACTACGTATATAATTTTCTCATTTTTCTGAGCATAGAATACATTTGATAAACAATAAACTGAATTTAATCTGGCACTTTGCTCATACTAATTGAGGTTGCCAATAATTCTGGTGGGCACTGTATAACTATGAAGATACTACAAAACATGTGTATCCCAGCATGCCTTTCAACGTTATCATACATTTAGAAGTGCAAGTATTTATCGTGGATATGTATAAACACATCAAAGACACTTATTTTTTGTTGTCATTGGACACATTTGGCTGCTCAAAGGACTGTCACTGCCAGTGACTCAGTCTAGCTTGTCAATGCTCTACCACTGACTAAGACCCATCTTTGTTCATTGACTGCAACTGAATCAAAGCTAAGGTAGTATAAGCCACTCTATTGTACATAAGAGCGGACCAAGAATAATGACTCTGCCCAATACATGTTTGTGTTCATTTTTTAATACAAGAACACAAACTTTGCCACACAAAGCCAGGTATTGATGGTATAGGAATTGGCGACCACTTTTTCTTTTGCTACTACTAAAATTACACGTGGGGTCTGCCTTAGTGAGCTAGGAGTTCTCTTTTCTTTTAGAGTTTTTGTTTCCCTTCTCATTCATTTCCCTCCTTGGTTTTCCTCTCCTGTCTGCTTCGAGACAGTACCTTGGTTTTTTCCCCGTCTCTTTATTGCCTCTTTATTTTGTTTCTTGCTCTCTTTCAGTTTTCAGAGCTTGAGGCTTCCTACCTGTTTGTTTTCTCTCTGCTCGTGTCTATGAGCGTTCGCCCATTTTACTGGGTTGTTATTATTTGGCTTATGCCGGGATTATTTTCCCCAACTATCTATTTCTCTGCTCGAGTCTGCGAGCTTCACCCTATTTTCTGGGGTCGCTATTATTTTCAGCTTACGCCGGTATTGTTTTGTTTCCCTATCTGTTTTATTTTTGCTCAAGTCTGCGAGCTTTGCCCTATTTTGGGGTCGTTATTATTTTGGGCTTTTTGCCGGGAGTTTTTCTCCCATTTCTCTTCTCTCTCACCATTCCTCTAGTGAATATCCACGTTTCGTGGATATCTTTCTGATCCCCTCTCAGTCTGGTCCTCCGAATCCGACCCCCCTTACAGAAACTCAATCTGTTAATGCAGTAAAGTTTGTAGGTTGTTATTTATGTCTTCCTGGGCTGTGTCCCAATGTTCTTCACTCCAACACGTGTGTACGTGTGTGTGTGTGTGTGTGTGTGTGTGTGTGTGTGTGTGTGTGTGTGTGTGTGTGTGTGTGTGTGTGTGTGTGTGTGTGTGTGTGTGTGTGTGTGTGTGTGTGTGTGTGTGTGTGTGTGTGTGTGTGTGTGTGTGTGTGTGTGTGTGTGTGTGTGTATATAAAGCAATCTCTTGCCAGGTTTCCAAAATGCTATGCAAACGAATGCAGCTGACCTACTATAGTGATTCAGAGCAAGGGCAGATTTTAACATAAAATATACAGTACAGACATTGACCTTCTCCCTCTTAACATGTCAGTAGTTTCTCTGCATTGACCACTTCCATCACATGTTCAGGCAGAGTCAATGAGCTTCTGGAATTCCATCAGATCTCAGAATTCTATGGTGTCCAATGAGTTGGAGGGCACAGTTTCTTGCGCAAGCCCATTCACATACATCATCTTTTTCAACTCTGCACTAGCTTAAAATAATTTACTCCACTTTCCCTTTGAGAGTAGATTCTTAATGCCACCTTTAAGAACAATCTCTTATCCTCCGAAGACCCAGAAATTCATTTCTCTCCCCTGTAGGGGATATGAGTCTCAAGAACCATAACCTACACTACAAGGGACATTCAACAAAAAATAAATAAATTATAATTTTATAGATTAAATTAAAAGACTAAAATATATGTATGATAAATGTATATTAATTTATGTAATGCATGTTTTCTGTTTTTTACTATGAGACCTTAGGGGTTTTTTTTACACCACCTGTGCATTTTATATTGTTACTGTGTACATATTTACTAATGCCCAAATAAAAACATTATGGCCTAATGTAGTCCTGGTTGTTTTCTTTCTTGGTCCTTATTTAAATTGATAAACAGTAATAAACATTAGACAGTAAACAGTATGCTGGCAGTATGTTCTGTTAATACAGCAGCAACACAAGCTGTTTAATTTGTATTTATCATCTGTTGAAACATATGAGAAGCATGGAGAGCACAGGCATGAAAGCGTGTGTTAATAAAATTATTATTAGATTCTTTTAACAGGGCTGAGATGCGACCAGAAAAAAATCTCTCAACTGTCTTTTTTGCTTTAATTTGTGCTGGGTACCAGTGGCAACAACTGCATCTCAAATTAGTGCATCTCGTTGCCCGTGGCAACCCACAAAACTTCACTGATTTGCAGTTCATTGATGTGAGTCAGTTATATTGGCACTTCCTCCATTCAGGAGAGTGCAGATTAGCATGTCACTGCAACCAGCTGCTGCTTCTGCCCATTGCACACCACCAGGTGAGCTGGACTGTCATTGTGCTACATGATACACAGCAAAAAAGGTGGTGTACATTTAACACCCCCGGGTGTTTATACGAGACCGTCGTTTACAAAGTGATACAGAGGGTGCTTCCAATCAGCAGAAATAAAGTAGGCTTCTGCATGAGACAGCCTGGACATTAAGCTCCCAAATGGCAGGCATTTGGGATGGGTGGCAATACAGTGTGATGGTTCCTATCCGTTTAAATGGATTTTATGTTAAAATGTAATGTATGTTCGTAATTTGCTCTGAATAAAAGTGCCTGCTAAAATGCTGAACTGTAATAAAATGTAAGGAGCTCTCCATGTTGGTTTTGCATGTCAAAAGACATACAGTCTGTTGCATTACTGTATTTGTAAACCAAACATGAGCCTGAAAGGTAGAAAGAAACGGAGAGCGAAGCAGAAGGCCTCTGTAAACTGAACTGAGATGTGCAGGGTTGTTCCATCCCTCTCTGATTTCTCTCCGGGGCCTAATTAGCCCTCCACATCCCTTCCCCCCTCCTCCCGATGCTTTTAAAACCTCCTTCCGTGCTTTATCTATGACTTGTTGCCAGGGAGGCAGGAAGAATTATTCTTATGGTGTGTTATTCTACACTATAATGAACATATTAGGACATGCGGATCGAGGCTGGAATGAATCATTAATGAACTTAGTTTTACAGCAACTGGTTATAGCTTCCTGTAGCATGAAACCAGACCCATTAATGGTGACGTCGATCCCTAACATCATCACACTACAGCAACATGATACTAAAAGCAATATTTTTTGGTATCTTACAGGCAGGTACGTGAGGTTTCGTTTTCAAACAGCAAATGTCAATAAATAAATGGTCCATTTTGAAAAGGCATGCTTTACACTTCTTAATGATCCCTTCTTTTCAGTGCAATTTTGAAAACATTATTATGAAATAATGATACAATTGTGCATGATGTGTATATTATTTATGCAATATCAACAAACCTTTAATGCCACGTTTTAACGTAATGCAATTTTCCTTTGACATTTCTATCCACACGTTGCCATTTGTGAATAAGAAATGACTATTTTAATGACTAAACATTCCTATAAAATGAGAGAAACCTGTGTGGATCTCCCTCCTCTCCTACTGTCTGTCTGTGACTTCAGAGGGTCTATACAGGGTCTTCTACACACCACGTCACCATACATTGCAAACAGGGTTGGGGTCAATTACATTTCAGTTCGGTCAATTCAGGACACTGCACTGAAAGTGCAATTAATGAATCAAAAATGTTCCCATAAAATTTTACATGGATTTTTTGAATAAATAAAATGAAATGAAATAAAATTCAATTCAGACTTCAATTCTGCACCCAAATATTTAAACCCAAGGTTAAGAACACAGCTCTGATCAACTGTAAATTTGCGGCCTGCACATCATTAAAATACTAAGAAGATTGTGGAATCCTGTTGAATAGTATTTTACAATATGGTTCATACAGCCGGATGTTTCACTGTGCACAAGGGATGCCATAATAGTACCACAGCCCTATGATGCAACCAAACAGGAAGTTATAAGACCCGGGTTCTTATCCACCAAGCCGTCGCAATGCCTGCATCTAATTTGGCAGATCTGATGTTTCTGCAGTTATCTTCAGCACAAAAAGCCAAAATCACACACATACCACCTGAAATCCTGTTTAAAAATAAACAGATCATCCACTCAAGGTGCTGGTTCTAGTGCATAAGTGGGCCTCACAGTCAGGGATCTAGTCCTGACCGCATCAGTGCCAACTGTAACCGGTAGCCCCGCAGGGTGATGCACAATTGGCAGTAGCATTGCCCAGGGTTTGGGAAGGTTTATTCAGCCAGTAGTATCCACATTGCTCTTTAGTGACCCCCACTGTTTCACCGGGTGCCTGCGGTCTAAAAAGCTGTCCTACAGCCGCGCACAAAGTGTCTTCTTCTGACTAATCATCTGCATGTTTGGCTTGTGAGTTGAGGTGTGAAAAGATGCAGCTGGCAACATTGTAGAGGGTGTGTTTGTATACAGAGTGTGTGTTTCTATACACTCCCACATTGGCTGTGGAGATTGCAGCGTTGGGGGAAAGCATGACATAAGACAGCCCTGGGAGAGCTGGAATGACGGTTAGGAGCTCGAGGAGTCACGCCCTGAAGAGGACGTTGCGCCCTCCTTCCTGCTACCGAACAAAGGGGTTGTAGCGGCGATTCTCTAACGGTTGCTACACGGGGGGAATTGAATTGCATAGGGTCCAATTGGATACCAAATTGGGAGAAAAATCAGGAAACAAATTTACAATAAACAAAATCCCACCAAACCAAGCACCTGGTGAGACACTTCCCTAGTTTGCACTTTGCTCGAATTGAGCTGTTTTAATGTTTAAATCCTCATATCAGATGAGGATGGTTTTATTTTAGCTAATGATTAAAACCCTCAGTCCAAAGATCAGAATTTTTGAGATTTAACCATTTAAAAAAAAAAACATGTTCATTACTACTTATCAAACACCAAAACATCACAATCATAATAACCTGTTGGGGAGGGGGAGAGGGGGGGGGGGTCAGAAAATATTTGGAAATTCACCCATAAAAGTTTGTGCCCTGCAATGGATCTGTGTTTGAGTATTACACTTTGCATCCTATCCCTTCTGGGATACAGGCACCACATTGGGTCACTTAGTATGACCCACTATGGAATAAAAAGAAACCGTTGCTGCCCATTTGGAGACAAAGGAAGGCATTACATTTTATGCATTTAAGCCTGACTTTTTGTTGCAGCCAGATTTTCGGCACGCCGTTGAATTCCCATAGGCCCCGCTGCTGCGGTGAGGGGGACCGACCAGTAGCCGCTGCGGTGAGGGGGACCGACCAGTAGCCGCTGCGGAGATCCAGCGAGCTGAACCAGGCGGAGCCCCCTATGCTGTCCAAGGTGTCGTCGGTGCAGGGGAGAGGGTATGCTGTAATCCACACAGAACCAGAGGGAGCCGTCCTTCTTCTGCGCCATCACAGCTGGGGAAGCCCAGGGATTCTCAGAGGGGCGGATAACTCCCGCTGCTGGCGCCATTTCCTTGATTTCCTTTGCTTCTACCGCTGCTCTCGGCGCCAGGGGAAGCCACAGGTGTCACTGCCTGATGACTGCCATTGGCTGCAAACAGGTACAGGAGAGTGCGCAGCTGGCAGCGCTCCCCCACACCGAGCCTCTCGCTGCAGCGTTGGGCCAGCTCTTCCCCTGCCGCTGGAACCTCCCGGTAGCCCCTCGCCATGCTGGCTTGACGGACTGCGCTGGCGTGGCTGCTGTAGGCAGGGCGCACCACTCTGCTGCATCGATTGCCACTGTGCCGGCTAAGGCATCCAGGCCCAAGCTGCTGTGATGCCTCCTTGAAAGAACTCTTGTTCAATGGTGACTGAGCGCAGACATAGTGGTAGCCGACAGCGACCGAGTATGCTAGCTGTTTGTCCAGTCACTGTCCCTAGTTTAATGTGCTACCCATGGCATGCTACATGCTAAGTCCTCTAAGCATTTAAGTCCTAATAACTAATCCACATTATACGTGAGTTAGTTAATAGTAGTTTTTAATTTGCTATGCTGACCTCTGGTCAGGGCAGATGGAAGTTATATTAGTGGGGGCCAGACTGCAGTGCTGACCTCTACAATGTGAGGAATGAGAATAAAATGCTTCCCACAGCGAGACGTAAGCAAACCAACAGCCATTTATTTCGGAGAGCTGTCTCATCAATGACCCGTGCTACCCCCACTGTACAATTCCAGGCAGGCTCCTGAGAACCCAATCCCCTTCCATACACATACACACACACACACACACACACACACACATACACACACACATGCATATTCATACACATGTTCACAGACACATACTGTACATGCAAGTGCACACACATACTTGCACACACACATGCACATACATGCATGTGCAGAAGTACACACATAGGCACACAGACATACACACAGACAGGCCAGTGTGGGGCTTACACTGTGCCCTGATGGAGGAGACCCCAGGGAGACATCGAACATGAGACATCTGGAGGAGGAAACGGGGAGTGCCGTGTGTGTGTGTGTGTGTGTGCGTGTGTGTAATGGTGGGGGTGTTCTCTACAGCAGTTGACAGCCTATTGACAAGCCACAGCTGCCGTGGGGGGGATGTTATGTGCACACAAGTCTAAAGACAGGGCTCTCACCTCCCCCACTAGCACGATTCCCAACATTTATCTCACTTTTTTTTCTTTTTTTTTCCTCCCAATTTGGTAGCCAATTGGACGCTATACAATTAAATTCCCCCCATATAGCAACCGCTAGAGAATCGCCGCTACAGCCCCTTTGTCCGGTAGCAGGATCGAGGGCGCCACAGTCCTCTTCAGGGCGCGACTTCTCGAGCTCCTAACCGTGAGTCCAGCTCTCCCAGGGCTGTTTTACGAGTGACGATTCTCTCCGAGTCTCTCCCCCCCACCCCGGGAGCAGCCGCCAAATTGCCACTCCCTCAGGGCACCGGCCATACTCGGATCTGGCAGGACCGGGGATCGAACCCCGATCGAACCCCTATCCCCGGTCCTGCCAAAGCCTGCGCCTTTGTCTGCTGCACCACCGCGGCGGCTCATTTCCCACTTTTTGAACATCCACCAGATCACTTGTGGCAGCAGATTGGCTTTTCTGTGCACCTGATGGCAGGTCACAGAAAATAAAGGTTTCAATAATCCCCTGATGCTATCACCTACACTTAGGCATACACTTCTTCAAATGAAAAGGTTCACTCTTCAGTGTGCTCTTATGATTACATATCAACATATGTTCTTGGATGATAGCACCTGCTATTACAGCAATAACTATAAAAACGTCTTGAGTTTCGAATCTGCTATCACGGATAAGCTATCACTGAAATCAGTTTTCAAGACAATGTTGTAGTTCTCACTCCGGTGTTAAACCTCTAACAAATCACAGCTGCGTGAAAAGAAAATTGTAGTTCTGTAGTTCCTTAATTATGCTCAAATGAGGCAGAGGAGCACAGTACATAAATACAGTAAACCCTTAAAATCTGCATATTTTAATGCTGTTTTTTCAGATACTCTGATGCCCAACAGTGCAGTGGCTTGATCTGGATCAGAACAGTCTGCATATTCCTCTATGCTGCAACCGATTTTCATTAGCCATATTCCATGCAATTCTAGCATGATTACAATGATAAATAAAACAGTGAAGCTATTAGCCTACTGTAGTGGCATATTTCATTAATCTCACTATAGTGCTTACATACAAAGCATTTCTTAGCAAACAGTTGTGTGTTTTTAATCGTTCCTTTTGATTAAAGCACAATATGTGAACCTACTGATGTTTAGAAATCACATTTTAAGACTGTAATTCCAGTTTCTTGTTTTTGATATTACTACACTTACGTCAATGTTGCTATTAATCAAGATAGCATTTCAGAAACTGCAGAATGAAGAAATCTTTGGACCTATATTGAAGACATACATAAGGACCATGCTAATAGGTTTCATGTCTTTTCATTTTTTTGCTTAAGGACTTAAGGGTGCAGTGGGCAAGGTTTTTTCAATATAATTTTGGCGAAATTACGAAATTTGCTCATTACATTCCAGCAGCTATCAATAAATCAAGTGTTCTGAGAAAAAATCTGGTTTCTGTGAGTGTCCTGGGCTCTGTACTAGGCTGTTAAAAAATCTCAAGCCGGTCTTCCAAAAACCAACCAATCAGGGCTAGCTATGTAGCTACCAATCAGGGCAACTATCTACAAGCAAAAGATCCTCCCCATAGAATAAACCCCTCTGTGTCTGCCTGTTTCCGTGTGCACTGAGCATAATTTAGTGGGATGGGCTTAGGAGAAAGATAGGAGGGAGGAGTGCAAAAGGGGGAAGTCTTTTTGCCTTGTATATTATCAAACTTGCCTACTGCAGCTTTAAGTAAAGACTTCACATTTTCATGGACACCAGTTTCTTGAACGTATCCCCATGAATGTTCTGGGAAGTTCTCTAAGAGACTTTCACAGCAGAGGTGTAAATAATTCTCAGGGCAATTGCAAAGCCCCTTTTCACAGGATGTGTTAAAAATGAGGACAACTAGCTAGCAAATAAATTAGCCACATCTAACGTGGAAGACTAGATTAAATGCTTGCTGGATTATTAAATTAGCTGTTATAATAGGATTTGCTACATCCTTTCTGTCCCCTCTACATCACTGCGGTCCTCATTAAATCATTTAATTACACATTTAACTCACATCGCCTGTTTTCTTGGGCCTGAACTGGTGAAAACAATAACCAGCAGGCCCTATCTAGGACCAGGTTACAGTCCACTGCACAAGACAGTTGGAAAAATGATGAGGGTATATGGGCCAAATGGCCTGTTCACCTCATCACAAATACATATGTTGTTATGATCTATGGGTACAGTGGCATCGCTGTGGCATGATGATGGCCGCTGGCTCCCTTTCTCGCTTCTTCTCTTAAGCCCAGAAAGTGCCTGAGCCTGGAATGTGAGGTGACTGACAGGTGTGTATGCATGTACGGGAATAGTAAAATGATCTCCGGAGTGATTTGACTGAAATGATCCTCTATAGCTATTGTTATAGTTCAGCTGAAGTGTAACCGGGGCTCAACTTTCAGCCTCGCACTTTGTCACGCTTTAACGGTTTCATATTTTCATATAGCATCACTTTATTTTTTTAATGGTTATTGTGATAAATGCTAATCCCTGTTCTCATCTCAGGAACAGCAGTACACTGTGCTGTGAGTGCACCTTACAAAGTACATCTGATGTTATCGTGCAGCTACTGGATATCCATTTCCCTCTTTTCCCACCTCTGTCCCATTGAAATTAATGTATGTCAGAGTAGTTTCTTTTTTAATTTTCAGCTAGCGAGGGCGCTATGCTGGAGAGTAGCCTAGAACCAGACACAAGTTAATTTATGTATTATGCAAAATGGTACCTTTCCCTCTCTCTGCTCAGCAATTCCCGCATGTCACATTTGAACCTCTGATTCATTCGTTTCTCAGTCACCGGCCTACGGAGCACTATTTTTCAAGTGGTGGCTGGCAGTTCTCTGCATCCATCTTATTTGCGCGCACATTAATCACCTCTGGAAACCTGCTGTAAATTCCAACACTTTGTCTGAAAGGAAGCAGGTGCCCAGTAGAGTTTCTGGAAATATTTCGCTTGCAATATTTATTTACACTCAAAATTCACATTCTGAGGAAGCCAATTTCAACAATATGGCAAAGACTCCAGACTGCACACTCAGTGTAATTACATGAGAATACTTATGTATTTGTAAGCATATAACAAACATGAAGTTGACTGATGATTGATGGATTCATTTGACAATGCCTTGGAATGACCAGCATGTACAGCAGGGATAGAAATGTTTTAACTTACAGTGCTGCGACACCTTTAACCTCCTGCTGTGCAGTGGTTGTTTTTAAGTGATCTGACTGGTTTTATGGGTTGGAACTTTGGAGAACTCTGCTCTGGCGGTATTCTCCATAGAATTGGATAGCAGATGAATATCTAACTGTCATGTTCCATAGTATATAAAACAAGTAAATATTGAATTTAAGTTTGATAAAGTACGTTTTTTTTTTTTACCCCTACTAGCTCTGTGAAAAACATAGCTCGCTGAACGTAGAGTGAAGAGTGAAGCGTAGCATATTTGTTCAGTAAAGAATGTTATTACTTGTTTGAAAAATATGTACAGTATTGTGTTATACTATGAAATACTATGGTGTTATATTTTATGCTTAATTGAGAAATCTCTGGGCTGGACAGGCAAAACCACTAGCCATCAAGAAATTGAACAATGTTCTCTAAACAGTTTCGAAGCCAATTCAATGGTGATTAAAAACATGTTAAAATGGAAACAAAAACAGTGAGATAAGTACATCAGACTTTCAGCCCATCAGGAACGCTAGGCCTGAGGTACAATTCTATCCCCAAAAGAACTCCGGCATCCTATAGCCGTACTGACTGTTTTAAATGGACTCTCAACTTTAATTGTACAATGAACTTTAAGCATCTTCAGAGGAAATTATGCCATTTGTTGTTTGAATAATAATGGCTGAGTTATTAGCTTAGTGCCTTTGTGTGGTCTAGGCCTCCTTGCTGGATTTTGATATCAGTGGGGTAAGCACTCCTCCAATATCTATTGAAGAGAAAACACAAATGCACTTGGGACTCTGTTAATTTAAAACATAACCATCCATTGTTTTAAAGTCATTACAGTCAATTGCATTTTTAAGTTTTAAACTCGATGTTAATAATGCTTTCCATGTGTCTACCACAATGTTGGTGCAGATTTAGTGTCCTGTTTGAATATGAGGACAGAGGCACTTTTTTGTCTGGAGTTCAAATACAAGTCGCTCATGTTGATTCTGTGTTTGTTCAATGTGGCCCACGCACATACTTCATTGACTGCACCCTTTTGTTAATCTCTTTCAATGGGCAGGAATGACCCAATGTACCATGTGCTCATATCCAGCTACCCACAGCTCCGCTACAGCAGGGACACTCTGGGCTTTTATGCCATCACCTCCATGAGTGATAGAGTGACACAAAGAATTAACAAAAACAATTAATGACAACATGTTCACTTTCCTACTACTTTGACCCCACTATTTGTCTCTTCGCTACTGATTTGACTTCCATTTGAATTTATAGTGCCCTTGCCCCTATGTATATGACTGACATGACACTTTTAAACTACTGGGTGCATGCAGTGCTGTGCTACATGCAATTTCATGCACATTGTCTTTACAACTTCATAACCTGTTGGATGTTCTCCTTCTTTTTCTTGAATTTCTGACAAAATTTTAAAGAATGTGATATTTCCTCATGTCTGCAACATCAATTGCTTCTTGGTGGGGGCGGGTGCCATTGGTACTTAAATAGTATCAAAAGCACATTTAGTTTCATTCTGGAGGTTAAACAAGCATGCTTTATTGCAGCCATTAATCAAACAACTCGTTGCGGCTGTACTGGTCATAACAGAGATACAATGTGCCCTTTGTCATTTTCAACACTGCGTAATTGTGTGCTTCTTTGGACTGAACTTTCAATTGCCCACAGAAGCCAATGGGATGTTTTTGGACAAGATTCCCATTAAAGATACAGTAGCCATTCTATGCAGTACGTGTATTTTTTATATTCCGAATCTTTTCCCGGGATACAGATTACATAGACAGAAGTGGCTATTCTGGGAATGGTATTTGGCAATGCAATTGCCAAACAAAACTTTCTTTGAATTTTTTTACAGAAATGTTTTTTTCTTTTTATCCCCAATCTGAAACGACTAACTGTGCCCCTAAAAACGTGCTGTCTTGATTTTAACTGATCAACCTATTAACGACTGAGAAACATATCTGTTAAACTGAAAAATTGACTGAGGTTTTCTATCAAATTGTTTAATGATTATTTTGATGACAATAATAACTGCGGTTTTCAAATTCAACAGCCGTTATTTCTGTGAACTGAAAAACGATCGCAGAGGTGCTCCTGTTCAGGTCATTCAATTTAAAAGTCATACACAGCTAAACTTGTGTCTACAAACATGTGGCCAAACATCATTAAAGACAACTAATAAAAACATTCAAGTAACCACCACCTGCTCCACTGAGGTCTAAAGCTAGGCATGATATTACTGCTATTAATCGATGTGAAACATTTGTGCAGCTGGACTGAAATGTTTTGAACAGATTGCAGTGTTTATAATTTTTAATTGTATTGCTTTTAAATATCTTGGATATGCTTTTATTACAAACTGTACATAGCACAGTGAAATTGTAGTTTTACTGCCATTGCTATGGAATGTGTATTTAAACTTATAGGCTCTGGTATATACATTTCC
Source organism: Synaphobranchus kaupii (assembly GCA_029718625.1). NCBI lineage: Eukaryota > Metazoa > Chordata > Actinopteri > Anguilliformes > Synaphobranchidae > Synaphobranchus > Synaphobranchus kaupii. The sequence continues at coordinate 331,910 of CM056385.1, forward strand.
CATATAACTTTCAGTTTCCATGCACCTCCACTCATATAATAGTCCAAGTGCAATAGACTTTTTCCAGTTCAATAAAATCATTTATTTTATGTTCCTTCATGATTTTTTTATCATCACAATCAATTACGACAACAAAATAAGTGGCAAGCAGTGTGTTGTAATATATTGAGACTGTCTGTAATCTCCTAAGATGTTGCAAGGCAACAGTCCAGTTTACTCCACGTGCAGTATTTCATGTTGTTACCTGCATGCTATTGCAGAAAGCAATTGTATTGAAAAAGGCAGTGATAAGCCCATTGCAGCAGTGTCATTAGTTGGATGTTGCCGTTATAACTACAATTTTGTGAGACACAGAGACACAGCCAGAAAATTCTCAATGAATCTCACCAGGTAACTTTGTGCAATAAAGCAGCAAGGAACAACTAGAGAAAGTGAAGTAGTTTATGGACAAAGCACAGAGGTCAAGCTGAATCTGGGTCAGGTTCCATCTGCTTTCATAAGCATTGCTGTGAATCTGAACCAGGCTACTTCAGCTGTAGTGTGCAATTCAAATCATCCATCTTGAAGAGGTGCAGAGACTCACCAGGAGGGTAATGATCAGGTCACTACAAAGAAGGTCATGCACCCCCCCCTTGTCAAGGCATATATGTAGCTGCATATCCATAGTCCCTTGACAGGATTAGAAAATTACAAATGGCCATCAGGCCAAAGAGTATGATTTATACCCCACACAAAGCCACATAGTTCTCCTGCTCCACCCAGCATGCCTGTCTGAGGGCAAATTTAACAGGAGGAATTTCAATAAGGGCTTTATACAACAACATAAAAAAACAACAGAAGAAACACAAGCAATTATTATGTTTCATTACACAGCGCTTGTCGTATGTGGCAAGTGAGTGAATGTAAAGGAATATGCATACTGTGTTGACTTACTCTGAAATTAAAGGGTTTTAATCAACAACGTCTTGTTTTGTCCAGCCAGTACTGGTTGGGCTGTTTCCAGGAACAATAGATGTAGGTATGTGCACATGTGCATTAGTGTAAGTATGCACACATGTGCAGACACACATTAGTGTTTTTGCATATTAGTGTGATTTAATTTATTCATGTGCTTATATGAATAAATTGCTATATTGCGTGTGTGTCTATGTGTGTGTGTGTGTGTGTGTGTGTGTGCATTTGAAGTGGAGTTGATTGAGTAGATTGAGTGTGTGGGTATCTGCTACCAAAATTGACACTTCTCTTGAGCCATTTGAGTATTTTTCAGGAACTTGGTGTTTAGCTTAGTAAGCTACATATACATGTCCATAATGAGAATCTGCAGCTGTGTATGTGTGTTTGTGCGCACACGTGCATGTGTGCTCGCATGCGTTCGTGCGCATGTGTACTTGTTTACGCCAGGGTGCGGGAAGCAGCCCAGCAAGTTGGTTTTCTTCAAACATTGAGCAGCTCTGACCCAAGGTAGCAAAAAATAACGGTTCTTCTAATTTATTTTAATTACTCTCCTGTCATGGCTGATCTTTCTCCAAACACTGAAAGCTTATTATCCACTATTACTCTTTCCTGTACTGTTTTGCAGGCTGATGATCGTCACTTATTACATTATTAAATTCTTCTATTAGATTATAAGAGCTTTGCATCTTGCTCTTTCCTTTCAGAAGAAGCTGCTTTCATCAAACGAGTAATTAAATATTTAAATGTTTAATTGGAGGATGGGATGCACTCGCTTTAAAATGTGTCCCTTGGTTTGGAAAAAAATAATTTGTAATCATCAATTTGGCATTCTGAGTAGTAATTACTGCCACACACATTAACTAGCAATCATTTGCGGTATCTCTTAGTAATGTTGGATTATTGGATCTGAGGACGCACTGCTCCTGACTGTCTCCTGACTAAAATATGAGGAAACTGAATTGGCAGATGCATCCAATTCATGACCACAGGAAATAAATGGCTCTTTTCATTCGTGGGAAAGGTGAGTGAGAGGAGATACTGAGAAGAAAATTGCCTCCCATTTAACTTTGTGTCCTCCAGTTTAACTCATATTACAAGTAAAAGACATTTGCACTCATATACAGTTGCAGTCCTGGATTCAATCAAGTTTTCCTTAATCCCAATTTACAAGGAGAAATGAGCATGCATTATTTTCTGCACAAGACCGTTTGCCAATGTGGATTTGACCTTGTTAAACTGCATTTTGAAAGTAGTGTTTTGTTAATTCCAACTCAAACGCTAGGATTAGAGAGATGGGCATCCCACGGACAAAAGGCACTCCCCAATAGGGGGCAGAGTGTGAGACTGATGGTGTGGCCATATTAAGAGAAAAGAAAAGGCAAGGACACACTTGCAGTGAAGGGCTCTGCACCAGTAAGCTGTTTCCTGCAGGCCCTGCTAATAGTGGCATAGGTGCTGCACAGTGAGTGACACCTATTCTATCTGAGGAGCAATCTGCTGTCTTGTCAAAACAGAAAAGGAATCACAGTGACAACTACCTCCGCCTTTGCACAGATAGTGTTCCCTTCTTGCCGAGTCCCATTAATATAGTAATTAAACATTAGCAGTCGGGTCACTGGCAAAAGGCGGTTGAACAATCAGTGCTCTTTAAACATCCTGTAATTATCTACAACAGACACGGCATTTGAATCCATTCATCGCATGGAACTTCATAATGTGTTTGCTTATGTTTGCCATCGGCAGGCTGAGTGACAGAAAGCATTATTCCGCATAGTATGTCCTGATTGCAGACCAGGATCAGAACCAATAGCCATAAATGACTACATAATAATTTAGCGCGTGCGATGATGAAGACACATTGACAAACTCTTGTCGGCATGGACCTGTGATTGCTCAGCTTGAAAAATGGGAGTTTATCATTGTGATCTGTCTCAGGTTGTCAGTAACCACCGTCTGCATTACATCATTATTAAGTTTTATTAGGTGTGAGGAGTTAACCTGTCCAAAGCAGTTCTCCATGGCGTGCAAGCTGACCAGCGGGTGGCAAACACCCAAGTAGGAAAAATGTTTGGCACAATGGGGGGGCTGCATCCTCCCCCTCTAAACATACACACCGTGTGACAACCTCTGACAATTTGCTTCCAAATCAACAATCAGACAAGAGGAGTGCACAAAAAATACTAATGCCAGACAAAACAAAGCAGCCTTCACCAAACCATACTCCCAACTAATTAAAAGTATGAAGTCTGGGGTTCTTTATGGCAGCGGATGAAGCCAGAATCCTCTTGAGACCGGATGAGCTACAAAGGACAAGCTAATTAAGAATTGTGCCAAGGTCAGAGGAGCATTGGGCGTTTTTTTAATGTGATATTGAATTATTTTTTATCAAGTGGAAGGCACATCAAATTTTCTTTCATTTTTTAATTCCGAATTGTCTGAAGCCACCTCCCACGCTTTGGCAGTCCAGGCATACAACACATTACCATCACCCCAGTCTGTCTCAGACAGCCTGACAGAGAGGTGATGGGTATCATTTTTAAAGACTTTTGGCATGATTCATTTCAGATGCAAACACACAAACATCCTGTATCAGGATGGGGCTCAAGGGCAGCCAGTTGTCACAATTTTGGAGTCATTTTTGATTCTATCCTTTGAAGCTCACATTAACTCTATCACAACAACTACATTCTTCCATCTCCGTAAAATCACTTGCAGCCACCAATCTCTCAACCTCACTGATGCTGTAACTCTCATACATGTTTAAATTTCCTCATGCTTAGAATACTGCAATGTCCTTTTCACCAGCCTCCTGTGCAAAACACCCCATAAACTCCTGTATGTTCAGAACTCAGCTGCCAGGATACTCACACGCACCACAAAAAATCTGCTGACATAATCCCCATTCTCTGCCAACTGCATTGGCTCCCTATTACATCACACATACATTACAAACTGCTCACCATCACAGTCAAAGCTCTCCATGGCTTTGCTCCCTCCTACCTCTCTGAATTACTCAGAGAGGCAGAGAGCAGTTTCAGGAGCGGCTCAAGATCCAGGGCAGGTACATTAATAAATTCCGGCACATTCCATTGGTGGGGATTTGTTTTTCTTCTGCTTGGAATATTAGTGATGCAATTTCTCTGATAACAGGGTCATTAAAGCAGAATACCCCTTTGATTTTATGCATTAAACAAATAATAATAATAATAAAATAACTTACACGCGTAGCCTAGCATATGGCAATTTATACCAAAATTCATAGAGAAAGCTTTCACCCCATTCAATGTTGGTTGCATGGTTACAATAGTGCAAAGTACCCTGGGAACAGAGGCAATTAATCGAATGGGGGCATTTTCTGGTTCTGTGCAGTAATTGGCTTCTGAGTCACCCAGGCACTGAGGGACATAATAGAGTTGGTAGGATGTCTAGGTTGGTTAAAGGTCGGGGGTGCGTCCCAATAGTAAAAAAATGCACCCTCCCTTCCTCCACTACCACCTCCTCTACTCCGTGCTCCGAGGTAGGGGTTGCACTGTATTTCTGGAAATACACAGGTGTGAATGTTGACTGCTACTTAACAAATCACAGCAATTAACCCCTTCGCACAGACCCCCTAGTGGCCCTGTGTTCTACCTTTATTAGTACATGATTCAAGACAACTCTGCCGAATATGGATTAGTCCGATCATATGCCAAAATAGCCGTGAAAAGCCCTGCTCACTCAAATGCAAAATAAACAATTGAAATTATTGTGTAATTATACCATGTTATTCTGCCATTGGTTTTAACGGTTTTTACGTTTTACGAGATGTCCCTTTCAAAATTCAGTGGTAATTTATTGTCTGGGGCAATCCGTTTGAGAAATACACACCACTTTATAATGCAATTTCACTATCTGAAACGTTGATGCGTAAAACCCGGCATGCTGTTCAAACCGGTCTCATGCAATCCCCCATCTCTTGTGAATAAAATGGATGAGTTTCAAACAATTCTAACAAATAACCACATTGCGCATTTGTGGTTATTCTAACAAATAACCACAAATGGAAAACCACAAACCTGGTTTTCCATTTGGATGGATGATGAATCAAAAGTAAAGTGGAGAGAAATGGAAATTGGTGGGGAAAATGAGTCAGTGAAAGTCTTACCATTTAAAAAATATAGGAAGATATATAAACAAGAGATTTAAAAAAACCCATGGGTACTCAACACTTTAGTGTGGTGGAAAATGAGTAAAAAGCAAAACATTATAGAAGATCAATTGCTGTTAAAAAATATTTCAGAAGATCCAGATTTTGGCCCAAATAAAATAGATCCATCCTTTAAGGATTGGGCCACAAAAGGACTACACATATATGGCCAATTAATACGTAAAAATAGGTTCATCTCTTTTGAGGAAATGACGTTTAAATACCAGCTTCCAAATTCACACTTATGCAGATACCTTCAGATAAGGAGTTATGTAGAAGATAATTTAATAAAAGGAAAGAGGGCAGAAGAAATAAATCCTTTAGTGAAGTACACAATTCAAATATATAAACATGAGAAACAAAATAAGATTCTATCCAAACTGGTTACAATTATACAAGGTACAAAAAAGGTAGTATAAAGGCCAGATTAAAATGGGAAAATGAATTAGAAACTGGCAGCAGATAAAAAATGGGAAGAACAATACATACAACAGCCTCATCACAATACTGGAGAGATTATGCAGGGAAGATTCTGCTCCGCTACTTTAGCACTCCTGCCATCCAAACAAAATATCAATTAGATATAATTGCTAGTTGCTGGAGAAAATGTGATGAAAATGAAGCTAACCACATGCACATTTTCTGGACCTGTGGAAGATTAAAGATATTTTGGGATAATACTATAAAATAAGTCTCTGTAATATTAAAGATTAATATAATTAGGGATACAAGCATCTTTATGCTGTGAAAAATAACAAGTTTAGATAAAAATGACCAAAACCTTTTAAAAATATTAAGAGTAGCCATATTCAAATCAATAACTAAAAATTGGCTAAAACCACATTTACATTGGAAGGAATCTGTTAATGATATATATACACTACTCACAAAAAGTTAGGGATATTCGGCTTTCGGGTGAAATTTCAGGATGAACCTAAAATGCACTATAACCTTTACAGGTGAAATTAATTTTGACCTTCTCTAAACTTTTGAATGCACATGTCCAACTATTCAATTGTTTCAGTACTTTTTGCACAACTTGCTGTTCTCTAACAAGGAGCTGAACGGCAAAATTCACAACAGGTGTTTGATCCATGAATCGACCAATAAATTTCCTGGTTCAATTAGAATTGGTATTTAAACAGTCCTCTTCATCATGCTGTTCACATTTTGACATCATGAGACCAAGACGACACCTAACAATTGATCAACAGTACCTCGCCATTGCGAGGCTTCAAACAGGATGTTCTCAGAGGGAAGTGGCCACTGAGCTTAGAGTGTCACAGAGTGTCATCAGCAGGTTGCAACAGAGATACAGAGAGACTGGAAGAGTCACAGAAAGGCATAGAAGTGGACGTTCCTTTGGCCACATCCCACACTGATGACCGCTTCATTGTGAACAGTGCCCTGCGGAACCGGATGATGAATGCCACTCAACTCCAGGCACATTTAAGGGAGGTGAGAGGCACCCAAGTGTCACGTCAGACCATTCGAAACCGTTTACATCAGCGTGGTCTGCGTGCTAGACGACCTGCAAGGGTACCTGACCACACACCAGGGCACAGGCGTCATCGTCTTGCATGGGCCAGGGAGCATTTACGCTGGACGAGGGACCAGTGGGCCTCAGTGCTGTTCTCTGATGAAAGTCGATTCACGTTGAGCAGAAATGATGGCCGCCAACGATGTTGGAGACGTCAAGGAGAGCGCTATGCATCAGCCACTGTTGTCACCAGACAACCCTTTGGTGGTGGCGGTGTTACAGTGTGGGTAGGTGTGTCTAGTCAATACAGAACTGCCCTACACTTTGTGAATGGTACAGTGACAAGCCCATACTACATGAATAACATCATTAATCCAGTCAATGTGCCCCTGCATGAACAACACAGGCCTAATTTCATCTTCATGGACGACAATGCTCCAGCTCATCGAGGTCGCATCATTAGGGAAAGGCTGCTGGAGACTGGGGTACCTCAAATGGAGTGGCCTGCACTTTCTCCAGACCTGAATCCCATAGAAAACCTATGGGATCAGCTGACTCACCGTGTAGTGGCTCGTAACTCTGTACCCCAGAACCTCAATGACCTGAGGGCCGCCCTTCAAGAAGAGTGGGATGCCATGCCTCAGCAGACAATAAGTCGACTTGTGAACAGCATGAGACGTCGTTGTCAAGCTGTAATTGATGCTCAAGGGCACATGACAAGTTATTGAGACATTGACATTTTTGTTGTGGTATACCCCACCACTGTTGTTGGCTTTTGTTTCAATAAATTGTTTGAGATGAGGAAATCACCATTGCATGCTTCTACTTAAATGCCCTACTTTCATGATACGTATAATATCACTGTAGCGTGAACTTACATTTTCCATAAATTTCACCCGAAAGCCAAATATCCCTAACTTTTTGTGAGTAGTGTATAATGGACAAACTAACATCAGGAATAAACAATCAGATGACAAGAGTGGTATAAATGGGAAGCAAGTGTCCTGATGCAAGACCAGAAGTGCATGCACAAAACGAGAAATACGTCCCATCAAAAGAGCCTGGCCTGAGCATGTTTGGACAGTGGCTCACCACCCACTATTTCTACAAGTCCAAGGTGGAGGGCATGGAATGAGAGAACCCCAGATCCTGGCACACCAAAATAAAATCAATGTGCAATACATGGAAAAATACTGAAAGGATCAACGTCCCAAATCCTCAAGACCTTTCATCAATAGCGAATGCCATTAACACAAATTTTTCAAAAGTGCCTCAATCAATTAGTAAGTCAGCGCTTCCATCATTTCTTCCAGCCACCCCACCCCCATCCCCATTGCCCCCTATCCCTGTGTGGGATGTGTACAGTCGCATTCCAGCAATTAACTGTCACAAATACTATGGCTCTGACAAAATCCCTCCAAAGATATAAAAATAATTTTCATGTGAAATCAGCATACCGTTATGAAAAATTATAAACATGTCTGTCCAAGAAGGAATCGTACCAAACAAATGGAAAGAGGCTAATGTTGTACCCATACCGAAGACAATTCCACCTAGCTTTGATCAACTAAGACCAATCTCCCTAACAACTCAGCTGTCCAAGCTATGCGAGTGGTTTCCCGCAGATTGGATCTTAAAGGACATTTCAGACTAACGTCATTCTAAGCAATTTGGGAGTAAGCACTCCACAACACATGTCTTAATCAGCATAAGATATAAAATGTAGATCACACTGCGGTGCAAAGTCAGCTTGACCTTCGAGTAAGATCAGCTTGGATCCCATGGATCTGTAGCTTTCTAACTGACCGTCGTCAAAGAGTTCATTATCAAGGGCACCTCTCCGACTGGCAGTACCTCACCTGTGGGGTTGCATAAGGGAATAAACTGGGGCCAGTAATCTTTTGGCACTAATTAACAGTGCTCTTCAAGACTTCCCAAATCACTGGAAATATGTCAATGACATGGGTTTGGCCCAAAGATGAACAATCAACCAGCCCTACACCCTCCATCACACTTTGAATGAGCTGGATGTATAGCCAAAGAATGAGGCTCAACCCCAAAAAATGCAAGAAAGAAAAGCACGCATCTGGAAAACACCAAACAGAGAGAGCTTCAAATTCACCCTTACCCTATCTTGCTGGACACTTAAGTCGATATGGGTTTTAGTTTTCCACAGCTTAGCTCTAGGGTATATTTATTTTATTATTTATTTTACTGAGTCTTCTTCCTTTAATGCCCAAATTGATAGGCAATGTCAGTTTTTTAAGAACCTGTAATTTTGCTGAAATTACCAACAAATAAACAAATAAATAAATCCCCTAAATTGCCAGCTATGGTGATAAAAAATAGTTTTCAGCAAAAAGCAGCCAAATCCTTCACTTTTAAACCAATACTACTGTCTATGTTTGTACCCAAGTCTTTAAGCATCTTCCAAAGTTTCAAAGAGTTGTCTGTTCTCATTAAATTTGTTCTAGGTTGGGGAAGTTAGGGTAGCTGATTTCTTCTCTCCCTGGATAACAATATGCCCAGTCACAATTTTCTACACTACAAGGCACAGAGTGTGCAACAGGATTGTCAATACTGACTGCAGGAGAGACACTTTAATCACTGGCAACAGTTGGAAACCTGCAGGTACCTGATGAGTAGCTTTAGGACACCTATGCAGTGGGACCATGAGGAACCCTGGCCTTCTTAAGTCCACCCTACCTCAGCAGAACAGAGTCACTTGTCTTTTGCTACTGCAGACTTGTGGTCATAATCGGATAATGACATTGCCGAGACTCAACCTAGTGACGTCCAGTCCACAGAGCTGACTGAGCCACTAAAGAGATGTTAGTGCTATGTTTTTTGAAGATGTTTTTAAAAAAAAAAATATTTTGTGAATGAATACAATACAAAGGTGTGCCTGGTTGGATGGTTCAAGAGAAGAAATACAGAAGAAATGGAACAGAACATGTTAATTTTTTAATTCATTAATTTGATAAAGACACCAACCAACCTAAAGGGTGTCATTTTTAAAAAAACAATTTCCTTTATCTCCATCAGGTACTCAGCCACTTCACCATTGGATCTTTTTTTCTGTCAGCAATGTGTCAACAAGAATGTGATTAACTCTACAGCCAGAGAAAACAATCTGGCCTCCCCAATATGCCTTAGTTAGGCATTGCTTGTAATGTGACAAAGTCTGACGGTGTCCTCTCATATTGCTCAACAGCTTGGGAATGTGAAAATGAGACTTTACAAAATATTATAAACAAATAAGATTAGCTCCCAATTAATAAACATGAAGAGAAAACATGAGATATACTTACATTGCTTTATATAACAACCCGGCACAAGGTTGAGATACATGTCTAACAAATGACCATTTCACAGGAGAGGCAAAAGACTTAAAATCACTATCCGGTCAAAATTGAGTTAATACCAGAATCACATTCCTAAATATCAAATCTACCATTCATCTAAGTTTCAAAATTCAAATCATTGTGTAAGTATGTCAAATTTTGTTAAATATAGGGACTAATTAGGAGTACATTAAATTACATTACATTCATTTGGCAGATGCTTTTCTCCAAACGACAATAAGTGCATACCAAAGGTCATTCAAGCAACCACAAAACAGTTCAGACAAAGCACATTTCTATCATAATGTAGCAGCTATCCATAGAAATGAACATTGAGTATAGTACACAGTTAGCTATGGCTAAGTCTTAAGACTAGGTCAGTAAGATATGATAAACTACCAAATGACAAACAAGAATTAAGGTACAGGATATAAGCAAAAAACAAGAAACAAGTGCTATATGAAAATGGTACTAGATTGGTGGGTCAGTCAAGGTGGAGTCTGAAGAGCTGTGTCTTCAGACCACGACGGAAAGCAGGCAGTGATTGAGCAGATCGTAGAGGAATGGAGAGTGGGGGGGGGGGGGGGGGCAATGGGGAGGTCGTTCCACCACTGGGGAGCTAGGGTGGAGAAGTTCCGCATTCGGGACGAGCGAGAGCCGTTGACACATACTATATAACACCGGCTGTATTTAACGCTAACGCTAGCTAGTTAAAAGTAACATCGAAACGCATGCTAAATTTAAGAGATAACATTAGCTATAACGTAGTCAGTTTACCAGATAGCTAGCTAGCGTTAGCTAACTCAAAATACCAATGTTATCATTTGATCAGTAACTTAAATTTAACAGATAATCCGCGCAGTGTAATGTTACATAAAGGCCAGTTCAGACCAAAGATTTGCGACGCAACGAAACCCTTTTAGAATGTTGCAGAGAGGAATTGCAGTGACCTACCCCGTCTCAGAACGTCCCATGTTGGCACTTGCCGTTGCAGACTCATCTCGTCTAATCACAGATGGCAGGTTTTAGAACACAACGTACGTCAGTGCTAGGTTAGTTCGTTTTTTCTAGCAAATCAGCACGCAGTCTTTCCCCAGGAGTGATGCTGTCTCTGTAATTTGTATTTTGAATCAACGATGACACCAGCTACTACCACGCTACTTTCATACATTTGAGGTGAATATTGCAACCAGGTAGTAACTACGCTAACTCAAAAACAGTGATGCGCTGCACACGTCATTCTGGGTAACCCGGATCAAGCATACTACAAAGCAGCATAAAAAATTTGGACAGACAGAACGACCGACAGACCGACCACAAAGTGATTTATACTTGCTGCTATACTGCTGCTTTATACTGCTGTTAGTAGACATTTTTCTGCTGCAGCTAGAAATAAGTAACAACTTACGGCCGGTCTCTGTGCCTTGTAGGTTTAATGGAAGTTTATGTGAGCGAGTAAATTTTGTTGGCAGAAATCTCAAACACACCTTTGCCTTCTGTAACGGTAGTAGAACGTTGAATTAGCATATATTTTGTTAGCATTTGTCTCCCCCATGTTAAGTCAATGGCCCATTCATTTCTGGTTTCATAGAATTATAAAGATTTATATAACTGTAACTTAAACAGTAATTCTAATAACTGTGCCATAAACAGAAATGTGACCCATCAAAAGAATTAGTCCATGTCATGCCCGACATATCGCAATGTCCACTTTAGCAATTGAGAATTTGAGCTTGGTTTGTAAAAATTGAATGCAAATTTTTTAAATTCACTTCACCATATGAAAATGGCTGAACAAATTTTTCCCATAATTGTTGTATGACAAGATATTGCTGAGATGAGTTGATCTGCAAAGTGGCTTGGTAATTGGTGTTCGATTTTGAAGCTCACTTCCTGGTCTTCTTGAGAGTGTTGCTCTCTGGCGCCAGTGCAGTTGGCTCCAGTCTTTCAGGCCCCTTTTTCAATGTAATTCAATGGTTCCAAATGCAGTTAAAATAAGTCAATACATTTTTCCCACAAGAACATGTAGTCGCAATAGTTGCTTCTGTCTTCAATTCAATTCAATTTGTATAGCACGTCTTTCAGAGAACTGTCACAAAGAGGCCGTACAGAAAACAGATGGACAATTGTACAAAAAACAGGCCTGAACCCTCAAAAAGCAAAAAAGTAAAAACTCCCCAGTGGAAAGAAAAAACACTTAAACAGTGGTGAAAAAAACTGCCCAATGGGAATCTCAGGAGGAACCTGGGCCCAGTTGTTCAGACGTAATCTGATCGGATTTCGGCTATTGGATTGGATCAAATCTTGAAAATGGGTTGTTCAAAAGAAAAAAAGGATTCTGAAATCGGATTAGATCACATAATCCAGTCTTGGTTTTGATCTGGATCAAACCTTCAGTATGTGTTGTTCAAAACTTTTTAGTAGGATTGGGATAACTTTGATCCAAAAAATCAGGATTATCCTGATCCCAGCAGAAGGGTGGATTCAGGGTGGATTTCAGGAACAAAATGTAATAAAACGTTAAAATTGGTCAAATAATACAACATTTTTATCATGTAGTATATATACATTTATTTATATTTTGCACTTGATTTGTTTAACCGCTACAGTGATAAAGTAGACATTAGGCTACCTATTAACCCTTTCAGTACAGTAAAGTAAAAAAAAAAAAAAAAAAGGATTGTCCCCCCAAACAGCTGTCAAATATCAAACAAAAATTATATATTTAATTTTAATTGTCATTTATCACTGTATATTAATTACAATGACACAATCATCAGAGATGAACCAGTCAAAAGTAGTTTCTAATAATTGCATCCATAAACGTTCTTTATTTTGTTAACTATTGGACATTTAGCCTTTTTATGATTTAAAACACATATTCAAAATATCCACAATGTATTTGTGAATAATGCATATTTGTTTGTTTTTATTATTTGTTGTGGGTCAGATGAGGGGTCTGACTGTTTAAAAGAAATTGAAAATGGAAGGGGATGTTTGTATTGTTTTATTGTGCTGTTTTCTGTCTCTTAAAATAAAAATTCTTAGTGACCCCACACTGGCTATTCTACCTGTTGTTCCTTACATAGCTAGTAGCCTACATTGTGATATGTAGTCCCATTTAGAGCACTGGTAATCCGGATTTGGTAATCTTGAAAAGTTTGTATCTGGATCATGATGATCCAATCCAATGTTGCTTTGAAAAACCCCTCAGTTGCCCCATAGGGAGACCCCAATTGGCTCTTGCGTTGTCCAGGGATGGTGGGGTTTCAGTTAGGTGGGATGGCGACGTCTCTTTACGCAGCTGTGACCCCCTGCTGGTCAATTGGGTGCCCACAAATGTATCTGTTGAGCTGTGTATGAAGTGTCTTCCTCTGACTCATGTTTGACTTACGGTGTGATAAGCAGTGGCTACTGACATCACAGGGTTTGGAGGAGAGCACATTCTTGTTTCTGCTCTCCCCGAAACCGACAATGGTGTTACTCTCCTTCTGTTAGTATTCTCAGAGTGAAGTTGGGACGGAAGGCTTTGAAGCGGCAAGATGGGTTTTGTTTGCTGTGAGATACTTTCTCTTCTCCCCACTTTATTCTGAACTTAAGAGACCTGCTACCACACAAAAAAAAATGCACAAGCACATCTCCATTTCTCACACATTGAAAACATGACCGCCCAGGCCCCCCCACCCCCCCCCCCCCCCTTCATCCTCCCACAGGGAAACAAATATATCACTTGACTGATTGAAGGGTTTGTTCCTTTTAAAATATTTGTTGCCCTCTATTGTAGTTGGCATAGTGCTGTGATTCCTCTGTAATAATTGTTAAAAGGAACCTTTTTGTGCAGATAGGCCCCGGCTGTGCTGCTCTGTATGACAGTGATTACTTTCATGGCTGTTCCTGCCCCACTTTCTTCAGTTTGTGTGGTGTGGCCACAAGCCATTGCTGGTTATGAAATGTCCTTTCCTTAATTCTGCGTTTGATCATTCAAGTGCTATTATATGAGGTCTAGATGAAAACTGATTTTTATGGTTTATTTTTTTTATTATTATTATTTAACTAGATGGCTAAAATGGTCATTCTTATGATTGTATTTTAAATGTGTGCAGGCTCTTCTCTGTGTTTTGCTTTTCAAAGTGCTCTGTGACGACTTCTTTGTGAAGGACTTTATACTTTTTATAATGTGATTACGTTTACAGGCTATTTCCATGCATTCGTTTCAGATGTTCTTCACTTAGTCACTGATAATATAGCGAATATTGCGCCATATATATCTTAATTCGAATTAATGATCCTCTCACAATGGCTGTCTGAACCCAGTCTACTAACCAGGTTAGCCTTTAACCTTGAGTCATTTGTAATATGATATGGACAAAGAAGGTTTTTTTGGACAAATTGAACATTTAATCAGAACCTCTCTATCAGCACTGCATTACCAGGAGGGAAATGTCAGCCATAAATGTGCATACAGTGTTGGCATGCATGTTCTTTTTTTTATTAAGAAAAACAGCTTGCTGTGTTATTGTTATGACAGTTTTCTGTTTACGTTTCTCTTGTAAGGAGGTTTCCCTGGCATCCTGACTAAATTACCAATCTGGCCCCGTCAGTCTGGCTGGCAGTCATCCCCAGTTTCACTATCTTAAGAACCTCCCCTTATCCACGTCAACTGATGTGTGGCGTGCTTTTCCAGTGCAAAAGGGTGCTCTACCTGGGTGGTGGCTGAGGTGAGTTTCTTGCCCTTCACTTGAACTTAGTGATTTTTTATCCCGAGATGAAAAGTGTTTAGAAATAAACATAAATGCACGCATCTGTTTCAAGCATATTGGGAGAGAAGTGCATGGAGAAATGGAATAGATGAAATGGAAAACCAGGATCAGTGTGCCTGGGATGAAACTTCACTTTGAGTTGGCTAGAGACACATTGATCAGGATCCCACAGTACCCCTCTCCCTGCCTGTAATCATAGTGAGCTCTATGGCAGTGTTCTACAATCCTGATCCTGGACACCCACATGGATTACTTCTTAGGGTCTCAGTAGATCAGTCGTAACACATCTGACTCAACTACGCAATGGCTGTTTAGAAGATTAGTTGAATCAGGTGTGTTAGTGCTGGCCTAGATAACAAGCACAAATACGTTGAGGCCCACGGTGCACTGGTTTAAATCCAGGACGGAAAAGCACCGCCTTCTGCATAAGGTGAATTAGGTAGCAAGCTAACTGAAATTGAAATGTAAGACTCTTAAGTCCTGTCAAGCTAGACTATTTAATATTACACAAGAGGGAGTGCTATATCGTGGATGCAGTGTGACAATATTCATGAGATAGCACAACCTTGACTAGATCTTTATTGGGTGTCATCAACTAGAAAAATAACAACAGGTAAGATAAAGTTTCAGAAGAAGCTTTAGTTTGTAGCCTACCTTTGATAACTATAGCAGCTGTAGGCTTTACTAAGCAACGTTGTCTTAGTACTATGATCAGACGATCATAGTACTAAGACAACGTTGCTCTGAAGGTTTTGGATCTCAGAAAGTATTAGAGCTAGCAACAGCTTCCTGCCTACAGCTATGGTTGCTACAAAGTGACCACTGGAACGCTCCAAGCTCATGAGCTTCCATGTCGGAGCAACATGCTGCCGAGTTCATAACGAACGCAAGAATAGCCTTTCACCTTTTTGCCGTCAGGGAAATTCTGATGATATTAGTAAGTACACCTGAGAGGAATAACGTTAGGTTGTTAGCTAGCATTGTACTGTCGAAATAGTAGGTTAGACGTTACTGAAAGGAAGGCAACGTTATGAAGATATTCATTGCAGCATTGGATAACTTACAGTGAACTATCAACCGCAAATTGTGGCTACAAGTAGAAATGGACCCGGTAGACTAATTAATCACCATGAGCTAGCATTAAAAACAAAGTAGCGTTATACTCCCCCATAAGCGAAACTATTTTGAAAAGGCAAATTATGACAAAAGAAATGGATTTGTCTGCATTACATTTACAGTCTTGCTCTTGTTTTACTGCAGCAATTGTCACAGTAATGTTAACAACAAAAAACTGGGCAAATAAGTTAGTCAATGTAGCTACAGTAGGATAGGCCTACTGGCGTGACATGACATCTAACTTTAAATGACAATATGATATTTGTGCCGGAGTAACGTTACTGTATTTGTAAGTTCCCACAACTTCCCAGATCACACAGCTGGTTGTAGCGAGGTATAGTTATCTAACCTTACCTAGTGCAACGCTCGCTAACTGGGTTGATACAGCTGGCAAGAAGTTGGATCATACGGGACGACAAATTTTTAATAACATTTATGTTTTAGTATCGCTGTGTTTATTACTAACGCCATTATTATTTGGCTAAGATAACTAGATATGTTATGTCATTTAATAGCTCGCAATTGTATTGCTAAATTGTTGAGCTAGATTGCGCCACTGCCGTCCGCCATTAGGCTAACGCCGTGTTCACAACTCAACGCATCATCGGATTGACGGACACCGGAAGTCATTCATTCCAATGAATGAGGATGATTAACAGACAGTTACGGATGTGCGCCCCCTTGTGGCCAACGGTTCCGTTGGCCAACGGATGACGGATCCTTTGGATTTTTTCAAACTCTGCATTGCTAAATGGACCATCGGAATTGGTGGAAGTAGAAAAAAAGGAATTTCACTGCTTGTTCCTTTGATTTTTAAACTTGTAAAAACTCTTATTTTCCAGCAAACTAATAAAATTGTTTACAGACAATATTAAATAACACCCGTTTTCACTGTGAAAAGTTTGTTTTATAAAAATTATACAAATTTTATTAGGCAAATAATTCACATATTCTCCATCCAAAATGAATCTTTATATCGAGGGTATGACATCCTACCGTAGCTTATTTTGGGAAGTAGCCTAGCCTAGGCTATTTCTTCCATTTAACTTGAGAGCCAAGACTTGCAAAGTTCTGCTACTAAGGTTAGCTCAGGAAGAAACTCTGCAAGATAGGCTACTGGGTTCACCCACTGCTGAGATGCGGGGAGAGTATCAGACTTTTCCTTGAACTCCAACTTATTCTGCGAGGAGTTCAGATGGTATTTTCTCTGTTAGTTGTTTCCGTCAGATCTGTTATGGCGCTGCGTTGCTCTGGGGGCGGGGCCATGCACACCGTCCATTAGTGATTGAGTGAATGAATGAATGCCTGCATGAGTGAATGAGTGAGTGAGCGAGCGACCTGAAATTACCACTTTCTGCCCACGGCACGTGGGGGAAAAAACACGTGCACCCCTGTGTGCCTCCAGGACCTGGAGAGACTGGCCTACGGGTCACTCTTCTGTTCAGGACACATGAACAGGAGGGGGCGACGTTGCCTGGTAGGGAGGACAGAAGAGAGGAGTGAAGGGTGCAGACGTGGAATCAGGCCATTGCTCATCAGCAGCTCCCGTGCCACTGGCTTAGACTCAAGAGCTTTGAAATTCTCCCCCAGCGCCACCAAGTCCAAAACACTTTGGGCCTCTGCTTTTGTAACAAGATACAGGGGAGCTTCGGTTGCACAGTGCTAATGCCAAGACCCCTTAACACACAAGCTGAAGGCCATAGATGCTGATGCTGGCTATGAATCTTCCTAATAGGCTGTGTAATGTTTAGTATTGAATGCATGGTGCAAGATAGAGGAAAAACAAAGGGATGACACTGGCAGACAATGCCCAGGTAGCCCCTTCAGCTTGTTGTGGACTGCAGGTCACTTCTGTCAATGATTGGATGTGTTAACTGCCAATAATAGTGCAACAGAAAAAGGTGTTCTAACCATTGGCTAAGAACACAAACTGGGAAAGCATGGAAGCTATGTAGGCTACACTAGTGCGCAAAATCTGAATGAAAAATTTGCAGAGAGTGATAAATGGTGTGGAGTGGTTACTGAACACAGATTTTTTTTTTTACCGGTCCAGGTCCTGGAACTTAGAGCAGATGTTCCAATTGTGCGTAAGAAACAGGGTTTGTCATCAAAGGGCAGTATATCACGTGATGGTCTGGATACAATCAACATTTGTGCTGAACGTTGTAGGAATTCTGTCCTTTGTAAAGTAAAACTCTGAGTTCCAAAGTTTAGGTCAATAGCAATTTAATTATAATGCAAAATAGTCTTCATTACAGTATACAAGATACCGGGTAATAGTAAGGCAGTTCAATCACAAAATAGTGTTGTGTGGGGTACAAGCTTTATATCCCAAACCTGAAATAAAATGCTGACATAAAATGCAGGTTCCTGTCCCTGATTGGGTGACAGGCAAACAAATGTATGTGGTGTGGGAGGGACCCAAATGGTTATTGTCACCTAGGTAAGCTGGCTAACTCCCGTCTCACACCCTAGCGATGCCGTCGTCACCAGGCTTTGTTTCTAACCCCCCCTTGGTAATTGAGTAAGGCTGATTGTGTTAGGTGACCATCCAAGAACACTGAAGCAGGAAATGTATTTTTCCCTACATAATCCCCCCTTAAACCTTGACCCATATGCAAACAAGAGAGAAAGGTTTAACTCAGGAACCAGTCTATTGTATTGCTAATCTAGTCTCCTTGGTTGGAATAGGAGAAAATGTGAGTTGCCAATCATATCCAACAATGCAGACTCTCTCTGCTGGGCATTTGCCCACACACCATCTAAAGGCCCTTGAATATTTTCAGGTAGTGACTGAACTAGATCAGCAGGAATAGTTAACTCCAGAATCTGGCAACAATCCTGGTCATCTAGAGTTTGTGCTGTAGCCTGTCGTTTCAACTTGGCTAAATAATTCCGGGGATCAGAGAAACCATCCCACTGACCAATGATTTTACAGAAGTTCCCGAGTTCTGAGGTAGACAATGGAATGTGTTCATGTGCTGCCTCATATTCATAATTTGTAGCAGCAGTGCCCTCAGTAGCTCCTGCTGCTCTCCTATGTGTTTTGCACTCTCTTATGCGGAAAGGGGCCGCTTTAACTGGACCCACAGCAATGTGACTTTCAGATGTATCTGAGTCTGCCTCTTCTGAACTATCACAACTACTTTCAGAGTCAATGTACTCAGGTAAATTAATACCCAAAACAGCAACATGACACTGAAATTGTGCTTATCAGCAGAACTGTCCTTTATTACCGATCTACGCGCAACCTCTGGATTTTTAAAAAATGCTGACATAAAATGCAGGTTCCCTACAACGTTCGCTCACAACTAAACATAAATGTGTTCTACACTTGGACAAGTGTCCCTGTCCCGTACATTTAGGCTAGAGTGTAGCTTTGCCATCTTTTATTTATTTATTTATTTTTCTATAACATCAGATCTGCCTTTCCTAGAGCTCTGTTGGTACTCTATACAACTATTTGCACAGTGTTTAAAGAAAAGCATTTTTTAAAAAGTAAGGTGTCAGCTGTTTAGCCTGTAGACACAAATTCAGTAGCTCTTCAAGTACAGCATATGCAGAATCTTACTAAATGAATGAAATCACCCTATTAGATTATTTAATTTCAAAGACAATTTAAATACCTTTCGCTTCATTCACTGCTTCATTCTGTTTGGAGGGTTGTTTATTCCGATGTCAAGTCTGCAGTGTTGATCAAAAATAAATGTTTAATGGTCATGCTCTTGTGTAATGAGCTTTCATTCTTTGATATGCACATCTTCAGCCTACACTGAGCTGAAAATATCTCCAATTGCAAGTTAATCCATTAACTCTCACCTCGACCCCTATTATTCATAGATGGCTCTCTGGAACAGACAAAAACATGCTCATTTGTTAAATCGGATGCACAAAGTGATTTCTTTACAGCTGTGCTGTCTTTATAGCCGTGTATCAGAATGAGTTCTTTGAGCCTAACCCAGGCTTCATTATTCAACATAAGGCCAAATCAAATCAACCCACTTTCAAGGTTAATATCTCTCTAGGACGCTCCTCACAGGGCTACCAGAAATACATTTCTCTCCATCAAGTAGATGATAAATCTCTATGGGGAGCATTCAGAGCACAGCAAGCCCCTTTAACTTTGTCACCTGATTACCTTATCGTGGCACTGAGGCTGCAGACTGAAGGTAAATTGGATCACTCTGTCTTCAGCACTCAGGCTTCTCTTTAAACAGCAACAATAACATTACCAAATGAAACATGCCAATGCACCTGTTATCAAACAGCAGCAACAAATGCTCTTTCCCTCAATACAATGTCCTTTTAGCAAGGTTATTATACAAGCGCCGAACGTAAAAATATGTCTATAAACACACATTCACTCACACTCTCTGGCTCAAACACAGACACAAATACATCTACAAAAGCACATGCAAATATCTCTGCAAGCACATCACATACAGTATGCACACACGCACACATATGTACATATCGGATGAACCGTTTAGAAATTATAGAACCTTTTGTACATAGTTCCCCCCCCCCCCCCCCCCATTTTTGGGCATAACTTGAAGGGTTGTTTCTCCTGACACATTTTCCTATTGAACTCTATGGAAAAATAAGTCAGGAGAAACAACCCTTAAAGTGATCCATCCATATCTACTGCATATCTGGCAGCAGAGTGATGGTTTGAGGCATGTTTGATACCTCAGACCCTTGATGACTTAGACAAAAAATGTGTCAGTGTCCAATGAATTATGGTGCTCACTGTATGTTTGCATAATACTGTACATTGATCTGGAGTGAGGGGGAAACAAACTTCCCAGTGCAGGTAGGGTGATACAAGGGAGATCACTAAGGGAGACAGGTGGGAGTCTCAGCCAGTCTTGGTTTTCCCAGCGAGTTCAGGGTGATCCCTGGGGAAGCTCCAGGGTGCGGCAGTAAAGTTGGACATCATGCTGCGTGCCCTTGTCGGATTAAGGGTCCTGTTAGCTGATTTTATACTGGCCCCTTGCCAACACACCGCTGTCATTCATTTTCAATGTTGAGGGGATTTCAAAGGATGAACAGATCAGCTTTTGACTGTGTAAATAATTAAATTGTAATGATTCTTTGATGTTCGACAGAGTTAATGCTCTGTCACTGAATCAATTATGTTATGTCTGAATTATTATTTGTTAGGTGTCGGAGGGGGAAGGACCCAAACGCAGGCAGGAATATGAAAAACCAAAGTTTTAATATGGGCAAGGCAGCAATCCGTAGTATAACAGGCAGGGTCAAAAACCGGGGAGACGGGCAAAGAAACAAAACACAGTCCAAAGAATGGTCAAGGAACAGGCAGGGGTCGTAACTGGGAAGACACAGCAAAGGTACAAAAGCGGAATCCAAAAACAGGGTCGCGAGAACACAGGCAGGGGTCCAAACCAGGAAGTCGAAGGAGGAACACAAACAAAACAAAACAGACTGGATACAAAACAAAACAACAACAGGCAAAGAACTCGGGAAACAAAAACTAGAAAACAGAATAAACAAACAGTTCGGGCAGAATCTCAGAAAAACCAGGCAACACAGAAGCAAAATATTTAGTACAAGGAACTCGCGAAGAAACACTGAAATGACAAGGTATATATACACACAGAGGGAGACAGACATAATGGGAATCAGGTGTGTAGAAGCAGGGAGGGGAGATTGCTCACAGGTGAGAACAGTGAGGGTTAACAGGGACCAATAAAACAATGACAGGGGAAACGTAAGACACGGACTGGAATACACATAGACACAATGATAACAAACAGCCTGGAGTTAGCAGGTAAACAAGTGCACATGATTAGTACATTAGTATTATATACAAATATAAATAAAGCCAGAAGGAAGAAAACGAGATATACGAAATACAGAGGAAACCCGAATGTTCCCAAAATCACCCGAATAGTGCAATGACAAAGACAGGGAGTGGAATCTCAGAAAACATGGAACGCGGACTGACAATCGCGAGGGAAAATAAATCAGGAAAATAATAACAAATAAAGAATAAACAGACAGAATTACAGGATCCTAACATTATTCTTCCCTTGTTTTTACATTTCTTTTATGAATTTTGATTTTGCTCTACATAATTTACAATGAAATGAAAAACCTACCAACTGAAATATTTGACATAAACTTAATGGGCCTCATTCATGAAACGTGAGTAGAACAAATTTGTACATAAATCGTTCATATTAGCAATTTTGCCCGTATTTTGGCTTTCAACAACATTTTCGTATCTGAGATTTGTTCATATGTATGATCAAATTTTACGCCTGCTTAGGACCATGCATACCGCATTCGTAAATTCTGAATATCCCCAAAATGTAGCTTCTGAGTGATAATTAGAATATTAATTTATTTTTATTTTCTGTTAAATTCACAAGACAAAATGTTGCCTTTGCTCCCAGTAGCCCACTATTTTTTCTAAATTGCTAAAAATTGAAATGCTATATGACGTTAAGCCTGCTAATTAAAACACACATTTAACCAATGAACCAAATACTGCACAAACGTAGCCTCAAGGCTCCATCCAAAGATACGTTTGCAAAATATGAATAGAAAGGACTGTCACATCTGTGCAGCTCATATGTCATGCAAAATGTATTGCTCAACATCCTGGCCAGGTTGACTGGTGGGACCATAGACAGGTGGGACACATTAATACATTTTGGCTGAGCTGGTGTACAAGCCTGGGCCTCTTTTCCTAAAACCATCTTATGCCTAAGATGATCGTAAAAGTAATCTTACGACGCATCTTTCGTTTTTCCCAAAGGCTTCTAAACCAAAGAGTCTTATAAGTTATCATAGCTTAACGAGTGCTTCTGGCCACTCGTAGAGATCGTCTTTAGGGAAAACCTGTTGACGCTGACTATAAGACTTTCTAATCAATGGGTGTAGAATATCAAAGATTATGTAGCCTAGCCTACATAATGTCAATAATATCAACAAAGTATTTATATTGCGTGAAAAGAATTGTTAAAATAGAGAAATGTAGGATATTGACACATTTATTGTTTTAAGTCTGCTTATCAGACAGAAGGCCATCTGTTAAAATAAGTTGTTGTTGATGCACCGGGGGTGGTAGGTATAGGGCAGGTAAGTGATAGATGTGTATATGGGCCATTCTACAAAAGTCATGCAAATTGCTGTCCCTCTCTGATAAAAGTAAGAAATTGACCAATAAAATCTTTCAATGCTATATAATTCATTTGATCATGTTATGTTTTAATATAATCCAAGATATAAATTGCAGTAATAATAGTTACATTTATCCAAAATCAACACTTATACTCTTGGGAGTATAAATTCCTATTGGAAGATGGCTGTCCCCACTATCAACCCTTAAACTGGTGCATTAAAAAATAATGCCAATTATTTGACTTGTCTCATTCAATAAAGCATGTGAATTTTTATCAAATATAAGTTAAAATAATGCAATCTATTTTGTAATAAATTTTATAATTCAAAAAACCTATCAAAAAAATGCGATAGGTTTTTACGTCACAACCAGTTTTTACGTCACAACCGAAACGTACTCTGTGCAGTGAACCTGCTTGTAGCCACACACCCCTTTTTTAACCAGGAAATTAGACAGCCTTCATATGAATCAAGGCCACATGGTGAGTAGCTAGGTTTTAGCGTTTTGATATAATTGTCCTTCAAAGTATGAAAATTAGTCTGTGGTTTTTAGAGACGTCACACCCAAACACCCAAGTTTTCATATTAGAGAAAAAAATTTGATTTCATAACTGTAGATTTGATTAAAAGGAAGGTGCATCTGCACAGAGAAGTGGTTACTAACCATGTGCTTGCTAAATCTTTTGTTTTGTGGCCGAAATGAGCCAAAATGGTCACAACCGAAACAGTCACTACCGAAACAAATGGTATTGTTTTGACAGGCCTGTTTCGGTTGGTGACAGTTGTCCGTAAATTCTTATTAAAGACAATAAATAGTGAGACAATCAATGCACATGTACAAACCTCAATTCCAAAAAATTTGGGACAAATGTAAATAAAAACAGAAAGCAATGATTTGCGAGTCCTTTTTGTATTCAGTTGAAAACAGTACAAAGACAAGATATTTCATGTTTTAACTAATCAATTTTATTCTAAAATTCATTTTCTATTCAGCTCATTCTACATTTGATGCCTGCAACACCTCCCAAAAACACAACACTCAGTCATCTTTTGGGAACTACAACACTAATCGTTGTTGTTTTAAAAGCAGAATTGTTTCCCATTCTTGCTTAATATGAGACTTCAGCTGCTGACCAGTCCGGGGTCTCCATTGTCATATTTTGGGCTTCAGGCAGGCCAGTCTGGACTGCAGGCAGGCCAGTCTAGCACCCGCACTCTCTGACGATGAATCCATGCTGTTGTAACACGTGCAGAATGTGGCTTGGCATTGTCTTGCTGAAATAAGTAGGGATGTCCCTGAAAAAGCGATTGTGTAGATCGCAGCAAATGTTGCTCCAAAATGCATATGTACCCTTCAGCGTTAATGGTGCTTTCACAGATGTGCAAGTTACCCATGGCATGGGCACTAACACCCCCATACCATGACAGACGCTGGCTTTTGAACCTTGTGTTGGTAACAATCGAGATGGTCCTTTTCCTCTTTGGCCGGGAGAACACGACGTCCATTATTTCCAAAAACAATTTGAAAGGTGGACTCGTCAGACCACAGCACATGTTTCCACTTTGCATCAGTCCATCTCAGATGAGCCCAGAGAAGTCGGCGCCGTTTCTGGATGTTGTTGATATATGGATTACGTTTTGGGTAGTAGAGTCTTAACTTGCATTTGTAGATGCAGCGACAAATAGTGTTTACTGACAATGGTTTTCTGAAGTATTCCCGGGCCCATGTGGTTATATTCATTACAGAAGCATGCCGTTTTTAATGTAGTGCTGCCTGAAGGATCGAAGGTCACGGGCATTCAATATTGGTTTACGGCCTTGCCCGTTTTCTCCAGATTCTCTGAATCTTTTACTAATATTATGGACTGTAGATGGTGAAATCCCTAAATTCCTTGCAATCGTGTGTTGAGAAACGTTGTTCTGAAACTGTTGGACTATTCGCTCATGCAGTTTTTCACAAAGTGGCGAACCATCCTTGCTCGTAAATGCCAGAGCCTTTGTGGATGCTCCTGTTATACCCAGTCATGATAGCATGACCTGTCACCTATTCACCTATTTACCTGTGGAATGTTCCAAACAGGTGTTTTTTGAACATTCCACAACCTTCCCAGTCTTTTTTATACCCCTTTCCCAAACTTTTTGGAACGTGTTGCAGGCATCTAATTCGGAATTAGCGTATATTTACAAAAAATCAATGAAGTTGCTAAGGTTAAACATTAAATATCTTTTAAATATCGTTTTCATTTAAATATATAGACAAGAGAATTTACAAATCACTGCTTTCTGCTTTTATTTGCATTTTACGTACTATCCCAACTTTGGAATTCAGGTTTCAGTAAGAGATGTCACAACCGCTACAATGTGGTCACAACCGAAACACCTGCTGTTTTGTTAAAATTTTGAATAATATGAATAATCAATCAAATATCCAAGATATTGTGCTGGTGAGGGTATATATAATCTCATAAATACGAATCTACCAAATTCATGTGATCAAATCTGTCCATTTTATAGAGAACATTTGTACGGAGTTTTCACTAAATTTAATTAATCCAATGTTTTATTTGATTTAAAAATTCAGGGTAATTGATTCGAATTCAACAGCAGTCAAGATTTTTTTTCAAAAATGTCATTTTCAAAGGGGTGAATTAAACTTATCAATTGGGTATGTAATTTTATTTCAAAAGCAGCCATGTTTCGGTTGTGACATATTTAGGAGCAGTCAGTAAATTCATCCTTATTCTTAAAAAATTACATGTGATTGCACTATACATGTAGTATATTTATGTATCTCAGATAAAGTGTAACACATATATTATAAAATAATTTTGCAAAAAGAATACAAATTTACACTTTTCTCCAACCCTCAATTTGCACGACTTCTGTAGAATGGCCCATATAGACTAAAGCAGATAACTGGAGTGGTGAACTTCGTTGAATATGAACACACCAGAAAAAAAAAGGAAACCGAATGCAAAATGTGTGGCTGGGGTGATTGGTGCAGAACTGGAGGAGTACACTTTGGGAGGAAGAGAAACTGAAGAAATTAAAATAAAAGGACCTGAAGGTGGGGTGGGAGTGGTGACTGGTTTTTAAAAATCAAGAGATTCTTGATTATTGATGTCGTGCCTCAAAACCAGATAATGGGCCTGTCTGCACATTCACATCTGCAAATTGATCTCCTCCATCCAGAATGCTAGTGTTTGCCTCCAGATTATAAAATGAACACATTCACGTTATTGAACCACATTATTGAAGCTCATGCAATATGAGACGATGTGTAAACAAGGTTCATATAATGCCAATACTTCCATTTACAAATATCTTACTATCCACTTTACTAAACTACTAAAGTAAATAACACAAATAGGTAGGCTAGTCTGTCTATAGTGTGTATCAATGCTTATATTGTGTTTTATTCATTTTTTAATACTCTATTTCCATTAAAACAAAAGGTCATATCTTGCATAGGTCTACTGTTGACAATTTTGCTAACAAAAGAAATTGAGATAAAGGCATTCTGATAATGCTGTAGGCCAATAGATTATTTCTTATTGTTTGCATACATAGACATGAAAGAGCGGCAAGGTCGTATGCTTTTTTATCCTTGTCATGTGTTTGAGTAATAAGACAAGTTTTCCATTGGTTTGACGAAAGCTTAGCTATTTCAAACTTTTTCTATTTCTCAGAAAATATGTAGCCTGATGTGGGCCATTATAGCTGATATTATATGAAGTGTTTTTGTGATTTGGCGAACACTTGGCTATTTTCAAATTAAATGCTGGATTTTTTGTGCTGCTTTATTATAAAAATCAAAACTACCATTTTTTACTGTGCACTGTAGGATAGCCTAAGCATATTGAAAAAAAGGACAAGGTATTGGAAATGCATTCGGGGATATCGTTGTCAACCGTTGTAAATGATAACCCAGCCGGCATTTCAACGTTTATTCACGGGTGAATCAACGTCGTGGGTCATGGTTGAATCACTGTTGAATTTGGTTTCGATTTTGAAAGGCGAATCAACGTTGATATCGCAACGTTGTTTCAACATCTTACTTTTCAACATGGGTGAATTGAAAAGCTGTTAACCAGTCAGCTCCAGCATGTTCCTGCTGTAACACAGCAATTTCCCCTCGGGAATTAATAAAGAACCCATCTATCTATCTATCTATCTATCTAAAAAAATGTGAATAAAATTATAATAGCCTAATGATCATAATAATAATTTAAAAGGCAGAACATTGTTGAAAACGTACAGATCTTGTTCAAATTTCAACGTTGATTTATAAGTGTGTTGTGCATTAAACATTGTTTCAAAGTTTTTTCAACGTTGAAACAACAACTGACATTATTTCAACTCCATTTCAACGTTGAAGATCGGTCACGTGCCGGCTGGGAAAGTAATTAGTATAATATAGTATCAATAATAATATAGCTAATCTACCCCAATAGGGATGACTTACATAGACTTTTGCACACATTCTTGCCAACTCTGCTATTTTCTCTGTGTAGTACTGAAGAGTACTGAAACAAAAGCCACATCAACACGCTAGGGGGTGCCCCTACTGCCCAACTTAGGCTATGATAGGTTTTGTCATTGCCAGCTTTAGGCCTGTGTAACCATATAGAAAGAGAGAAGCTTACATTTACTCAGAAGTCCAAGGTGAGATTTGAACCCCGCTCCTCCCACTCGCAAGCGAACGCGTTACCAATCAGCTAAAGACGACATCGCCGATAGCTAAGGATAACGTCGTTATTTTGACCCTGAGGGTTGCGTCGCCAGAGAGTGTTGTCACGGTAACCTGCTACAAGGCCTTCGCTTTACTGCACCTCACTGTGCTTACTAGCGAACTAGCCGAGCTACACCCGCTACACTTGCTGTCTCCACGGAAAGCAAGCAACAAGGCTCACTGGTAATCATAAGAAGTTTTGAATTTTGGGCTTGTTTACTGCTGCTATGATGCTTTCACAGTTTTGTTGCACTTTTCTTGTTTCGACGTCAGCGTGACGTCATCATGAAAGCATTAACCGGTTAGAACGAAATTTTTACATTTTTTTCATATTTCTGGACCTCCATGTGAATTTCCTGTGGCTGGTTTCGTAAACATCACTGACAAAAGCATGTGACTTTGTCCTGTCTATAGATGAACACATTTGTCTATATCCTGTCTGGTGTTTATTTGTGTTTTCCGCTTGTGTTTGTATGCTGCTTTTGCTGACTTATTTCACAGTTGGCCTTTGAGGGTGTATTTCAGTTAAAACTCACAAACTTGAAAAATGGCTGGCTGTGTGTTTTTGTCCATGTCTCTCACCGATGGTGGGCCTTAGGACTTGAAAATTGTTAACTATAAAAAAGAAAAGAAAAAAAAGAGGATATGGCACTCCAGAACGGCGATCATCCTTCAAGGAAGAACAACTGTGGATTTCTTTTCTCCTGTAATAGAGATAACACCACTTAAAAGGCTTTAGACTGAAATGAAAAGGAACAAATGTGATATAATGGCAGACTTACTGCTAAAATAAATCTAGCATTCCCCAAACATGAAATGCTATTAATTGACCAAGGCCAAAAGACAATTTGTACATGATGTGTACATGAAAAAGAGAAATGTTCAAATCTTAGTGAATAAGGAGCAGAAATTCCATCCCATCCCGTAGTCAGTGACGTGCTTAATTTGCTGCCTGTTTCTGATCTCAATGGGAGTAGATAGTAGTAAGTGCAGTAGGCCTACAATACGTCTCATCATGATAATTGCCTTCATTGTGACTCTGGAAGCCTGCTGACACAGCAAAAGTGGCTGCTCAGCTCAAGGAGCAGAATCTAACATTTGCACTCATAACACGCATCTTGCGTGACACAAGTGACATTTAGGGCCGGATTTACTAAGGAAACAGTTGCAGCGCAAAACATTTGCCATATTGCGGTTCTGTTGCGGCCGCAGATACCGACACATTAATGACCAATTCACTTTGATTGGTCTTAATTACTCAATCAAAGAAATTAAATGCCCTCATTCACAATTGTGCGGTAGGAGACATCTATAAAAATGGTGAGAAACTATGGGCTCTATCTTGACGATCTTAGCGCTTGGTCTAAACCGCTTGGCGCAAGTGCATTTAGGGTGTGTCCAAGTCCACTTTTGCTAGTTAAATGGCATATTATTTGTGTGCTAAGTATGGCGCAAGGTGCAAATGGGCTGAACGTAGTCTCTTCATTAATTATACATGTGTCTTGGATGTAACATGCAATGAACCAATCAAAATGTCATCTCCCATTCCCTTTAAAAGCCACCTGCGTTTGCTAATATAATGGTGGATTTAATAAGACTGCAAAAAGAGCGATTTACAGTTGGCGAAACAGACCTGCTCGTGCTCAAGGTTAATGTGTGCAAGCAAGGAATATATGGATCAATATTAGGATCAATATTTTTCAGACTAACCATTATGACGTGTTTTAATATACACAATAATAATCTTAAACATTAGGGTTTAACACCGGCATGCAGCATTTCCCAGAAATATAATAACGGGGAAACAGGAAAATTATTTCCATTAGCTTACACCAGGGCTGTTATTTTACAAAATATATGCGTTTTAATTTCGTTATAACACCTGCAGTAACTGAGAATAAGCTACGAGAACATGGCTTCCCTCTCAGCTTAGAAAATGCCAAATTAGCCTACTTGTTAAACAAATTTACTTTGATTATATAATGAAGCATTGTCAAGCATCAATTCCATGAGGCTGTTCTCACAGCAGACAGATCACAGGCAATGAATTTCGGCAAGCGAATTTCAAGCTCCATCCGTTAAAATAACATTGAAACAACTGCGACATGACTTAAGACCAGGTTTGTGGTGGTTTTAGCACAAGTGCTTAATGCTGCCTCAAGATAGCTGTCTAAATTGTTTTCAATTTTAAGAGCCAAATGTATCAATTTGGTGCACTTTGAGATTAAAATTTAAAGACTAGATCCACAATTCTGTGATTGGAACATGGGAAATGGCTAGACAGCTACCTAACATGCAGAAACGTGGTCTGACGAAAAATATTCATAAACTTTTTGTCGGTGGATAAGACTATACAGAAACCATCACAATGCATGTTAACCTGTTCTGCATACCCCAAAGCTCAGCTCTGTCTTAAGTGGGATTGAACTTGAAAAATGCAATAAAAAACAAGTTGAGTACTTATAAAGCATCTGAATCTGATTGGCTTGCTATTAAATGTTTGCTACCTCTGTTGATTCTTCCTCTTCATCTTCTCTCTGGTTTTTCTTAGTAAATTAGTTTAAAAAGGTAGAAGCCAAACGAGCGGGGCAACTTTGTTTGGAAAAAAAGGTTGTTTATGTCTAGCGCCGCCAATAGAATAGATGATTATGAAAAATACAGCATCTAATGGTTATTAGAATGAGTGCATGTTCTTTGAAAATATTAATGGTCTTATTTTCCTTTGCCTAGCCTACTTACAATTATCAAAAAGAAAAATATGTAAAAGTAGGTTATGATTGACCATCTGGTATATCTTACCAGACCAATATTAGAAGGATTAATTCATGGACAGTGTCTGGATCATATTCGCTTTGACAGAGAGATGATTTGTGTCAGCACAGCTTCTCCAAAATGATTAAGTTGAAGACGTCGCATATAGGCTATTGTGTTTAACCACCATAGGCTACATGACTTTATTAGGTAAATCGTTAAAAAAAGATTTTATTTAAAAAAAATTTTTTTCCAGTAAATCGAACAATTTATTCGTTTACTTAATAATATTGCGTGCAACCTGTCCAGCGATTATTTCTTTTGATTGTGTGACGGGTATATCCAAGTCAATAGGAGCTATGACATAGGTGGAGGGTGAACCAACTGCAGGGTATGGCTAGGATAGGGAGGGGGAAGTGTACACACTTGTACAAAACCTTTTTGCATTCATTTCACCGTAAATACATTTTTTTGAGTACAAGAGCCCATGTAGGCTTAGTCTAGCAGGAGAAATAGGTTCCCATGTACCCGCATGGCATTTTTTTGTAACCAGTTTTTTTAGGACCCTAATGGCGTCTAGTTAAGAATTTTACATGTTGCCAAGGTCAACTAATGGCCCATGGGGTTCGTTTGGCTGCCATCTTGAATTGATGTCCATGCGAATGGCGAAAAACGCAGATTTTCATAACTCCTCAACCAGACAACATACAAGGCAGTCCAGTGCACCATCGCTGCCATCAAGAGTTTCACCAACCCCTTCCAAATGACGGACAAGGAGCACCTCTACTCTCTCACCTCCGGTGCTTCTGGTCTCCCTTGAGGTTGAGGTTGATGTCCTTGCTGAGGCTATTGGCAAGGCTGCCAAGGAGGCGTTCATCCGAGAGCGGCTTCAGGGTGGGTGTGAAACAAGCTTCTTCGACCCCATCAAGAAGCAGAAGCTGCTGACGATGGAGGCCTGCAACAAGATGGTCAAGCTCACGTCCTCTGAGCAATGTGCAAATAAAACCTGGAAACAACACCTTTGCTTAAGAGTGGCATAGTGGCTTTGGAACTGTGCTTTTCACCTGAAGACTGTGGGCTCCAATCCCAGCTCAGGCAGCTCTACTGTACCCTTGAGTGAAGGTACCTGAATTGCCTCAGTGTAATATCCAGTTTTATAAATGTATGATACATAAAATGTGATTTGCATCATTCATATACTGCTGGATTTCAAATAGAATTGCACAGTAACTTACAGGGTTGATTTCATGACCTATATTACATATTCTAAATTTACCCAGAGCCAGCTCATTGGAGTGTCACTTTTTTCTATCATTACAGATTGTGTGTCCGGGAAACTTCAGTGGACCCAAGATAAAGGCCTGGATGAATACCTGTGGATCAGCAGGCGGAAACCAAATGGAAATGGCTTATTTCACTGCACCGTAAGCTGACGGGTTGAACGCTGCAGAACCAGGTTCTTTCCATGCACACTTTAAAACTCCAACAAGATGAAAGTCAAAACAGAAATCTTTGCTTACTTTGCCTAGTAAATATAATTTTTGCAAGGTCGTGCAGTGTGCAGGAATTTTGTCTTTCAGTGCATCAAATTTCCACCTGCAAGCAAGAACGTTTGGATGTGCAAAGACCTCACCTTCTCATGTTGCTTACTCTACCCTGCTGTTATGCAGATACTTTTACATGGTGATTCTCTCCAGTTTACCATTTCGCTCTGAGCATAATATGTTATGGTCAGATTGAGAGCATGTATGCATGGGCTCCGTTGCAGTAAATTTGGCCATGGCACTTGTGCATAGCACGACTGTTCGTGGTCTTATCAAAGCCCAGATCATACCAGTGTCTAGTGTGGTTGGGATTGATGATGCATAATTAGCCGTAGCATCAGACATGGATTGAGCATCTCAGTCAGCAGAGTATCCCCTACTCCATCACTCAATGGCAACTCCCCTGGACAAAAAAGTTGCACACTCTAAAATTTAGTTGGATCGCCTTTAGCTTTGATTACGGCACGCATTCCGTATGGCATTGTTTCGACAACCGTATGCAACATCACAACATTTATTTCCGTCCAGAGTTGCATTAATTTTTGGCAGAGATCTTGTATTGACGACGGGAGAGTCGAACGACTCCGTGAAGTCTTCTCCAGCACATCCCAAAGACTTTCAATGGGGTTAAGGTCAAGACTCTGGTGGCCAATTCATGTGTGAAAATGATTCCTCATGCTCCCTGAACCACTCTTTCACAATTTGAGCCCGATGAATCTTGGCATTGTCGTCCTGGAATATGCCCATTGATGGGATAACCTGGTCATTCAGTACATTCAGGTACTCCGCTGACTTCATTTTATTGCTGCATAACGTTGCTGAGCCTAGACTTGACCAATTGAAGCAACCCCAGATCATAACACTGCCTCCAGAGGCTTGTACAGTGGGCACTATGCATGATGGGTGCAACGGCAACGTTTTCTTTGGCCAGGCAGTGTATCATGCCAACACCCACCACCCTTGACTGACAGGTTTAATTGATACTGCTCTTTTTTAACTCGTTGCTTCTCTGTGCCTGTTCATCGGAGAATGATAAGCCTTCCTCAAAAAGAATCACAAAGGCTGGTTGATATATCAAATGTTTTCAGTCCATGATATGGGGGTTATAGGTCAACCCTCAAGCTGATTGTAAATTGTTATGATTGTAAATTCAGTTCACCATAAATTCACCACCGGAATACTCCAGATCTACAGCAAAGAGTCATTTCTGTGCCTGGTGCACTGCGCTTTCTTATTTCAGATAGCTACCTAATTTTGAGCTTAATGCTTTTCAGCTGTTTGTGCTGAAAATACCGACTGGAACCCTGAATTGAATTTGGTCATGTGCTTCCTGTGTGTACATGAGATTGCATTGAAAAGTTGTGCCAGGGGGGAGTGAGTTCAGCACAGGAATGAAGGTAATGCATTTCAGGTGTTTGAATCGCAGTTTCCTCATCCTCAAATTACATCTCCTTGAAGGTGAAGTGCTATGGCCTATAGGTGCTCAGGAGTGTTTTTTGTATTTTTTAAAGAGAGAACATGAAAGATACTGAGTGGTAGTCCTATTGTTATTTATAAGCACTTACAGCCATTACAAATGTCTTCTCATCACCGGCACAAATCTCAGTTAGAGAAAAACAAGTCAAGTTAATTGTGTTACCCATTATGGGAACATTTTTTTTATTTTTTATCATGCAGTCAAATGCTTCTGTCTTGCAGTATCCATAACCCGTGGCATAGCCAGGAATTGTTTTTATGATGGCTCTGAGAAAAAGTGATTAAGCAATTTCTTTTGATCAAATAGGCTACACACTCCAACAGACAGCCTATAACAAACCGTAATGCAACGGTTTGCATGGGGACACCCCTACAACAATGTTGTCCCCATATACAGAATAATCAAACACCTAAATCACTTGTCTGTCTTTTCTATACAACAGAATCTATAGTATAAATCTGGCCATATGTGATCTGGCTCCCAATATGACCATATAAAGTTGTGAGACGCTCAACGGACAAAGTGCACACAACATCATTTATAAAAGCAAAATGCCTAACAGGAAACGTGTATAGCACAGAATCCAATTACTTATCACCCTGCAATGGAGAGGCAAGGAAAATTAACGTAAAAGCCAATGCTGATTAAAGCCAAAACTACCTTTCAACAGCCACCTATTCCATGGCGGGCACAAAAGCAATAAAAAACACTATATAAACACAGTATTCAAACTTAGGCCTACCTTTGATGGGTTTGAATTAGTGTGTGATGTTTTCTACATGACAAGACACAGACGTCGGCGCTTGATGTTGAATATGTTTATAATGTCATCATTGTTCAGAGTTATTTAAAGAAAATGTTTCGATAAAGTTCCCTTTGTTAAGTGGCTGTTCCGTTGCCCTCTGCCCTCAAAATGGAATATCCTGCTTTGTGCAGATCATTATGATGTCTAAAACCACTTTCACATGCTGGCGGTGTCTCTCTATGAATTAAATGTTCATCGCATCACCGTGCAGTTGATTAAGCTCCGTCCCAAGACTGCGTGGGTCATGGTTCGCTATGTAAGCCTCTGACTTGGCAAGTGCTACATAATGCGGTTTGCTGTTCTTGTGTTTTGAACAAGTCTAAAATACTTCCATTTAAATCCTTCTCTAATGAACACAAACTCTGTATGCATCTCCAGAAAGTATCTGCAGACTTACAATAGGCTACACTGCCCCCTAGCTTTACTGTACTTTACTTTCCCTGGTAATATCTTACTCACATGCTCCGCTTCCTTGGTTTCGCAAAGTTCGGCATTGTTCTGATCCAAGCTCCTTGTCACAATCTCCTCCAAGCGTGACTTTTTTAAAAAGTCGATAGACTATTTGTTTAGCCATGTTAGATAAGCCTATGAAAACTGACTAGCTAGCAGCTAGCTTACTTGCAATAAGCAAGCAGTGATAGCGTAATAATAACCTCTAGTGCCTTTTAGATAAATTTGAAGAGTTTCTGACAGTGACATGATAACCAATTGCATCACATTTACCTTTCCATTGCATTCAGGAAACCTTCTTATTGGTGAGAAATATATTATGATTAATGGCTTAACGTGAAAGCTTTGGAGACTGTCGGAAGAACGTTATTTCAATAGCGGCAAGCAGCAACATGAATATATTTTCACTAATGATTATTGAAAACGCTTATTTGCTAAAATATGATTTTTTTTGTTGTAATTTGAAGTTTAATGGTATGTATTTTAATAACTTTGGGCTTTGAGTGGGCCTGGGATCAATCAAGGTAGGCACAGGCCCAGCCGGGCCCACCCGCGGCTACGCCCTGCACAGAACAAAGACTTTGGGAAAGATTTTACCCTCACCTGTGGCCCATTCTGCAGTGAAGAAGACATGTGGAAAGTAGTCTTTGTAGTCTTTTCAAATATTTAAGGGAGGCAGAGAGCACTTTGAAATATGCTGCCAGCTTTCAGGCTTATTCAGGCAGAAAACAGATTCAAATTCAACAAATTCAAGAAGAAACAGATGCATTTCTTATAGTTTTACAGACACAAGTAGCGATTATAAAGTGGAACTATAAAGTGGTGGTAATGCTTTTCAGTGAAAATCCATATATTATGACCACGCATATGACCTCTTTGCTTGACAAGAAAAATTATTTTGTTTCCTCATTTGTTGACGGTTTTCTGCACAAAACAATTTTATTAATGTTTGAGCGTCTGAAATTCATGAAAACGGTTTTCATGACTGAAAACCGTTTGATCACATTGTTTTTCAGATTAAAAATTCATTCCAAGATAAAAAAGTCAATTTAGACAAATATTTGACCTGCAAATGTTATTTTGATGATATACGTATGTCAC
This sequence comes from Synaphobranchus kaupii, assembly GCA_029718625.1. NCBI lineage: Eukaryota > Metazoa > Chordata > Actinopteri > Anguilliformes > Synaphobranchidae > Synaphobranchus > Synaphobranchus kaupii. The sequence goes on from CM056385.1 coordinate 367,759, forward strand.
AAATCTTGAAAGGCTCCCTAGTAATGTCCAAGTTCATAAAACGTTTATTTCATTTTTCCAATTTATTTTATCCATTGCAATGGAAATTATCTCCTATCAGTAATACAAAAATATTTTTTTTCCATTTGCCACTGTGAAATAAAAACAACATTTTCATTTCCAGCTCTGAGCATATGAATACATATTGTTTTAGATTACAGAAATATCAATGGCACAAGCCCCATTCCTTCCAGGATGTTTTTATTCAAAGGTAAGTGTTACTGATTGATTCTGGTCCAAATTTTGACATTTTACTGCAGTCAGCGCAAAAAAAGTGCTCAAAAGTGTCTCTAGTGGTAAAACGTTAGGTTCTGCACGTTCAGTCTGTCATTGGCCAGAAACTTCATCCAGCAGACGTATGACTCCTGGGGCCACATGTATAAAACTCTGAGTAAATGAATGCTCAGGGAGAAAGTCGGAAATATGCTTTTGAAAAGTTTTACATTTTCTCCCTCTGCCTTTCAGTCACGGTGTCGCAATATCACACTGACTCCAAATATTGCGTACGTACGGTGTCTCGCGTGTGCAGAGGTACACAGATTCTCTTATTTTATACATCTGAATTTCTGCGTGGAAACTCGCTTACGCAGTGTTCTGAGGGCATTTGTCTGCTCAGCACTGTTTATACATGTGGCCGCAGGTGATGGAATTGAAATCTGTACAGCTACGCCCTGAAGTTTAGGAGTGAGGGCGGGCTACACCCCTGCTATAAAAGCGAATCTCAGCAGTTGATCTGCAAGGTGAGGAGATAGGAGAGAGAGCGAGCGATATATATAGCTAGCTTAGTTTAGCTTTTTTGAATATTCTAGTAAGTTATAGGAGCCTATTCTATATTTTTTATAGTTTGCTTAATAGTCCCTTGTGTTTTGATAGTTTGTTTTTCAGTCTAGCTTAGCAAGTAGCTAGCTAGTTTAGGAACCAGCGCAAACATGCCTCAACAAGCCGACACAGCCTTAATCGCTGCAAGGTTGTCGTCATCATAACATTACACTGCCCGGCGCATCAAGTACCATCCATTCCACCCTTAGTTTAAACCGGGCCGGCCAGCGAAGGATGGGCACCCCCTCTCTAGCCAGGTTCCTTCCGAGATTTCTTCCCATTGGGGAGTTTTTTCCCGCCACTGTTGAGTGTTTTTTCTTCCTACCGGGGAGTTTTTTACCTCGTTTTGCTGGTTGGGAGTTAAGGCCTGGTTTTTTGCTCAATTTTCCTTATGTTTCTCTGTGCAGTGTCTTTGTGACAGTTCTCTGTAAAAAGCACTATACAAATAAAATTTTATTGAATTGAATTGAATCAAGTACGCCAGTTGTTTTAAGTTGCACGCAATCAGTGCTAATCCGGTTAACCCGGTCCATGCCCAGGCTCTAAATCGAACCCTCTCACTATAAGCCCAAACAAGGCTATGCGTGCCGCTGCCTACCACTCCAAAACATTGCCCATCCTCTCATTCTCGACCATTGCTTCTGCCTTGGCTACTTGGAGCTATGCAGCAGCTGGAGCTAGCATGTTTGTGTGTATGAGTGTGAGAGGTAGCGAGAGAGAGCGGAACAAAGCAGCCGCTGTGAGTGCTGTCCAGAGTAGAAATGAGCTATAGGCTACTTGTGAAAAAAATAGCTGGGGCGTGGTTTGATACCTGGAGCTCAGCCCCTATATTACTACCTTATCACACCCAGATTATGCCATTTTTCAAATTTCAAAAGGGGGCGGGGTCTAGCTAAACCAGCGTGCTTTGTTACCCTTTAAGTGGTAACGGTCCCACCCACTTCCTGAAGCGTGCGTTAGTAAACAAACCGAGCAAGTTAGCAAGCAGTTAGTAAGTAGGTAACAGTTTTCTCAGAAAATATCTTCTTCAAAATCAAATCAATCAAAATCTGGTTCAAAAGTTTGGTTCAGGATTTTGTGATTTTACATATGGGCATAATCCACATTGTTTGCATTCATTTATGTAGTAAAAATGCTTTTGAGACCTGTTTCACCATGCAATGGGAATGAATGGCGAGAGAAAAAACGTCATTCTCCGTTGGCCAGTTTCTGACTGAAGCAAGTCATGAAGATGAGCGAGAATATTACGACTCATATCGGGGCCAGGTAGCTATACAATATTATGTTCTAACAAAGTTCAGTATGCCTTTAATGCTTCTGCACTACTTGAAAAATGTTCTTCATCTAAACTTTTGCAACAAACTTAGATGACTAAAAGACATGAGTCTTATTACCAACACCACTGTAAATTGGGCAGTGCTACTGCAGGTTTCCTACTGCAGTACTCACTGTCTACACTGAAGACAAAGCTCCCCAGCCAATGGAACCAATCTCATATTTAGTCAGGCCCCTTGGGGTGACAGCACAGTCCACACTGAATATTCATGTGCTCTTTCAGTCTTAGGAAATCCAGTCTCTTTCGTTTTAGAGGAAACACTCTCAACTGATGGAGAGGCATCAGTCTTATTATCCAAGATACTGGCCAAGCTGGGTATGTCTGCTGTGGGTTTCAAAGCACAGTCCTACCCACACACATGGCATGATAACTGATACAATTAGGCGTTCTACTCAAGCTCCATAGGCAACACCTTCTGCAGTGAATGTTCACATGCTACCCAAACTGCACTATATATTGCACCCTCTGCATTACCTCTATGAAAGCCTGAAGGAGCTCGTTCAGTTTTAAAAAAAAAAGGTCTCTCTTGGTTTTTGGGTCTTGTCAGTCCTCAGGGCTGAAGCCTTGAACAGATGTGTTGTGTTGTGAGTTGTGCCCAGTGTGCTGCAGGCTGCCCTGGTTTCCTCAGAAACAACTTATTAATTAGGATGGTGAAGTGTCCTTCTGTACGGACCAGCTGATGGAAGCACATTTGCCCCTTTAAAATATGGAATGCCCTCTAGTCTGTGCCACCCCCAAAATGGATCTGCACATTTAACACGTTTTAAGGCCAAGTACATTTTTGTAAATGCAGAAACAACTGGTAGGAAGGGAGAAAGAGTGAAGATTTGTACAGCAAATGTAGACATCAGGATGGGGTGGCAATATAGAGTAGTGGTTAGGCTGTGGTTTCTAGCGGTTAGCACTTAGCCTGAATTCAGTTTAAAAAAAAGAAACAATCATCTGTATTAATGGATTGCATGTAAAGAACCAAATAAGTTGTGTAAGTTTCTCTGGATAAAGGCATTTGCTGAGCAAAATGAGTACATTTCAAAATTGAACACATGATGGAGAGAGTCATCTATATAGTCAAACAGATCAGAGTCAACTGGTACAACAGAGCTGAATGCAACAATTCTCGGCCGGGACCTTGATTTCCTGGAGATTCTCTTAATGGAAATGTAGTACATGAATGTATCAACATCATAGGCCTAGTTTAGCTGACCTATTGAATAATCCAACATTTTCTTCCACTGTGTGCAGTCCGCAAATTTATGTGAAACAACAAAATAGCAAAACATTTGCCAAATACTGGTATTCTGTCTGTCGTACATATACATTTAGTGGATTTGAAGATATTTATTTATGTAGTATGTTGATAAAATGGGGGGGGGGGGGGGGGGGGGGGGGTGGCGGGTAGGGGCATGATAGATGATGAAAAAAGGACTGCAAATGAAATGAACTCCGAAAGAATATTAAAAGTGAAAGATAAATCTCTCATTTCAAGGTTTTGATTTAACAAACTTAAAAAAAAAAACTAGTTGACGAAATATTATGAAATATGTGAAAACTGAGATTAATGGGTACCCAGTAGGAGTGTAATGGTACACAAAATATTTTTGTTATGTTACTTTTGATTAATGGTTCTGTACATTTTTGGTACAGCAAAAAAATATAAAATTGCTTTTAATTTATTAGAATGTAACATGGCTAACTGGCCATAATTTCTTTCTGAACACAATATGGGAAAATTAACACGAATGGCTCTGTTTTCCGGCTGGCGCATGGCGGGTGGTGAGTCAGCGCATTGGCAAACTGACATTTTCGGAATGTATTTTCATGCTCCTGAGCCCGTTTAACTCGCCGTGCGCCGAAGTGGGAAGACAGTCGCTGGTAGTGGTGTGTCAGTCCAGATCAAGCTGCGAACATGCAAATTTGGGGCTCTATTTTCTGGCTGGTGGCGATCACTGGTGAAGTTGCAATTTCGTCGCGTATGAGGCCGTTTGATAATTTTGATAATTTGGTGACTCGCCGTGCGCTGAAGTGGGAGGGAAGCCACTGGGGGGGGCGGGGGGGGGGGGGGTGTCTGTCAAGAGGGAGCAGCCCAGTTCAATTTTAGCAGCGGAATGCAATTTTGGGGTAAGATTAGACTGCGATTCGCGCTTGCACTGCCCGTCAGGTTAGACGACGCTTACAGCACAAATCGCACCACAGCGCATTGCTTTCCCTAGCAATGCGTGCAGGAACCTATTAAGAAACCAATCAACCATTTTGTGGATCATATGTGGTCCAATCTGACTTTGAAATAAATCCCCCAAGCAGGAAAAATGTATAGCCTACTTTGCATTTATTGTTCGTTGTCTTTTTTTTTTTTATGTTAAGCTAATTCCTGTATTTATTTATGTTTTTAATTGTTTATGGCTGCACTGTGGTCCCAGGGGTACTGTATTCTTTCTTACACCCATCTGTAATGAGACGAATGACAAACTTGGTGCATACATTCACTCTTATTGCATGCATAGTGATAAAAACGTACCTCTTAACTCAATTACATTCAATTAAATCAATGCAAAATAGATAGCCTATCATCTTCCACTGCAGAATTCTATAAAGGCGACTAAAGTCACACATACATGTGGCGAGGAAAATGGGATATGTAGCATGGGGAAAATTGGAAATCGATAAATGATTAAACGCATGCTAGGACAGAGAAAGGGAAAAGTGAGGAAAGTGAGGAGTCGAAAAATAAAAAGAGCCAGTAAATGATAAATGGGAGTAAAATCAATTATTTTTTAAATTAATTTTATCAACTGATTGGAGGTTAAGGAAATGATTAAAAGCTTTTTATTTTTCACGATCCAGATAACCTATTAGTGACTTTTGTCGCCTTTAGGATTCCATAGTAGTCGGAAATTGACAATGGGTGGATATGCCAGGTCGTAATGCACAGTGCACACGGCTCTTAACAGGACTGGAAAGATGTAATCTGATTAGCTATGGTTGAATCCAGCTGAAGCACATTCACTGATAAATATTCAGCATAACCCAGCCCATTTTCAACCTGCGCAGCACGCTGTGAGCTGTGCGCTCCTCGCCTCTGGTACGAAAATAGCTAAATTCAGTAGCCACGTCCAGTGCGCCATCGGCTACGCTACGCCATTAATAAAAGGCCTTGTACATATTCTATGCAAGGAACATAAACGCCAATGCCTTTGATACTATAGACCATCATATTCTCCTCTGCAGGTTAGAAAATTTAGTTGGTCTTACCGGGCATGCTCTTATGTGGTTTAAATCTTATCTCTATGATAGATCCCAGTTTGTTAGGGTAAACAGTCAGTCCTCTGAATTTTCTAAGGTGAACTTTGGGGTACCACAAGGATCGGTTTTGGGTCCTCTGCTCTTTTCTCTTTACATGCTCCCTCTTGGGAACATTATAAGCAGACATGGTGTTAACTACCACTGCTACGCAGATGACACACAGTTAAGCCAGGTGAAGTTGACCAGTTGTCTAAACTAGAGACCTGTCTCAAAGATGTAAAGGCCTGGATGACCCAAAATGTCCTCTTATTGAACTCAGATAAGACTGAGATATTAGTATTAGGTCCCAAATCCCTTCGAGATAAATTCTTACAGCTTCCCTTAAATTTAGATTGCTTCTCTGTTTCCGCCAACAAGGTTGTTAAAAACCTTGGTGTAATTATTGATTCAGATCTCTCCTTTCAGCCCCATATTAACAATATCACAAGAATGGCCTTCTTCCACCTGAGGAATATATCTAAATTAAGGAAGGTGTTGTCCCTGGAGGATGCTGAAAAAATGGTTCATGCCTTTGTAACCTCTCGACTAGATTACTGCAATGCATTATTGTCTGGTTGCACTGGCTCAGCCCTGAATCGCCTCCAACTTGTACAGAATGCAGCTGCTAGGGTTCTTACTAGAACCAAGAAATGGGAGCATATCAGCCCGGTGCTCAAAACTCTTCATTGGCTGCTTGTCAAATTCAGAATTGACTACAAGATTTTACTTCTAGCGTTTAAAGCTTTAAATGGCTTGGCCCCTGAATATCTGAGTGACTTACTCATTCCTTACTGTCCTCCTAGATTACTTCGCTCTCAAAATGCTGGCTATTTGAAAATTCCTATTATATCTAAAATTACAATGGGTGGCAGAGCCTTCTCTTACAGAGCCCCTTTTTTATGGAATAATCTTCCCATGTATGTAAGGGCTGCAGACACACTTTCTGTCTTTAAGTGTAGGCTAAAAACGTACCTCTTTAGTCAATCCTATAGTGAAGGATGTCGGGAGGGGGGCTAATCTTCTCTTTTCCTCTCTCACCCTGAGCTCCAGATTACTCCGGCCCGTCCCCCTCTCACCCTGAGTTTGCAGACTGCTCCAGTTATGCCCCTCACCCTGAGTTTGCAGACTGCTTCGGACCCGTCCCTCCTTTGGTTTATCCTCCCGACTTCACGCAACCGGAGTCCCAGATGCATCACCCCGCCCCCTTTGAACTGATGATTGAACTGATTATTGAATTGACTATTACCATTCAGTCCACCTTTAGTCTAAACCGGGCCGGCCAGCGAAGGATGGGCACCCCCTCTCTAGCCAGGTTCCTTCCGAGATTTCTTCCCACTGGGGAGTTTTTTCTCGCCACTGTTCAGTGTTTTTTTCTCCCCTACCAGGGAGTTTTTTACCTCATTTTGCTGGTTGGGGGCTAAGGCCTGTTTTTTTGCTCAATTTTCCTTCTGTTTCCCTGTGCAGCGTCTTTGTGACAGTTCTCTGTAAAAAGCGCTATACAAATAAAATTGAATTGAATGCAGATTTGGGACATACGTGAGCTCTTTGTTTACATACCATACACGCGTTTACCGGCTTCTTTTCTCCCTGTCCGCTAGTTGGCAGTTTAGGCTAATCTGATCGGAGCGAGTAATCTTACACCGGAAATTATTACTTCTTTGTGTGTAGTTGTTCGTTCTGCAGTCATTGAACAGTATTTACATTTAGCGCCTCTAACGGACACGCGTGGAATTGCACCACACGTTTGCGTCGCGTTACAAAATTTGGACTGCACATTTTGCTACGCAAGAACGTGAGAAACGCCCCCTGCGTTGCTTTTGTGTCATTGCGCATGTTCCTTGCGTAGAGCATGTACCAGGGCTTGACGACTCGCTGCCATAGACTGTATAAAAATATGGACAAAGTCACTGTGACGTCACCCATTGCCTTCCCACGGCCTCCTAAAAACCGAATTGAGTCTCCGGAAGTCTTTTTCGCCCCATGTTTGTACAAACTGCGTCTGCTCCGTGGAGCCGAAGTGACGTTGTTGGGAGCAGGGTCAACTGGATATGGTCCTCATGGTCCAGGCACAGTATGATTGACAGTTCGAGGTGGAGAAGCCCATGACCTGACCTTAACCAAACCCACCATTTTGCAAAACCAACTCACGGTAAACTTCCTTAAGTTGCTAATGTTTTATAATATAACATTAAAAGTTCATTGTTCACGGTAGGCTACTAAGGATGTTCTCCATCGACTTCTACTCAAAAATACAGCGTGTCTCCCTGTCCCAAGCATAGACTGTATAAAGGTCCCAAGATGCTGGTGCGTTTTAGACCAATGATTGTTGTCTCCCCCTTCTGGTCCCGCCCCTCCGAGTGAGGGCAGTGAGAACCCTATAGAACAGGGGTGGGCAATTCCAGTCCTGGAGGGCCGGTGTCTATGCAGGTTTTTGTTCCCACCAATTACCCCAGCTAAATGAGCTAATTGGCTGTTTACACCAACACTGGTAAATTAGATCACATTAAAATGTTTCATATAGGGACACAAGAGGTCTTCGGCTGTCATTCATGCTTTTATTATGAATTGTAGCTAAAATGTCAGATGGCGTAAATATTAGGGCTAATTAGGTAATTAAGGCCAGAAGTTGGCATGAAAACCAGAAATGGATACGGCCCTCTTGCCCACCTCTGCTATAGAACCTATCTTTAGCAGTGACCCCAGGACTCAACCTGTCCCTCTGATTGATCGTGAACAAATGTGAATACCCTGTCCAAACGACACAATAATTAAAAAAATTGGCACATGGAGAGGCATGAAACGATGGAAATGCCCCTGTTGCCACTACATTTTCATGTGGAAAAAATGTATTGACTTAGTATTTTGACAACATTGCTGCCATTGACTTACATGGTGAAAGGCCTATACTGGAGCCAACTGCAGTGGCACTAGTGAGTAACGGCACTTTGGCCGCTCCCAGCCCAACCAGGAAGTGAGCTTCAAAACGAAAGCCCGGCTTTGGCCCCTTGCTCGCCGCATGCCATGCGCTTGCTGGAAAATAGAGCCCTAAGTCATCAGGGAGTGAGAACTCTGACTTTTGAATTGAGGTTCCGCACTTAAAGTAAGACTGTAATTGTTCAGTTTGCAGCGCGTGCCAAACTGAATGTCCCGTGCCGAAGGAAAGGAAATCTTTTCCAACCTTGACAAAATAAACGGTGATTCTTTTCTGATTAGACACCCATTGCTCTTCCTCGGCTTTGCAGAGCATCGCTCCCCTGACTGAGCGTAAGTAGAATGGCAACAAGTTATGGGGGAGACAGGCTACTATTTTGGTTACACAGTGGTGCAAGTGAGGGAAAAGATTGGCGCAGTGCCTCCGTTACATTCTTTGAGGAGAACCCTGAAATGTATAAATGTATTATGTGTTAAATGTGTTTTCCCCATCCCAGTCCAGTAGGCTACATGTATTTTCCATAAATATTGTCACTGTACTGGGGGGAAATACGTATTTTGCAGAGGCAATATAGTATAAACGTATCTATGAACAAGCGCTACATAGTAACACTGTACCTAAAACGTACACAGTATTAATTTTAAAAAAACATTAAGACCAAAAAATGTTTATTGATTCTGACAACCTTGATTTATGTTGTTAATGATAAAATAAACTAAATACCAACAAGAATAAGTAAAAGTAAAATTGAAAAAAGGATGTAAAAGTAACTATAAATGAAAATATAATTATTGGAAAACAATGCACTTTCCCTGATGAGGCAAAAAACTCTACAGTCCGAAACCTATGCCAGTGCGAACTGACCTGCTGGACAATGCATTATCTTTAGCATAAGGTATGGAGGGTTTTGGTCAGCTAGGTATTTCCTGTGTCATTGCACGTTATAGTGGACTCACCTGGGCAGCTGCTAAAGTTTGGCTGTTAAGCTCAGCTGGTGACCTGCAGACTAAAAAGAAATGGCAGCTTTTTAAATGTGCTTAGTCTACTGGCTCCATAATTGCAATGGCACAGTTTACAACATCAATTGGAGATTCCAATTTATCGAATAAAGAAAAAATAAAGGGGTACAATGTCAAAGTATACAAGCACACTTGCTCGCTTACACTTCACATGTTTCAGTGTATGGATGCTGAATTACTATTATTAATGCTCACTGTACTTTTTACTGATATGCAGGAACGTTTCATTTCAATTGAAATTCACATTTGTCTCTCACGAGAACGCATCAGTACATGGATGCTGAATTATTATTATTAATGCGCATTGTATTTTTTTACTGATATGCAGGACTGTTTAATTTCAATGGAAATTCACGTTTGTCTCTCACGAGAACGCACTTCTTGTCATTTTTATAATAGGCTACATATTTTCTTTTTCAGGGCACAAAATATTGAGAGCCCATGTGATTCCTAATCCGAATTCCTGCTAAGATCCATGTCAAGATTTTCCAAACGCACATACTGTTTCGAAGGTGCTGTAGCATCGGGGTCGACGTTAACTGCAGAGAGAGAGAGAGAGAGAGGGAAAACGCGCTCGGCGCACTAGTTTGTTGAAGTATATCCTGCGCGTGTGATTTCGCCAAGGCGGATTAATTCGTGTTGTGTGCGCTACGGCTGCTTCTTGTCACTCATTCTCTGAGCAGCCTGCGAGCGTACCCCGAGAGCGGCTAAGGAGCATCTCAGAAAAATATATATTAAGAGAAAACAACGCAAAAAAATACTCATCCACCAAAACCACTCGCAGAATTCTTCGAGGAACATACCTTTGTAAGAGATTGCAATGCTTCAAACCAGGGATCTCGTCTGGGCATTGCTTTTCGTTGGCACTGCAGGTACGTTAAGATTGAATAAAAAAACTGTTGTAACGTTACTCTGCTAGCTAGCTAGTTTTATTGAATAAAATGAATTACTTCAAAACCAGAAGATGGTTCGTAACGCACATTGTTATAAAATCTACAAGAACGTTAGGCTACTGGAAAGCATCCTTGAATTATGGACCACGTTGTGTTGTATCAATAGTCATCTTTTAGTTTATTCAAACGGGAGCTGTCCCTTCTGAATGTTTCTGTGATCGGCGTGGAAACGCTTGCTATGTGAATCTGTCTATCCCCTTCATAGATTGCGTGCTTGTCTTGGTCACATAGCTTGCAAGCTACCTTTTTGCGATGTGAACATCCGTATGGTGTAACAATGCCACATAGTCACCCGAGGAGTTTGTTAATTGTTTACATTTGTTGTTTTGTTTGGTGTATTGTACAAGAAATACACTAAGTTCTGTTCACGGGCAAGGAAGCTTTGTGCTTGAAGCGCATCCCAATCTCCTTTTGCTTGCATCAGTTGGTTAGACTGTGTGTGACAAACGCGGAGACCGTACTTGCCAAAATCAAGGATTCAAACTGATGTTTCTTTAAAATGGATTTGGGTATTTTCAAGAGTTACTGAAAAAGCATGGCTGATCATTCTTATCAGAAAATACAGAAATATTCTAAATGTAGCTATATATGGCTTCCATTTGCAGATCAGGTAGACAGCCAGGAGAAAATTGGAGAAATAAAATTAAGTTTCATAACCTTGGAACAAATCAAAATAATAGGCTTCCAACCTTGTCAGCTAGCTACATCCAGGCTGTGAAATATCATCAGGCATTGAGCTCGACATAAACTCAAATTCACCTAGTCCAAAGAAGCTTTGCGCTGGTTCTTTTTTCACATATCTCGAGTTAGCCTACGGGTTTTTACAGTTGAAACCGATAAAACCTTCTCCAGCATAGTCATCTTTTAAAAATGTTGCTATTATTTTGATATATTTTTCATGATTGCGCGTTCTCATGTGAGTCTAGTACACAACAACTAGCTAGGGTAGGTTACTCGACTAGTCTCCTATGGGAAGGTGTGGACGAGTAGTTACGTTACTGTAGCTAAGTAACGGCTTGCTACCACCCGTCTGGTTGTACACGGTAGCGTCGCTAGGGCTATTGTTTAAGTATGATGATGTGTGCTACTGTGCGATTTGCTGGCTTGGGTGAAAAACTAGGTTACTTGCGCGTGTGAGCTCACTAACGGCGAATCGATTTATGTGGTGGTGTTTTCCCATTTTGGTCAGTGACTGACTGGACATCTCGCAGGCTAATAATTTAACTTGGAGCAGACTGGCTAGACATCTAAGGTTTTTGTCGAATATCCGCGTGCTGCGTAACGTTTGCTAGCGAGCTGGAGAAAAAACAAGTGTAGCCCCAACTATGTATGGACACAACGGCGATCAGTTTAATGAATTGAGTATTCTTATAAATGAACACATTTCTGCAAATGCACTACTGCAAATGCATGAAAATATTAACATTGAAGCCTCGAAGAAAAAGCCAGTTGATAGCTAGCTGCTTTGGACAACAAATAGAATGCTCCTATGCACGAGACCCCATATGCACAAGGTGAATATAATCCCAACCAATCAGAATGAATATAATCCCAACCAATCAGAGTGCAGGCGTCTTGGGCGGGAACAGACCGTTAGTTTTATTCCGACCAGGGAATGATCTGTCTGTCCGCTTACTGTGTTATTGTCAAACACGCAGGTTAAACCTAAGCACAGTAGCTTGAGTGTTTTATAGCTTTGGTCTAGCAATCTGTTTATTGGTGGTCGTGTGTCTGCAATTTACATTTGAAAATCTGAAACACGCATTTATTTAAGATGTAGCCTATTTAATGAAAATGTTTCAGTATGTTTAAGCAAACAACTGAGAAAATATTTTTGCGTAGGCCTAGCGGTCAGCAGCTCACAGTGTGCAATTTAAACACTCTTTCACAGTCTCAGACTACATTTGCTCTGCCGTAAATTTTAGGGTGGAAATGGAACGTGTGGTGTCTGTTCAGAGTGTAATTCCAGCAAGAGCTTTGTGGCCGAGCAAGCTAACATTATTTATTGGAGCGGAGTGGCTGTAGACTAAAACTGAAGTCTAAAGTTTGGTTTCTTGATTAAAATAAAAAAGTCAACGGGGGTATGTTCATATTTCTCAAACAGAAATTTTACTAGAACTGTAATCAAGAAAAGACCAAATGAACAAATTCTAAACAAAGACTTGCAGCTATATCCGACGGTCGACACCTGCTACTATCCCAAACCGACAGAATGGACACCCGGGAGCCAACCATGTCGTGGAGTAGGCTAGGTCGGATTCAGTTCAGTGTTTAGTTAAGCGCAAGCAATACAAATTAGCGAGGGAAAATGGTGATACGAACGCCATTTTTCATTTAATTGCACGTTTTTCTACATCATTTAGATTGAATGTTGCATATCATCGTCAAATATTATCGTTTGTCATAAGCATCCATCATACTGTAGCATAATGTTGCGATGCAGCTGCTTGGCCATGTACTTGACATTAGACGCCTGAGTGACAGACAAATGCAGGACTGCTGTTCCACTGGCGTCACATTCACAGGATTCCAGGCGCTGCCCGGCTGCATATTTCTGGATATAATATGGCCGATGGTTCCATTTTTTTACGTTGTTTTTATTGTTTAAATAACATTAAGGGGGAATATACAGGAAACTCGATGTGGTTAAGTAAACACGGTTGTGCAAAAAGCCACGTCTTATGTAGAATGGACAAAGAGAAGAATGTTCAGAGGCGGGGGTTTGGTTGGTTAGACGTTGGGGTTGGTTAAACACTGTTTATAAGTGTCGAGTATGCAATTCAGCACAGGCCTCCGCGAAGGGCAAGAGGTTTAAGAGTAGTCAACGGTTGGGGGGGGGGGGGGAAACAAACAAATCCACGATGGATAACATCTGGGGCTTAAACCTCTGCGGGAAGTTCAAAGCCACAGTGAAAATGAAATGTACTATTTTTAAGCAGGGGAAATTTTAAAGACCTAACAAGAGAAAATTATAAGGTTATGCAGTCTTTTGCTTGGAAAGGAGGTGAATAAAAGATCCAGCTGTTGGATCCTACAAACTTTCTCCAAGTTCAGAAAGCAGAATTTAAAGTGGTACTTCCATTCATTTAGTGCTGGGGCTGCACATTTGAGTCAGACTATAGTTTAGCATGAAGATTAGCCTACATAAAGACATACACTTTAATAAAGTCTGAAAACTTACTACTGGCAAAGGCTTTGAGGTCTGGGAAATGTTGCAGGTATAGGCTAAAGGTTTTATCTAAGGGGATTTGCAGGGATGGCAAATCGAAGGTTTATGAAAAACTTTTTTTTTTCTTCCCTTTTGAAGAAGTTTCGTGTTAATTGATAGGGCTGGTTCTCTGGTCTTCGTGGCTGGGAGTCCGGGGCTACTTCATCTTTGAAATGATACTAATTCAATTGTCTGTACTGACTGGCCATTGTTCCAAACAGTTCTTTTTAAATAGGTTTTTGAAAAAATGATGAGGCATCAGCAGGCCTTTTCTTTCAACCTGTACTCAACCCACTGCCTTTGGAGCTCAACAGACTCAACACAGTCTTGGATTCAGTAAAACTGGTTCAGTAAAGACAAGCACCAAAAGTAAAAAATTCAATTAATTCATAGTTTTCCTGGTCCTAAATGCCCATTTATGGTCCCCCATATGCTGTTTCAGTCAGTAACAGTCACTTTGAGATTTCTGTATTTTTAAGTTTTTTTATACAGAGGTAACTTTGTTGTCTATTTCTGGTAATACATTTTTCAAAGATTTAACTTTGAAAGAACGGTTCATTTGTTTGATTTCATATCAATAGTTGTGTTAGGCCTTGTGTAATTTGAGATGAAATTGTTGGTTCAGGTAGAGTAATGTTGGATTTCCAGTGAATAACAGTGCATAGTGTATAGTGAGTAGGCAAAAAAAATGATACGAATCTGGCTGTTTCTCTTTATTTGTTTGTTGTTAAATTGTATTTCTTTCCATCTTTTCCATTTTATAACAATGTGGCGTTTTTGCATATTAATAAATGTGTGAATGGAGACTGGGCTAATTTGCATTGTGTAAGCCCCCAAAGGCCTCCCATGCACAGAGTGCTTGAGAAAAAATAAAGGAGGGAACTGGGGTTTGTTACATTTGAAAGCGACCCCCACTGTCCGACTCGGCCGTCCACCCGTCTACCCCCTGCCTCAGTTTCTCTGAAAGAAAGGCATTCTCTCCATTCAAGTGGAGGGGATCTGAATGAGAAGGGGCTGAGGGTGGCCGTATATGGTGGGACAGTTTTGCCTAACGCCAAACCCTTACTATTGGTGAGTATGTGTGTGTAGCAATTGGGGAGGGGCATAATGGGCATGTGCTTTGTTACCTCCTCCCAGCTACAATGGGAGTGACTCATCAGTCTATGATGTAATCCCTAGCAATGGCGCTTTGCTCACCCTGGGGTTTAGAAAGCCCTCCAGTTCATTAGCTGTGTCTGTGCACATCCCATTGCTAGCAGGTGCCTTGGGTACTTGCAGTGCCTGTTGTATTTTAAAAACAGCCCTTTCCCATGGGAGATCAGCATATGGCAGCATGTATTTTATTTCTGGAAGCCTATAGATTGTCGATGTTTGGGGCTTGGCAACTCACTTGTAGTAAGAGACTGTAACAGCATACTTGCACTGTTGTGCTGCTGAATCGGGTGGACCTAATTTAACCAGCCTTTTTTTGGGTGTGTGCTGGGGGGCTGGTATTCTTTACATTTTTTTCTTCACTTACAAACATGCTATGTAACATAAATCCAAGGTTGTTCCAGTCCTTGAAACATGTTTTGAAAACACACTTTTTATCTCTTAATGTTTTCAGGAATTTTATCTACATTTGTCCCTGTATATTTCTGGGGTATGTTTTTTAAATGGACAAATTAGTTGTAATGGATAAAACACTCAACCCTCCATTACAGTCATAATATAGCCTACTCTTGAATATGTGAACGCAGGCCATGATACACTATATGGCCAAAAGTATATGGACACCTGCTCATCCAACATCTCATTCCAAAATCACGGGCATTAATATGGAGTTGGTCCCCATTTGCTGCTATAACAGCCTCCACTCTCCTGAGAACATTTCTGCGTGGATTTGTTTCCATTCAGTCAGAAGAGCATTAGTGAGGTCGGGCACTGATGTGGGGCTATTAGGCCTGGCTTGCATTCGGCTTCCCAATTGATCTCAATGGTGGTTGATGGGGTTGAGGTCAAGGCTCTGTCCAGGCCAGTCAAGTTCTTCCATACCGATCTCTACAAACCATTTCTGTGTGGCCATTGGGACATTGGGACATGGGGACATTGTCATTCTGAAACAGGAAAGGGCCTTCCCCAAACTGTTGTCACAATGTTGGAAATCCAGAATCGTCTAGAATGTCATTGTATGCTGTAGTGTTAAGATTTGCCTTCACTGGAACTAAGGAGCTTAGCCTGGTCTAGATAGAGCCCTAGAACTTTAATGGCATTCTGGTCCAAGAAACTTATAACACGGCATGGTTTTTGAACACATTGTGCAATGTCAAAAATACATTCCGCTTCATAAAAACACTGCCTGCTGTTTCATGATTAGCAAGAAAAGCCGCGTATTGAGCATTTGGGCCGCCTCAGGCAAGTCTTAAAAACCAAACTATCAGCTGCCATTGTTTCTTCCACGTACAATTTTTCATTCTAACCAACATTTATTGCTTCAGGACATGTTTGATTGGGGTGGTGGTTGGGACAGTCTGCTTGTGATTCCATGTAAATCTGGATATATAATATATAATTTAAATGTATTAGACATAATACAGTCACTTCTCTGCTGTTCTGGACAGAATGAGCAACCAAACGACGTGGTAAGGATGCAGATGTACGCAGGAGTTGTTTCAAGCTTAAATGATGAGTGATGAAAGGGCATATTTTTGAACGAGTAAGTTCAAAACCAGAGTTTAACTACTGAAGTAATACAGTTCCTTGTTAACTTCTGTTTTGGTAAAATGTATTCGAAAAATAACGCATTAAGCTTTATTAGTTGCTCATAGTTGAAAAACATGAATTAGTTGGCCAATCAGTCAGTTGCTAAATGGTCTTTGTTGTAATGCATTTTTACAATTGGACTGGACAGAGTGTGGTAAGGCCTGTGTTGACTTGTTATTCCTACTACAGATATTCTGCATTCTGCCTAGATACATACATTATGTATTCAGCACAGGATACGGAATTTATGAAGTTCTGTCTCTGCTACTGTTGAAGCTATTGGGTTTTCAGATTTTTTTGGCTCATGGGTATTCATGAAAACGAGTGGTCGAAGACAGAACATCACTGGTTGGAACAGCAGCACAGACAACACTGGAAACTGGAACCAACTAGTTGAGGAAGTACAGAGGGTAGATGCTCTGAAGAAGACCTGGAGAGTTCTGGAGACTTGTAGGCCAATAAAGAATCTCTGCTTATGGCAAATCCAACGTCATATGGAACTGCGTCTGAAAAATATGGACAAAGTGACCCTGACATCACCCATTGATTTTCCATGGGCTTGTGAAAAAGCGTTTTGAAGCCGCGGAAGTGCTGCCATCTTGTACAAAACTTGTAGCCAGAGACTGCACAGTATGGAGCAGATGGAACCCGGATGGTCATTATGTCCGGGCCGAGTCTGGTTCATCCACTAAGCGTGTGAGATACTAATGACGCGCAGTAACTAGGAAGTGCCACTGGATTGGTCCACAAAATATTAAAATATTGTACAAACGATACAATAAGGAAAATATTACATTCACCTAGCACATATCACAATAACAACAAGAAATTGGCACATGGGGAGACAATAGACAAAGAAAAAGCACCTATTGCGACTCCGTGTTTTGGAGGGAAAAATTAATTGACTTTGTATTTTGACCGCATTTGGTACCATTGACTTGCATTGAAAAACGGGCCTGAAAGACCCGCAGCCGCACTGGTGCTAGAGAGCAACACTCTCAACAAGACCAGGAAGTGAGCTTGAACAATGAAGCCCTTGGACTAATCCAGCTGCAGCCCTCAGCCGTGGTTTTGCCACCGACTGCCTGATATTCACCCCTTTTTTCAGTTTGGTTAATTGTTGTTTAGCTGACATTAGAGTGTGTGTGAGGCGAGCTTAGGTGCAGACATTTTGAAGGCTTACATGTTTCTTCTTATCAGACTGGCTAAGCACTACTTTTGAGGCTCTTGCAAGGTTCAAAAGTCACTGTGACTTTCATAGTTACTGGCCAATCACATTTAAATATAGCCTTGTCTTTGTTGTGCCCTTATGTTTTATAAATGCAGTTCTGACACTGCAAGAAAAAGAGCTTGCAGACTTAAATGGCATTTCAGACTATAATTGGAAAATTCTGTACATGTTTCCTTCTGAATTAAATTACATTCTTCTTTTTCTTGTTATTTAAAGGACACATTGAATTGGTTTGCAAAAGCTTTTTTACATGTCTCTTTAGATGAAAGCCACTGTGTTCTGGCCTGAAATGGGAGAGTGTGTGTGATTTATTGGGGTTAAGTACTGAAAACAGCTGAAGAAGAGCGCTTTGAAAATGCCCCGCTGACATTGCCCTTAATCTGCAGAATGAGGGCAAGAGAGGAAAGACAAAGACAATAAGAGAAAGAGAGAGAGAGAGTGAGAGAGAGAGTGAGAGAGAGAGATGTGTCGTGGGGGAGGGACTAGGGAGTCCCTCAGCAGCAGGAGCACTATAGACTGAAGTCCAAACAGGTCCGTGTTAATGACAATGAAAACATTTTGCCAGTGCCAATTCGTATTGTTTGAGCCGCTATAATGAAAATAAGGCCATTTACTGCAGTTGAAGTTTCTGGAACCTATATTTATCAGTGGCGGTTTGTAAGGGCTAAATGGACCGAAATGGTGGATGATGGATGGTGATGGTTTCAGATAGTTAGTTCTTGAGTCATTTCAGAATAAGATGACCACACTCTGATGGGGAATTGGTAGCTATCGTTAATAGATGTTCTGTGAAGAGACACACCTTTTAAATGTCAGTCAGGTGATTAACAGATATGTGGTGCACATTGGCTGAATTTTCATTTCAATTGCTCTCAAAATGTGTAAGAAAGAGAAGGATGCACAAAGATGGGATTTAATTTTTTTTCATTTAGTTAGTGATGAGGTGCTGACCTCCATGAGGGATGTTTGTTAATCCATTTGCGATGATGCCAAATTTGGTCAATTCTCAAATATGTAGGGGGTGTTCTATTTAAGTTTTATACCTCCCGGTGTGAGTATCACAGAAACTTGGGAAATGGCTTAGATGAAGCAAGACAGTTGTACCATTTACAGTACTAACTAAGATTAGTTTATTTTTTATAATTTATCTCAGAATAAAGTGCCACAAATGCAAATAAATCTTGGCAAAAATGCTGAACAAAGATGGTTTTCTTTAGTTTGCAATTAAATATTGAGAGCTACAAATGTGAAACAGGTAAAACATTTCCTGTTCCACCAGTGTGCAAAATCTGAGGGTGATATGCAGAACTACTAAATATCTATGACGCAAAATGTAGGCAGTGCACTCTGTTGTCCCAAAATGTAGGCAGTATCTCCAAATCTATCCAAAATGGCTAAATTGTGCACTGCTGTAAATCATAAAATAATCATTATATTTTATTACAAATCAACTGTTTTGGCCCATTAAACTCACCTTTGCTTCATTTGCAAGTGGGAATCTATTAATCAGCATAGGGGGATAGATATCTATGGGTCCAATAAAATAATATTCCACCATCCGGAAAATGCTGGCAAATGTTCTAGCTTCATGGCAAATCAAACATAAAACTTGACTGAGCCACCTATGAATCGTGTACGAATAAAGCTAGAACAAGGAGTTTGTTGTTTCCACTCATAGTTTGGTTGCAGGAGCAATGAATGTCTCATGGCGTTAGCGTCATGGGCACTAGGGTGTGTGCGTGAAGGGGTTAAGGCTAATTTATACTTTGTCACACAACACTTTTGACAAGTGTCGCTCGACAATAATGACATATTTTCAAATGTCGCTAAACACTTTTTCTCAGTGTCACAAACCTCTAGAATTTTATGTCACCGTCATACGTTGTTGCACAGTATGATTGGACAGCCGGAGGGAATGCCAAAATTCATTGTCATGGATACATTTTTTTTCTACATGTCATTATTTTGGTTTGGATTGGTGTTGATAAACATGGAGGGGATAGAGGAAAAACTATTGGAAAATAGAAGAAACTATCGTACAGTATGTACAATATAGGTGCGGACAGGTGCGATTAATGAAGTCATTGAACCGGTTGGCCGACATCCTAAAATATTTGAAATGTGTGTCTTCATCCAGCATTTTATGCATCTGCTTAACTACAGCATAAGAGCTCCCTCGCTTTTTCTCATTTGGTTTATGGGATGGAGGGACCACATTTTTTTCCCCTTCATGTTTTAAAAAATTTTTATTTTACGAAAGTAAATTTAAAACTTCTTCAAAACGCTTTCATATTTTCACAAACAAATGGACTTGACAGAGTTTGGTGTCTCATTTCCATGGAGACAACCGAACCCTCCCTGCAGGCCTTCACCAAAGTATAAATGGCAAACATTGTGCGACACCTTCAGTTTTGTCAAGCAACATTTCTTGAAAGTCATCGGTGACAAAGTATAAATTAGCTTTAAGACATGAATTGCAGTGGATGGCCAAATACCTTCCACCAAGGGTTGCACAGGAATTTATAAACAATATACCGTAGGTGCATGCATTGAGCCATGTGTGCATGTGAGAATCATGTGCTTATGTTCATCCCTTGTGCTAACATGCATGTGTTTTGTTTGTGGTGTGATTAATATGTAGGTATGTATTAATTCCATACACTGTTATAGTAATCAGATTGTGATTTATCGATGGATGGATGTCGGGGATTTTATTTGGAGAGCGAGGTTTGGCAAACCAAACTTTGTGTTATGCTGTGCAGGGAAAATCCTTTTGATTGCTTTAAACAAATCAGTGATTCAAAGCTTTACTTTACAGGTATTGAATAGATCCAGAGCGACTTACACTGTAAACAAAAGTGCAAAGATCAGGGATCGAAGTGCAGTATCCCAAGAGAGATGGAAAATGCAAGAAATGCATTTGACAACTTATTGAATATTAAACTGATCTATACTAACAAGAGCAAAACTACCTAAATGAGCATTGACCTGAACTACATAAATTTAAAAATTTACAATAACAAAGGACTACAAGCTCTGGGAAACAAAATTACACCTAAACAAGTGTTAGGGCAAGAGATGGGCGTGGTGGAGGAGCCGAGGTGCATTCTAAAGAGGTGGGGTCAATTTTATTGCTGTTCTGGCTGCTCTAGGAAGCTCATTCCACCATTCCAGCTCCTTGTAGCTCCACCCATTTTGTTGTTCAGGAAACTCCCCCTTCTGCAGTTAAAGACAAGCTGAAATCAAATTCACTTTTTCATAAATTCAGTCAATTCTAGATAACCACACAAACATGTCTAAAAGTATATCTACCAAAAAATATATAAAATTGTAATACTTGTGTATTTTCAAGTCAAAGTGTTTCCCCCTTCATTTCCACTTTCAATTTGCGTCATCAAGTTCCAGTGGGCGTGGATCAAAATTGGAACCAATAATGTAGATCAAATATGTCTGTTTCCCTCCAATCAATGTACTTTTACACTGTGGTACATATTCTTAGTGTTCGCATTGACGTCAATCAAATCGACTCCCCGCCCTTCAAAAATTCCCGTAGAAACATTTATTTTGCTTGCGTAAAAGTCATATCGCGGAAACTAGTGCTGCTCTAACTTCCGTTTCATGGTGACTTTAATGGCATTAACTATACAAAAAAAGAAAGAAAAACTATTTGTCAATGATATGAGCAGTTGGTATGATGCCACTGTCATAAACCGATATATTCCCGTCCGTCACAAGCAGAAATATCACAGACTTAGTAGATTTTTTTTGCAAGCGTAATGTGTCAGATGAGTATGGAGTGATGAGACGCCAGGTGTTAAAGGTCTTGCTCTGGTTCCAACCCCTCTGGTTAAGCCTAAGCCATTAGGTCAGACAGTCGTGGCTAATTTATAATTTTTTTTGCTATACCAGAGGCAGAATCTGCTGTTCAAAAAGTGTGTGCCAGGCAAGTTATATATATTTTTTGTTATTTTATTTAGTTTATTTATCCGTTGCTCAAGTTTATTTTAAATGCCCACAGGATGATGTGGTGTTGGCTGTACAGAACGTTTAGCCTATTTTTAATAGCATATTGCTTTTTTTTTACTGAAGCCAGATGTGAGCTTACATAGTAATTATGATTTTTCCGTTTGAAGTTTGTCACCCATTTGCATCAGTCACAGCATTTTTGTTTTTCATAATTTGTGGCCTGCGATACAGAATTGGAAAAGTTCTCTAAACCCTAAATGGCCCACTCAGTCCAAGCCTGACCGATAATGGATTTCCACGCTCTCTTGCTCGCTCACGTTTTCTCTCTCTTTCTACCTCCCTCTCTTCTTTGTCTGTCTTTTCCTCTTTATCTCTTTCCTTTCTCTATCTTCCTCAGTCTCTCTCTCCACCCCTCACTCTTTAAAGCAGTTTAGTCCATTCTGGCCACAGTGCAGGAGTTTGGGAACCACAGAGTGACGTGACGTGCCACTCATTTATCCTAATCTGCATTGATGGTGGAGCTTGGTGACATTTTCTGATCAAACACATCTTCATGCTGTTTCTTTGCTAAGAGAATATTTTCTTTATTGCCATCACATTATTGCTTTGGGGGCTAAGAGGAAGATATACGCCTATTAAATAGGTTGTACATTCTGTAAAGGCAATACAGTGCCCTGGAATCTCTCTCTCTTTGTCACTCACACACACACACAAACAGACACATACGCACTTCCAAAAAATCCGTTGCATGGTATTGCAAGTCTTACAAGTATTAATGTAAATGTACTCACAGAAAATTTTAAATACCTTATTAAAGTAATTGCATGAAATAATATGTGTCAGTTGAGTCTGGCATATGATCTTTTTTTTTGTTTACTCTTTGGTTTATGAGAGCAATCTATGAAACTCAGATGTCCCAAAGTCTTCCCAGTCTCCTGCTGTTGTTCTGTTCTTTTTTGGGCCCGCTGAAACATATGCAAACTATGTGAGTGCTTCCCGTAGGGTGTCGACTAGTGTGAATTGTTGTTCTTCAGCCTTGTCATCGTGGCTGTCCAAGAATGCCAGCATGGGAGCGTAATGTAATCTAACCCCCTTTCAACAATACCCTCCCCCCCACGGACATCCATAGTTATTTTAAAAAGCAAAAATCTGATGAGCCACCAAGCGCTAAAGCCAGTGACGGAGATCGCTGCACTTTCGAGATGAAACAACTGGCATCGTCCGTAGCGCCTAACGAGGGCCGAGCTCTTTTTTTAAAGTTAAAGGCAGACTGAACTTTGTTAGAACATAATGTTGTATAGCTACCTGGCCCCAATATATGTCGTAATATTCAAGCTCACCTTCATGGCTTGCTCCAGTGGTCAGCAACTGGCCAACGAAGAATTATGTTTTTTCTCTCTCCATTCACTCCCATTGCATGGTGAAAGAGGTCTCAAAAGCACACTTTTACCACATAAACGAATGCAAACAACGCGGATTATGCCGATATACAAAATCATGATATCCGAAACCAAATGATTGAAAAGATAAAAAGCTCCATTCATGATATCTTACACTTTTTCCAAACAAAGGTTTGTAAGAAGATCCGGTCGTGAGCTTATTAACTTCCTTGTTTCATTCTTGCACCCGTAACGGTCCCACTCACTTCCTGAAGCGTGCTAAGTAAACAAAACGAGCAGCAAAGAAGCTAGCAACAGTTGCTAGTTATCAGAAAATAGCTCTTCAAAATTAAATCAATCAAAAATTGGTTCAAAAGTTTCAAACGTATTCGTTTATGGAGCAAGTCATGAAGGTGAGCTTGAATATTATGACTCATATCGGGGCCAGATAGCTATACAACATTATGTTCTAACAAAGTTCAGTATGCCTTTAATGTCAGGCTCAATTGCTTCCTCACTAAAGGCTTTCCTTCAAGAGTCAACCCTGACATTTGGCACTTTTGTTTGAGATGTGGGAACTGAGTGGGCCTGAGGACCCAATGATACTACACTGCCTGGCCAAAAAAAAAGTCGCACACTCTAATATTTCGTTGGACCGCCTTTAGCTTTGATTACAGCGCGCATTCATCATGGCATTGTTTTGACAACCTTATGCAACGTCACAACATTTATTTCCGTCCAGAGTTGCATTCATTTTTGGCCGAGATCTTGTATTGACGACGGGAGAGTCAAACCACTCCGTAAAGTCTTCTCCAGCACATCCCAAAGACTTTCAATGGGGTTAAGGTCAGGACTCTGGTGGCCAATTCATGTGTGAAAATGATTCCTCATGCTCCCTGAACCACTCTTTCACAATTTGAGCCCAATGAATCTTGGCATTGTCGTCCTGGAATATGCCCATTGATGGGATAACCTGGTCATTCAGTACATTCAGGTACTCAGCTGACTTCATTTTATTGCTGCATAAC
The DNA here is from genome assembly GCA_029718625.1 of Synaphobranchus kaupii. NCBI lineage: Eukaryota > Metazoa > Chordata > Actinopteri > Anguilliformes > Synaphobranchidae > Synaphobranchus > Synaphobranchus kaupii. The sequence continues at coordinate 391,690 of CM056385.1, forward strand.
ATTGCTGAGCCTAGACCTGACCAATTGAAGCAACCCCAGATCATAACACTGCCTCCAGAGGCTTGTACAGCGGGCACTATGCATGATGGGTGCAACGGTGACTTTTTTTTTGGCCAGGCAGTGTATTATACCACTGTGGCGTTTCCTCTTTTTATTAAATGCCATTTTGTTCCATTGACTTCATCAATCTTCACTTTAGCACAAATCAATTTCAAAGCAAAAGCTAATTTTCTGACACATCTTTTTCTTTCTGATACTCTACCTCTGAGCATGCACGCTCCCGGACCAATCTCTCCATTCCGCAAGCGGACTGTATGTTATTTTCCCTCAAGTTTTATTGCCTTATCACATCTGTAAACCCAAACTATGCAACTGTCGCCACCTCCTCCGTACACTAACTTAAGCAGGCAAAGACTGCCTCCCTTTTTTTAATTCTGCAGTCCACTAGCCTGCAGGTTCATCGTGACCAGAGGGGTCGCTGTTGCACGATGAGGTTGGGGGATGCCCTGGTAACTGAAACCATCCCTGTGTGGGCAATGCTGAAGTCAGTTATGCATTCCCCCACAGGTCTCCCAGCCACTTTGCAATCCGGCTGTCCAATCATACTGATAGTCTGTACAACTAATATGCTATCTGAGAGCTCTTCAATCTTATCTCAAGGGCCACACCCCTGGACAAGTCATCCTAAACAAAAGTGTACTGAGTTTAATTACAAAAATAGCAACAAACAAACCTTCATAGATTAGTCTAGTGATGTACTACAGTACTGTGTATCTTCACCAAGTGCTGATTGAATCCAGGGTAGACATCCCTGTAGGATGTCACTGGGTATTTTTGAGTACTCTTAGGATTTTTTTTTCATCAGATGCATTTTTCCTTGAGAGGGATTTGAAGTGTTGATGGAATCATATCAGAGTTGTAATTTCTAGTTTATATATATTAAAAAAAGAAATCCAGAAACTCAGTTGTGAACTGTTGCATCACAGTGAATGCTAGTTAAAATTCCAGGCCTGGGAACATGGTTGAAAGAGATCTCAGCAGATCAATGGGCTACGGAGGTTATGAACCCTCACTCTCTTGTGCCTTCCCAAATCTCCATAACAGTCAGGACATTAATCTCGCCTGTGGCCAAGATGAGAGAGTGACTTTGTCTGCTGCATTGTTAATCTTGTTACATATTTTTTGGGGTTCGGACGCGAAGCTTCGTGCCACCGATGTTTCAATAATGCAGTGTCAAATAAAATACCTTTAGGAGGTATCATTCCGAAAGAGTTTCAACAGCTTAAATGGATTAAGAATAAAAATAGTCACCGGTTTGGCTTTCCTGTGAAATGCAACGGCAACGAATGACAGGAGGGTAATGGGAGTGCAGGTTTCCAGAAAAAAATGACAGGCGCAACAGCACATTTCTTTTTACGAACAATTCTTCTCATGTCTACTTAACCTTGCTTGTTTACTTGAGAGAAAAATGCACAGACACATACACACAGAGAATTCTGAGCGTATGTGTCAAAAACACATCACACAGCTAGCTCATAGGAGCCCCCTCCACTTGCATAGACACACACACATTTTTATCATTTAGGAAAAGTACATTTCACATAGCCAATGGTAGTGGAGAAAACATCAAGATAATGGCACAAACGGAGCTCCCTTAACAAAGACATGTGTTTACATGGGGGCGGGGGAACAAAAGGAATGTCAAGGCGGGATGTGATTGATGGAAGCTCTCAATATGGGCAGCCAGTTGCTGCACTCGGCAGAGTCAATGCCAGGGTTACTTCAGGGTTGACACTTTCGTCATTTTACAGAAGGACTGCATGCATTATTCAGCCAAAAGGACCCTTAAGCCAGAGACGGGAATATTCTTGGCATGTTTCGCCAGCCTTGTGCTGAATCTCCTGCATCTGATGACTGGCTTTATCACAGGATTCCTACCGAGGCAGTCAAGAAGGTTACAACACAGGTTTTTCTTTTGTTCTGATTTGGCTTTCAGTTGTTGCCATTTTCAGTGCAGTTGGTTTGTGACAACAGACTGACGGGCAAAATCGGGAGTGTTTTTTAAATATGAAATGTTCCCCTTCAAGAAGCATTACCTCTTGAACTGGAAAGCATGTAATGAATTTCTAATGTATCTCTCATTTATTTCTCATGTATTGAGTTTCTCACTTAAATAATAACCCTGAAGAATATATTTATAAATGTTTACTTTGGTGTTGGACATTGTGTGATGATGCTGATGGTGCTTTACCCCAACCTTGGCTTAACATGAGCAAAGTACTCATTTTTTCTTTTAATGTGTAGCTCAGCTAAAGACCTTTTAAAAATACAATGTAGGCTAACCACTCAGCTAGTTGGTAAATAAAGCAGGGACTTGCAACAGTGCTCACCAAGCGTTCAGTGAATAGAAGGCTTGGCTGAACAATACTGTTGTTGAGAGTAAATTAAAGTTAAATCTTGGTAACGTAGCCTAAATGGAGAAGAATGGCTGGCAAGCATCAGCACAGTCATTGAAAACCTCTGTACAGTATGATAGTTAAGGTTAGCTTAATTATGGAAGATGTATTGTAGCAGAATGTTTTTTGATGTGGTAAGTACAGTGGAATTGAAAAATAAAAGTTAAGCGGATTTAATAGAAGTTTAATAGCCACGTAATTGATTTCATCCTTAACGTGAATCACATTAGTGAAAATGACATAGCATGTGCTGTCCAAATGGTTTTAATGAGGAGTGAGTGTGGATGGCTCCGTCCGGTTGAGGGAAATCAATCAAGATGGACAGATATTCGAGACAAATGCCTTGAATCTGAAGCGGAAAACCATAAAAGGCTATTGGGGTTTGTTTTTCTTTACCCTGGCAGAAGCTCTTAATGTGTTAATCTATTTCTCCGGAGGGACAGAAGCCGTCCAGTAGATGTAGGCCGTGTCAATCGACTAATGGCTGCGATTGTTTTGTCAGTCATCTTCCCTGAGCACCTTGACGCTAAATCCTGAGAGCCAGCGTTGTTTGGTTTGAAGTCTCCTATTACCCCATTTACAAGCACCATCTTTATTTGCCAACATTTAGCCTCTGAGAGCCTTGGCTAGATAAAATTTTGTCTTTAATTTTGGATACCGTAATTAAGCATGTCCTACTTTTTATCACAACCATGAATGTTGCTTTGGCAGGCACTGAATTTAGCAAAAAATGTTTTGTATACTGTGGGGAAAAAGGTAATACTTGCCTAATTGTTTTATATGGAAGGGAATAAAAAGGTGTGCTCAATCTAGGCCTTTGGTCATTTCCTGTTAATTTGCCATTTCTTCCACATCCTCCATTGAGTTTTGCACTTTGATTACTAAGGTCAAAGGCACCATGAAGACAGTGGAATTAAAATTGTTTTTGATAAAATCTGAATGTTAAAGATCCTGAGTGAATGAGTAAGGGATTTTAGGTCATTCAAATATCTTCAACACAGTACAATTGTAAGAAGCGTCTGCAGGATAATTAAAGAAGTTAATAAAAACGATGAGTAAAACAATGAGGCAGTATTAAAAGGATTGCTATTTTCTTCTTTGGTTTTGGTAGTGATTTTCTAATAGCACAGCAGCCTTCAAGAAATAAATAATTAGTGTGGTTGTGTCATCTGTTAAATTTGAAGTGCTGTTATTGCACAAATAATTAACACGCATCAGGCAAAAAAAACAGCCTTGGGAGGTTAAAAGCTAGAGCACATTCTTCATAATATATAAAGGATTACTTGCTGAAAAGCAGTTAACATCACTCATATAAAATTGACTGGCTAAGCAGTGCAAATGTCCTTATTTTATCTACAAAAGATAGTTTCCCTCTGCACTTGCTCACACATTACCTGTGGCCAGGTGAGCAATTACTTCAGTAACAGGGCTTAACCACTAGAAGCATTAGGTGACGGGGCTAATGGAAAAGACTCAAATCTGACTTTGGGGTAGAATGGTAAGTTTTCAGCATAGCTGCAGAATATGTTCACTTGGCTTTGTGCGTGAAGGGATAGGGAAGCATTATTGCACAGCATGGCAGGAGGACAGCTGGTGCATTCCTGTAAATTCCGTTAAAGAAATATGAATCTCCATGACATTTAAATATTTGGAAAAGTTTTTTCGCGGTTGGCCTGCGAACAAAGCTCTCCTGCTTTTTGAAGCCCTCAGCCTTGCGCTTTGATGTTGAAACAGAAAATTTGATACTTGCATTTTATGTGTTGCAGTTTGCAGGTATATTTTGAAGAATATTATTCAGCTAGGAAGGTAAGAACTATTTGGTAAACAGTCAAAGGTTCCCAAATGTTTTAACTCAAGGCGTCCTAAATTGGCCTCCGTTTCGCTGAGGAGCCTCCTCTTCAAGAAAATGGTTCATTTTTGCCACCTCAACATAACACCCGCGACAGGCTCCAGTGGAGTGGAGTGCCTATACCAACTAGTACCTGTACTCGATAGCACGTCTAAATCATATTGTCATTATATCATGGTACTATGGGCCTGATTTACGAAGACCTTTATCGAGTGCAAAACCTTGTAGCACTAAAAACTAATAACACAACCAATGATTGGTACAAAACAAATACCATAACCAACCATTGGTCATGTTATTGGTTTTGCGTGTGCTAAAAGGCATATGCTAAAGGTCTTCGTAAATCAAGCTCTATATGTCATATAACCATTTAGTACAATATAAATATTGATCATGTAAATAATGATCATAATATTGCTTCCAGTATGTTAGCCAGACGTGGTTTATTTTAGCAGAAAGTACACAAAGTGTTCCATCAATTTATGAATATGAAAATATGAAGAAAAATAGTCTCAAGAAAATGGGGCTGCTTTATGGTTAATTTTGTTGAGGCACCACGCTGTGGTGCATGAATGAGCCTCACGGCCGAATCCGGACTGTGCCAGTGCCGACTGTGGCTGGTAGCTCCATAGGGCGACGCACAACTGGCGCCTGCGTCACCCAGGGCATGGGACTGAAACCTGAACCCATCGCTCTTCGATTCACGCATGGAACACGGCTGCGGCTGCGGATAGTTGGATGTTATACAGCCCTGGGTTGGGTGGCAAATCTATTTCTTTTTTTTTTAAAAGGTGGGGGGAATATTTTTTTAATTTACCTGAGGATCCCCTGGGACTTCATAAACCCAGTTTGGGAGCCCCGCCTGTAACAAGCTATTGTGTGAGGTACACAGAGCCTTGGAGGGGGTACAGGGGCTGCCGTTGTGCACACATTGGTCCCAGGGTGAATTCTTCTGCTGGGGACTTACAATCACATAGAAACTGCCGAGACTGTGTTTCGACCTTATCGCCCAGCCCCCCCCTCCCCACACCCCATCTTTCAGGAGCGACCAGAAGAAGCTTCCTCTTCATAAATCATCCTGTCAGATTAATTCAAGGCAAATTATTATCAGAATTCTCTTGCCAAAAAGAAAAAAAATATTTTTTTTAATGGTGTCCATGGGAATTGGGAATATTGGAGGGGAATGGTGTGTGCGTGTCTGTTTGATAGTTGAGGAGGCATGAGGGGGTCTTAACAACTCGTCCTCTCCAGTATGATTGCGACGTCATTAAAGCTGTAGATGAGAGTTAGATGAGCAGGCATAGCTAGGCTCTCAAGGACAGGCAGTTCTGAGGCATCCTCATTAGAGAGGTGATACTCCACTGTTTTGGGAGGGGCAGCTTCTCCAGGGATCGCCGTGGAAAAAAACAACAAAAAATAGCAAAAGAAACTGAAGCGGAAAATGCAGACATGGTGTATGGAATATAACAACCAACGTCTTCATCAGGAAGTACACAAGAATGCGTCTCATGGGTCCTCCTTAATGAGTAACAGTTGCATTTTCCTTGGTTGGGACACTACACCACATTATCAGATACTGCTTCATGAGTTTTTTTTTTTGTTGTTCAGTAGTTGTGACAACTCAAGACACTTAATCCTAAATGTTAAATTTGCAGAAAGAGAAACGATACAGAAAGTATGATGAAAGTCACAAACAAGGATCTTTACATGGCCTGAAGTGTATTGCCAGACAGATTGAGCTCAGTCTACATTCTCTTGAGATGGTAAGATGAAAAAACACAGGGCCAAGTTACATTAAATAATTTAGGCAACATTGGGTGGCATTGCTTTGGAATAGAGCTTGTTTAATTTGTGTGAGCTAAGATAGCCAATGTTGTTTTTTGTAACTTGGCCTCATTTTGATATCAATACTTTTAACAGCAGGCCTAGATGTTGAACGTTTTAATGACTTATAGACAGTGCATTGTACGCGTGAGTAACTTGGCATTTTTGTACATTGAAAATGTTTTTCGTTGAGATACTGTGTACAAAGCACAGAAGGGGCAAAAAATAGCAAGTCTTTCAGATCACCGGATGGAATTGAACTGTAATTCCAGAATCCATTTAAAATCAAGTATTGATTTGCAGTGTCCTGGCAACACGGGTAGCCAGCAGTCTGTCTTTGTAGCCCGGGACAAGCTGAACAAAAGCAGCAGAGAAATCGACGCAGCTGTGTTTGAACTCTCTGACTCCCGCGTATTCTGGAATTGTGGCTTTTTCTCTTGCTCGCCTTGTAACCATGTGTAGTTTCCTTTGTTAAGTATTTTCAAACATGGACACGCCATCGACGCTTTGCGGAGACGATTAGCGCCTTTTTTTTTGTGCTGTGCGCTGTTCTCTGCGCGTGTGTTTCTAAGACAGCAGCCCAGTTTTGGAGAATGTGGAAGTGCAAACATAAGAGAGCCAACAGGACTTTCCGCCTGGATTTTCACAAATTGTGCCGTTTCATTTTATTTGCAGTTTGACTTAACTGGAGTCTCACTGCATGTGCACACTCGCCCCAGTTCCCCTAAGTAAAAGCAGATGTACAGTTGCAGGAGGGGGCTTGCAGCCCTCCTCATTGTCCTTATGCTCCAGATCGAAAAGGTTCTGCATGTACCAGAGACCATTGATTAATTAAATTATAAATGATTATAAGAGAAGTCATAGAAAGAGCTTTGCCTCCAGTTCATTTGGACACACTTTTCTCCCTCAGGGTCTCTCTCCCGGTCCCTTAAGATGGTCTGTGCACTAGGTAATAGTATCATTAATCACAAGGGCAGCGCCTCGTCAGAAATCGAGAGGGAGCAGGTTTCCGTGAGGCAGAAATGCAACAGCGCCCGGCACTCTTCAGTTCTGTCCCGTCTCGTCTCATCTGGGGAGTTTCTGTCATCCCTGAACCCCAGACTCCAAACAGAGAGGCGTACTTGCACACATTACCAGGTACCAGTCTGGATGGAGTACGCCTTCTTGGCTCTGCGCTGGGACAGGTTTAGCTTCGTACAGTAGCAAAGAGCGCACGCACCACAGCCCGTCAGACAAAGAAAAAAGCTTGGTAATTGCTGACCTTGATCCTCGGTCGCGTTTGGGACATGCCGTTAAGTAGCGCTAGGGCGCTGCATTGAACGCTCCACATCTGGCTTTTGTTTGGACAGCTCCATTAGGCGCAGTTACTCTGCTCTGTCCAATCAGCATCAAGTGATCACCAGCCGCACTGCCGAAGCCACTGACCGTTTCAGCACAGTTCCCCCTGAAAGACACGGGCCCCCTGGGTTCATTTGACAGTTGGTTGCCTTCCCTTATAAAAGGATAATGCAGGCTCACACTGTAAATATGTGGAAATGGCAAAAAAAATTATTTGGGGGGGGGGGGGGGGGGGGGGGGGGGTTAGGTACATCTTCTTTAGAGATGGAAAAATATGTTGTACGTCACAAACACATCCACGTTTGTAAGACTAATAACGTATGATTTGTATTATAGAGCAAATAAGATTTCTTTTCCAAATAGCATTAGTATACACATAAAGATGGTTTCACTATTTTATGATAACTTTTTTTTTTTGTTTTTCTTCATTTTTCTTACTAGATTGAAATGTATTGTGTTTCCTGTTTGTTTTATCTCTTTCTTAATTAAGCACATCACTCTTCAGGTTGGTGATTATGCCACCAGCAAAGAGATCGATAAAACCGGATATGGAAAAGAGGCTTTGCCGAGGTCACACTTTTGTTTATTATGATTAGTCCACTCCAGTGTAATGAGGTCTCATTTCATTCAGTCATCTGCAGCCATTTAGGGACATGCGGCATGAGCGAGCCCCCGCAGCTCCGGCCTACAGTACCTATGGTTGTGCCCTATATGCCTATATATAAGGAGCCATCTGGCCAACTCAGATAAGATCTGGTGAAACACCCCCCACAGCCAGGCAAATTGCAATTTGCCAGCAGTACAGAATGAAGGAAAAGTAAAACAAACTGGGCAGAATTTATTTTTGCTGTGCATGTGTGTTTGCCACTGCGGGAAAGTCTGAAAAATCAATTTTAAAGTAAACAGATGTCACACCGAATAAATATGCAGAGGCACGACGACGCTTCGTGAAAGAATGAAGAAGAGAGGAGCCGAGAAGCCGAAAAGTAAAGAAACCACAGAGGAAAGAGTATCACAGACGACAGTGAAAACACAAACAAAAATAATAACAGATAATTGGGAACAGTATCCCCGCCCTCCCCCTCCCCCAATCTCTGAGGAACTGCAAGCACCCAGTGCCATGGAAACCTGCTGAGGCTGCAGGCGGTCGCCAGTTTGGGGGTGGTGCAGGAAAAGCCTAATTTAAACAAATAATTAAGAAATAAATTGTGTACAGAACAGCCTGTGTGCTGTGGATCACTAGTGGGCAGGGGTAGGGTGTGCGGGGTGGGGGGTGATGCTAGGGGGATCGGGGGCTTCGAAGGTTCATCGCCAGGTGAGGGTGCGGGAGGAGGGCGGCAGATGGCTTGGCGCCAGGCTGTCGCGCGGGGCGGTGGCTGCGTGTCAGGGGAGGGACCCACCACCAGACAGGCAGCCCTGGGAGACTGTGCCCAGGGGAAGAGCTCTTCTGCTTGGGGGCAGCTGTGACGCTGAGCCTGGCTGGCAGATCCAGGCCAGGAAGAAGCTGGAGGCGCAACTGACCAAACAGGAGGCAAACAAGCCACACACAGAGCTCCCAAACAGTCAATAAAATGCACATACTGCCTTGCTGGCTCTTTCTCACGCTCTGCATCTCTGTCACACACATTCCCTCTGTCTTATACGCAAACACACATATATACAGGGACGCCTCCCACACACCAGCTTACTCATACAGGTACATGCACAACCTATTTCTCTCTCAATTCTAATTTTGTTCAATTTCAAGGTGCTTTTTTGGCATGACATGCACCGTGTTGCCAAAGCAAATGTTACTAAGAACAACAATACATTTTTTTAAATAGAAATCGACTCACACTTTATACACGCATACAACACATACAACAACAACATACTCACACTCGTATGGATTCCACATGATCTACAATATGTAAATAAAAATTAACTGCCGATGCTGACAGTTATTGCGCTTCTGTGTCAGTGACAGGTTGCTACATACAAAGCAGCTGTGTGTCCTTCACCCAGTAGAATGGGTAACTTTTCTTTATCAGAAAGTGTGGCAAAATTTGGAAATATTGTTTATATTTTTTCAAATGACATGACATAACTTGACTTGCCTAAATAACCAGATTTAATGGCCAGACCTGGAAACTTCTCTCAGGGGATAGCTCTTGCATTTCTGCGCCTGTTTCTGAAAGCGACGTTACTCTTTAACTGAAAGGCTCGTGGAATATGAGGGATGTTGGGCAGCTGGCCCACTGTTCACCTGGGATGTTCCGCTAGGATAACAGGCTGTTCACCTGGGATGTTCTGCTAGGATAACAGGCTGTTCACCTGGGATGTTCCGCTAGGATAACAGGCTGTTCACCTGGGATGTTCGACCTTCTGTCGTTCCGCTAGGATAACAGGCTGTTCACCTGGGATGTTGGACCTTCTGTCGTTCCGCTAGGATAACAGGCTGTTCACCTGGGATGTTCGACCTTCTGTCGTTCCGCTAGGATAACAGGCTGTTCACCTGGGATGTTCCGCTAGGATAACAGGCTGTTCACCTGGGATGTTCGACCTTCTGTCGTTCCGCTAGGATAACATGCTGTTCATCTGGGATGTTCCGCTAGGATAACAGGCTGTTCACCTGGAATGTTCGACCTTCTGTCGTTCCGCTAGGATAACAGGCTGTTCACCTGGGATGTTCGACCTTCTGTCGTTCCGCTAGGATAACAGGCTGTTCACCTGGGATGTTCCGCTAGGATAACAGGCTGTTCACCTGGGATGTTCGACCTTCTGTCGTTCCGCTAGGATAACAGGCTGTTCACCTGGGATGTTCCGCTAGGATAACAGGCTGTTCACCTGGGATGTTCGACCTTCTGTCGTTCCGCTAGGATAACAGGCTGTTCATCTGGACCACCCCGTGTATTTCTCAAGAAGGAGACGTTGGCGGGACGGTGAATCACAGAGGCTGGCGAGGGGCAGACACGTTTCTGCAGGGCCGGGCAGCCTTTGTGGCAGCATTCGATCTCCCCGTTTGTTATGGCTGTACGCGACATCCGATATCGATAGGAGGGTGTCGTAAATCCGTCAACGGGGCTCTGCCTCCAGCAATCGTGTCAGCTTCTGTCTAACAAACGTTCCCCGTCTGCTTAAATAATCGTAAAAGCTTACTCTCCCTTTGTCCCGACCGCGAAAAAAAACGCTAACTCTAACATCAGAAAGATTCTGCTGTAAAGACACATTGAGCTTACTTTCAATGATGAGAGTTTTGGTAGTTGAGAGGTTATTATAAGGGTACGCCAGCCTTACACTGGACCCTGTTAAGTCATCAGAGAAGGACAGTGGCACTGTATCCAACAGCCTGATGACAGTAGTTAAATGTTGTAAACAAGTCCAAATGACATCTGGTCAGTGCTTAGGTCACGCATCTCAAACCAGGCGTGTTAATTTCAGCCATTTTGCCACACACTGGGGCACGGTTTGACTGTAGCTTGGTCGAATCAGAAAATGAAGCATACGTAGGCAACATTAAGCAAAACGTTTATGAGAGTGGTGCTGATGGGCGCTGAAGTTCAGAACCAGAGGATGCGGAGTATGTTTCAACTAGAATTGGACTTCAACTCCCATCAGCACCTGCCCCCAGGCAGCAAAGGAGGAGGCGTGGCTTTCAATCCTTGAGCGTCCTCAGTTGTCAAGGGCACATCTGTGTGTTAGAGCATTACCCCTGGACCTTAAAATAGCCTGAAAGGGAAAACAAAATGTGTCAAGGTTATATACCAAAATGGCTCCGTTCCTGGGAGATTAATAAACGTGCCTTTTTTTTCTCTCTTTTTACTGGGTGAGGCAATGAATCATGTGCGAGCTCAGAACGGCGGCAGGAATATTTGCGTGGGCCTAAATGAGCATCTGCTCACCAGGTTGTAATGAAAAAGTGAGTCATTGCTTCTCCTTTGATATGACTGCAAATGAAGCCCATATACACATACATGTAAACGCACCATCAATTGTCCCACAAATTATTCCTATCTTTCTGTAAAATAATTATTGTCATTCCTCATTAGCCTGCCGGCAGCAGCAGAGCTGCAGCCGTGCTCAAGTGGTGAATTAGACAATGGCTATTTATAAAAATCCTCTCCTCGGTGCGTCTACTGATTGCTTCACGCTGGCATGTGCGGTTTTGCCGCTTACTCTACTTCCAGCGCTGTTGTTTTCGCAGTTTGCCCGCCTGGCCCCAGGGTAACATATGTTACTTCGGCTGAGTTTTTGGACAATGTCTTGAAGCAGCAGCTGCCCCAGAGTATTTATTTTCAGTTTGAGCCCCCCAATCCGCCTCCCCCTTGATGATTGTATTTCACAGAATAGCTACGGATGACGCATTTTGAAGAGGACCGCATTTTAAAGTTGACCACGAGCAAGGTTCCCACGGAACACCCCAGTCTGCATTGCATTTGGTGGCAACGGGTAACTGGGGGGGGGGTTACGGAAGAATAAACTTCAATAAATATGGAGGCTGAATTTAGGGGAGGCTTTCAAAAAAATCCATAAGAAAAAAAAAAGCTGACAAAGAGAAGAAGCTTTTTGGACGCTACTGCTGAACCGTAAAGTGTTGGTGACACTGTTACTGTGCCTTCCTGGGCTGCTGCCTGCCACCGTATTCCTCATGATGTTTTTATGGCTATACTATACTGTAGGATCTCGCCCCCTTCCAGCCAAGCACGGCACACACAGTAACTCCTTTTCACTGTCTGCTGAACCGAGCGCCACCCTTTTAAGATTTTCCTGCTCGTAAGGAGCAAATAACGCGGAACATTATTTATTTACTCTGATCCGTCAACTGCTTGGTGCACTCGCAGCCAGACTTAAACCGTTTAAAAAAAGGAAAAAAATGCAGCCCATATTTGCACTTTTATGGTATTCGGCTCTCATGGCCCGTGTGTGGATCCATTTCTTTAGCGAATTGCTGGAACCAGTGACGCCGTCAAAAGCAGAGCAGTATACGCCTGAAGAGGGCATTGGTCAAATGCCTTGCTTCTTCTAGCTAGGGAACGGTCTTCCTCTGCACCCTATTTACTCCTGTATAGCTGTATAGTACCTGCTGTGAATGGGAGTACTCCTGCAGTTACTGTTCTGACCCTGTGCCTTTTTTTAGAATAGTCAACACTTCCTCCCCCTAAAAGCTGAGAGGACCTTTTTTTATTTTGTGTCTCCAGCAACCAGGTTGGGCTTGAACTTGAATTGTTGAATAGTTTGCTTACTCAGTAAGACTTGCTTATGTTGGGTCGCAAAAACAGTGAATGGTGGGGTGGGGCATTTGGGGGTCTTTGATATCCCAAAAAATGTCACTGGAAAAACGAATGCCTTGTGGGGTTGCACAACTGTCTTGTAGTAAGGGGAGACTGGGCCACTGTAGGTGGTCCTGTCGTAGGAATCCCTGGGCCATGTTTACGATCCTCAGGAGTAAATGGAGGGGTTTCACTGGTACAACTTGTGGCCGTTGGGTTGGGTTTCACGGCGGTGAATTTCCCCTGCACGTTTGGTAGCGCCGTCAATCACCGTGTCGCCAACGTATGTTGTGTTCACTCACGGTGTGACAGCACATACAGTTACGCTAAGCACTAGATTCCCGGAGTACTTTCTTCTGCCGTCCGTCACCACATGTCCGATTCACCGTAACGGCATTTTAAACAGGCATGCTTCGTTAATAGGAGTCTGGAGTTGTCCTGGGCTCTATTTCCATGGAGCGTTTGTCCCAGGAACCCATTCTCCTGCCTTCTGCGTGCCGGGACTCATTTGCACCAGAAGACCTCCTCCGGGCAGGTGCTGCACATTCCACTGAAACACCTCCATATGGGCTGTCTCATCTCAGATAATGTCACAGGATAGAATTCCTTAAACCGAGGCAGAGGGAGTATTCCGTGACAACTGGAAGAGCTCACCCACCCACACCAAGCACTTTCCCCACCCCTCATATGTAATTCACCCGTTTGCTGGTAGACAGTGAAAATTTAGATCTGTAGCATGGCCAGAAAGGAATCTTAATGGAAGAATTTTTGAGCCGACCAACTGGTTAAACCTTGACCAAACCCCCACCCCACAAATGTCTCGGAGAGATGAATTACATTACATTACACTTGTTCATTTAGCGGACTCTCTTACCTACAGTGACTTGTAAGAGAGCTTAAGTATAAGAGACCATAAGTGCATCCACCTGAGTCATATGAGCCAGAATATCTGCGGTCAATACAGCGCTGACTGACTGGCCAGTTTGGTGTCGTACTTCCATACTTCTCCCCTCATGTGGAGTTGCCTCCAGTGTCCTCAAGGGCATTACGGAGCAGCACCAGGCTTGGCTAAGGAGGGAAAGACGGTCTTGGTGGTCCTGGCGATGGTGGTGGCCAGGGGGTCCTGTGCCCCTCGCTGTGTGCATATTAATCCTCAGCAGTAAGTGAGACGATGGAGCAGGAGCAAAGCTCGCAGGTTTGATTACCGTTTACTGGGGCGCCGCCGTCATACCCTTGAGCAAGGTGCTGAAACTGAAAGGCTTCTGCAAATAATATCCAGTCGGATAGTTATGGTAATAATGTTAAGGGAAGAAACATAATTTGTTGTGGATAAGGGTGCCCGCCAAGCACAAATAAGTAAATAAATAAATAACAGCAGTAGTTTCTCAGCAGCATTGGCTGATGGAAGATTCCAATTGTTCTGTTTCCCCTGAAACTATATAAACAGTTAAGTGTGAATTAAATGCTGTAAAACATCTTGTGTTTTCCAAAGTGGAAGAGATTCACGTTTTGTTTTTAATCCTTGTGGTTTCTGCCAGTAGTAATGAATCATTCCTGCAATTAAAATAATTTCCGATTTGGTGAGGTATAGCCACTGCGGGTCTGCCGTGCTGTTGCAGTTCAATCAACATATGCTCAATAATGCATGTAAAAAAAGCCAAATTAAGATGGTTATCAGATTGTTAAAGCTATAGTAGGATGGGATAATCATTGGATTTCTTTCAGTGCTCTCAGTATTCATGCTGTGCTCTCATGTGTTTACCTCATATCCTCATATCCTTCCTCATAATCAGTATTATAAAAAAAATTATAATTTCATGTGAAAAAAAGAAAGGAGGGTATGTGGTGCAAGTGCAAAATTGCTTTAGTAACTCAGCTTCTTATAAATGGACTCAGATGAAATGGTAGGATTGATTGATTCTGCATATAAATTAGTATTAATGCTGACATTAAACTTGCATTGCATAAGCTTAGCTGCTCTGCTATCAGAGTATTTACAGTACTGGCAGCTGAATTTTCTTCAGGATTTATTTATAGGCATATATACATGTCAATTAAATTATGCAATACTTTTATATGGGTTGAAACTATTTGCTCTCGCTACCAAGTGCAATGTACTATAAGACACGCAGGACATGAATATGGCTAATTGCTGTGCTCATGGCGAGGAGGATAATTGAAGTGTTTTTCCAAACCTCACTAAGTCCCGTTTTTAATAAACCATATTTTTCAAGGTGGGTATAATTTTTCTGATAAATGGTTAGATATTTGTAGTTTTACTTTACACTATTATTCTTAGTGATTTAAGTATAACAATATGATTTTTCATGCAAAAAAAAACTCCACCATTTTAAAATAACCAAAATGTTAAACGCAAAATATACAATGAATTGACTTATATTAAAGCCATTTTTATTAAAGCTTTTGCACAATGAGTGTAGGCCAATATGTTGACGACGTTTAAAGTACGATGCTTATTTTTAACTGGTAAGAATTTTAAATGCAACATGTTGCTGTTTTGTATAGGAGTTTGCTGTTCTGTGGTGCCGATTCAGAGACATCAGTGACGCCTGTCTCGCCAGTGTCTTTGTAGCGCAAGCCCTCTGCTGAGTGGTAGTGAAGCAGGGTGATTCTGGGTAAAACAGAGTCCCCCTCTCCCCCATAGGGCACGCAGTGGGTATCGGGAGATCGGCCCAACGGTACATGAAATGAGCGCGGTGTTTGAACCACACTGACGAGGGGACCGGTCTCTCGCCCCTTCTGTGACTCACGTCAGCGAGGTCGACAAGCCCTCACGTAGCGCAGCGTGCCCTGAATATGAAGCCTTGCACACATAGACTGTATAAAAATATGGACAAAGCCACTGTGACGTCACCCATTGCCTTTCCATGGCCTCGGAAAAACCAAATTGAAACACGGAAGTCTTTTTCGCCGGCTGTTTGGACGAACTGCGCCTGCTCAGTGGAGCCGACTTGACCTTTGCTTGGAGCAGGGTGAACCGGATATGGTCTTCATGGGAGGGTCTCTGTCCAGGCACAGTATGATTGACAGTTCGGGGCGGAGATTCTGGAAAGCGGGAGAAGTTAGAAGCGGGAGCTCTGGTTTTATATTGCAAGCGAATTCACGGTAAGTTAAGCTAATGTTTATTATATCATTTCATTTTCACGGTTTTACTGTGTTATTTATTTGCATTGACTGTGTGAAATTCGTCACATCATTGTGTTATGTTATAACGTTTATTCAGTTATCTTCAATTTACAGTACAATTTAAAGTACATTAATATTCCACCCAACTCAGATCGGAGGTAGGCTAATTCCATTAGCTAGCATACCAGCTTGACAGTGAGATTGGTTACGTTAGGCCTAGGCAGGCTAAGGCGAACATAGGGTAACGTTATGATTGCCATTAACGATATTGACGGTCAATCAATCACATTTACGTACAAGACTACTTTTATTATAAATGTCCCGAAGAGCTGCTCTAAATAGGTAGCAAGCTGTCAGCAAGCTTGCGACCCAAAAAATCCGTCCAGGCCATAGACTGTATAAAAATAGGTCCTTGCGGGATTTCTAAATTCCAAAAAATGTCTGGTTAGGTTTTGCTCGTTCCAATAACCCAGCAGAGTAGCCTATTATGTTAATAATGCCCGCCCGAACCTGTCCTAATTTTTTTTGTGTGGATAAAATATACAATAGCTATATGATCACCCTAGCTAACGCAAATCACAATGAAAGAAGATGAAATAACGTCAGCTGTGGTCATCTACGAAGCATTTTAATAAGAATCTATTTGCATGCGTGAAAATTTCAGAAGTTTCCCACCCTAGTGCATGGTCTCATTACACAGACTGGTTGTAACCTTGCATTTTTAATGTCTTTTGCAGACACAACGATGGAAAGCCGAAGCCTCAACTGTGAGTTTCTGTACCCACCTTTCATTGTGAACCATTTTTCTTTTTTAATCACTGTGCCTTAAACTAGTCATTTACATAATATACTTGAGTGTATTTCTCTTTCATTGCTAATTTTTCAAGCGTAGCTCGCCTTATGCAATAGGACCAAACAGCATATTGACAATATTAAAGTATCATGTCTAGATTGTGGATGATGTTTTTAA
Organism: Synaphobranchus kaupii; assembly: GCA_029718625.1. Classification (NCBI taxonomy): domain Eukaryota; kingdom Metazoa; phylum Chordata; class Actinopteri; order Anguilliformes; family Synaphobranchidae; genus Synaphobranchus; species Synaphobranchus kaupii. The sequence continues at coordinate 408,523 of CM056385.1, forward strand.
TAGCTTGCATCCAGAATGTATCATTGTATATTGCAATGAGATGCATTTAATTTTATTCCTCTTACACAGCTAAAACTGTCTGGATAGTTGGTGACAGCTACTTTTTATTTTTTTAAATAGTATGGTCCATTCCCTTAAAGACTGAATCTACGGGAGGAGTTTCTCCAATCCTGGATTTAGCTTTTAATGGAATAGGTTTTTTTTTTAATGAAATGGGTCAGCTTTTCAAATTTTATGTGATGTTATATTTTGTATTATGATTTATTTTAATTAATGACATCTGTAGCTATGCCATTGTTCACCCAACTCCCCCTGCTCTTCCTCATCCCTGTCCCGCATCTTCTCTCCCCCACCCCCCCCATCTTGTCCTCTCCAGCCATGGCACCCCATGGCCTTTCTTGCTTCCTGCTCCCTAAGCCGGTGTAGCTGTCAATAAAATTTTTTTTAAATTATCCAACTTGTTTTCATGTGTTCATTATTTGCATAACAGAATCATGCAGTAGGTGAAATAGCAAATATTACACAATATATAAACTAATCAAATGTCATTCAAAATGAAGCATAAATAAGGGCATCTGGTAGCCTAACTACCCTCTACATTATACATGTTGTACAGCAATTAATTTTTGTAAGTACTTGCTCTGTAATGAGAATCAGACCCTTTATATAAATGTGGAAAAATGTAATTTGAGGTTTTTGTCTGCTTTTGTCTTTAAAATATTTAATACCCTCTTGCATTCAGTTAAATAATGAGTACATAATGCACCAATACATTACCGCTCAAGATGGCCTTCCCCAGCGTGCACACAGTGTAGGTATAGCCACTGATGTAAATAAGTAACACATCCTGTAATCTCACTGAAAGACTAAGGAGGACCAGCTTGTGCTGCGACTTTAAATGTGTTAAAGGAGTGATTAAGATCATTCTTTTTTCACAAAGCAACTTGAAATCAGTACAATTCTTTTATGTATCCTTAAAAGATGGTCAGATGTCCCTTGTGGCTGACAGGGTGAGTCTGTGGTCCATACATCCCGCACAGGATGGCGGCGTTTTCCTTTGTAATATGGATGCTGCACATTTGATAAGAGGGTCACCCACAGACTAGGACTGCGGTCCCCAACCCTATTCCTTGTGCTGTTTCAACCCCCAAATTTGGCACATCTGATTCTACAAATTAGCAGCTCAAGATATCATTTCATCACAGAATTAGTGATCTGTGTTAGTATTGATTATGTTGGTAACTTGAACAGCTGGTAATAAATTTACATCTGTAAAATAGAGAAAGGATAGAACAAGATCAGTTTTCATTTCATAATAGGGGACAAAAAACTCAAAGGTAACAAGAAGTTAGGGGTTTGACATAGGAGACAACAAAGTTCAGTAGCCTGTCTCAGTTTAAAGCCCACTCACCACGTCAAGGTGCAGGCTGAGAGTGGGAACACAAGACAAGACACACATTTAGTACAAGACAAACCCTGACGAGACACACATTAAAAATGACAAGGTCCACATAAAAGATCAAATTTGTACATGTTTATGCTGGCTGTAAGTGGTATTGTAATCCATGGGTCTTTGTAAGCGAGGACTTCCACAGTAAACACTTATGCCCCGTTTATGCGGGCTCTAAGTGATACTTGCAACAGTCATCCAGGGGTTATGTGTGTATATATAATATTATGTACATACATGTTGACCAACCACTGCTGCAGCATGTCTTCATTAGCTAAAGGAAATCTATCAAAGAATAAAATGGTTATAATAGGCTGCGATCGGTTGCGATGCAGCTTACAGAATTATAAAACTACCATCACAGATAAAAGTAGTCGGGCACCGAGGAATATGGTTTGAAATTAGACATTTGGATGATGTTAATTGCCAGAATTCAAAGCAAATTCTGTCTGAAATCTCATACAATATTCTATAATCCAAGGGTCATGGGAAAATATCAGACTATAATGTTAACGTTAGCCTATGTGGGAAAATATCAGACTGTAATGTTAACGTTAGCCTAACGTTACCCTATTTTTATACAGTCCATGGTGGTGGCAAGTGGCGACACGAAAAACATGATAGCTAAATGACAGCTAACGTTATGTCGGGTTTCCATCTCCATGAACACGTTTCCCACATGCTTTAAAAGTTATAAATAATGCTCAACCTAAAATGAATACCTCTAATGAAAAATACACCATGACTAATGCACGGTAACGTTAGCAATGTCGAAATTCACTCCACATAAAATGCACTTAGCCAGTGGAGAGCATAGCAAGGACGAAGTGCAATGTAGCTACATGTCCACGATGAGACCGTTAACGTTAAATTACAAAGCTAAACATAGACACAAAGGCTCACCAGGTCGATGTTTAATGGAATATAAGTTAACGTTACACAACTGAAATTTGACTAACGTTACTTTTGACAGGTTTTACATCGTTAGCTAACGTTAAGTAGCCAAACCAAACGGTTTTGGGAGATAAAAGTTGCTAACTGCACTAGCATACCGGTCTACGTATTATACAAAAGCGTTAGCTTGTCATGCTAGGTCGCGGTAGGTAGCGTAGGCTACTTCTGCAGGCTGTTATCTAATAAGGCTACTTACTTGGTAAAAAATAAAGTAATAAAAATTGTATTACCGAAAAAACTGGAGACTGCTTTTTGTTTGACTAATGCACGGTAACGTTAGCAATGTCGAAATTCACTCCACATAAAATGCACTTAGCCAGTGGAGAGCATAGGACGAAGTTCAATGTAGGTTTTACATCGTTAGCTAACGCTAAGTAGCCAAACCAAAAGGTTTTGGGAGATAAAGGTGCTAACTCCACTAGCATACTGGTCTACGTAATATACAAAAGCGTTAGCTTGTCATGCTATGTCGCGGTAGGTAGCGTAGGCTACTTCTGCAGGCTGTTATCTAATAAGGCTAACGTTACTTACTCGGTAAAAAATAAAGTAATAAAAAATGTCTTACCGAAAAAACTGGAGAGAATGCTTTTGAGACGGTCGATTAGTACAGTTGTATGCAGAACATGCCATAATGAATTCAACACTAGTGACAATGAGAATTGCGATGTGATTGCGATGGGTCTAATGGTCTAATACTAGCCAAATTCACACATTAAAAGGACGAGAATGGGTGAGAATGTCAAGGTCATTGCTAGCCACTTGAGGTACCGCCTATGGGTACCGCCCACGTCCCGCCCCACGTCCCGCCCGTTCCGTCTATGGTTCCCGCCCCTCAAAGTGAGTGAAATGACCGGCAGTAACCCGACTCAATCTGTCCCCTGATTGGTCCTGAACAAATGTCAATACCCTGTCCAAACGACACAATATTTTAAAAAATCAGCACATGCACAGGCATTAGATGAAGGAAAGGCACCTATTGCAATAAAAAAAATTTTTGTAAAAAATTTATTTACTGAGTATTTTGACCAAATTGCTGCCGTTCACTTACATGGGGAAAGACCTATACTGGAGCCAGCCACAGTGGCGCTAGTGAGCAACGGCACAATGGCGGCTCCCAGGCCAACCAGGAAATGGGCTTCAAAACGAAATCCCAGTCTTGGCCCCTTGCTTGCACACAGGTGACAGATGCTTTAGTTCACTGGGACTATTAAAAAGAGTTTTAATGGCTCATTTTTCAGCAGTAGAGATGGCATATTGTACTTGGCAAGTTACTCTCTGCCCAGGCACCAATCAGATGTCACAGTAGAATCGATGATGCATTCTCACCATAGTCTAAAAGCCATGGGCCACTGCGGGATTCATGGCAAGGTAAAAACCATCGACGCTGACCCCGAATCCTGCTTTACCGCAAATCAGGGTGACCTGAGTTTGCACCTGGAGGTGGAATATAAACTGTACAGAGCTGGATGGTGCCTGTCCAAAGTCATGCCTCACAACCACACGATCGGCCCTGAATGCGGAGCCCCTCACCCACTCCATCCCCCCTCAAACAGCCAGCTCACACACACACACACACACGCACACGCGCGCGCACGCACACGCGCACGCACGCACACGCGCACGCGCACGCGCACACGCACACGCACACGCACGCACGCACACGCGCACGCGCACACGCACACACACACACACGCGCACACACACACACGCACACGTACTCTTTCTAACACTATCTGTTGGGGTTTCTTGAACACTGAGGCATATGTTTTACTGTCTTATTGCATGTGGCAGAGCCAGCAGATTTGGACTGGAAATGCGAACTCAGGGCCTCTAAATTACCCTTCCCCTGCTCTGAGCCTCCCATTTTCACACATACACAAACCAGCAGGCAGGCAGGCACGCACGCATACACTCACTCACTCTCACACACACACACACACACACACTCTCAGGATCCTCAGGTCTTAAAGGAGAAGTTTGGTATTTAGCATGTTAAGCCCTGTTAAAAGGTTATTTACGATCATATACAACGGTCCATATCACCATTTTGACAAATTGTGCAGTCTTGAGATATATTGCTTATTGCTCATGTCACAGCTAACTTACACAATGGATCTGGATGAGCATATAGAAAATCCTTCAAAAATCACCATAAACTCTCGTTTTCAAAGACCGGAAACTCACCGAGTGGTCACTGGTGTCTTCTTGTAATTTACATTTACGTTTAAAACATGTTTTAAATAACCGTTTAAAGATTTATATAATTATTTCAGTCTCCCTACAGCCATGGATTTAATAAAATAATAAATAAAACCCGATACGAAGCATACTTTTTTGTGTCAGAACATCAACCGACACCAGTGACCACTCGGTGAGTTTCCCGTCTTTGAAAACGAAAGTTTATGGTGTTTTTTTTAAGGATTCTCTATATGCCCATCCAGATCCATTGTGTAAGTTAGCTGTGACATGAGCAATAATCAATATATCTCAAGACTGCACAATTCGTCAAAATGTTGATATGGACCGTTGTATATGATCGTAAATAACCTTTTAACAGGGCTTAACATGCTAAATACCGAACTTCTCCTTTAAGGCAGAGACCTATTTTTAAAAACCTGGGAGGGTTCATGGCAGGGCTGTCCTCTCCTCACTTTTAATTAACGATTGGTTGGGGGTTGCAGAGTTTGTCCATGATGATCTTTCTGCAATCTGCCCACTGTACACCAAGCAGGAGGGAATTGGAGCCTCCTGACCCCTCTTGCACCCATCGTGTGACCAAACAAACCCTCCAAAAACTCTGCAGTACGCATCAGGGCGATGACCAGTAGCCAGTCCTGTACAGAGACCAGTCCCACAGCATCACGTGCCTTCATCTCCTGCAGGTTTCATTAATGGCAACACTTAATTGCAAGTTATTTTGACTAATACATAGAGTATGAGTCAAATTAAATTATAACAGCACCTAGGGCTCTCCTTTGAAAAATTATCAGTAGTTCACATTAGAATTATCCTTAACCTTAATGTGGGGGGGAGGGGGGGGGGGGGGGGGGGGGGTAGGTAATGTTTTAAAATGAGCCCTGTGGAAAGTTTCTTGAAAGCTGTATTAAGCACACTGACTAAATTGTTCTCACAAAGTAGGTTGTTGAAATGTCTTGGTACATCAGACTAAACACTTGCATTCTTGTGGAGAAGCACATGTCAGGTGTTTAAAAAAAGAAAAAGAGTGAAAAAAGAGGTTTGTTTCCTTTGCATGGTGCCGGCAGTTAACAGCAGAGGTGCAAACACACTGATTTTCAGTGGTACTGTGATGTGACATCATTTGCATCTTTTGTACTGAGAAAAGTGTATCCTCAGGTCACGAAGAAGCTAGAAAAGCTAATTTCATCTTTATGCCAAGATTTGTCTGTACTTGAGTGACTCATGCTCACATTAAGTAATTAACATTTGTATATACTGTGAAAAAAAGTCAACCCAGTGATTGACACTGCTCCACGGTTCTGGGGCGTTGACTACGGCCGTTCAAACCCCTCGCAGGGCCAGCGGTAAAAAGGGTTAGTCTCGCCACATGAAGGGCCTGTCATAGGCCATTGCGTGTCGCTCAAACGGTGACATTGTTTTGTTGTGCGGAGCAAAGGCCTAATTGGAAAGCGCCAAATGACCCAGAGGCCGATTGGTATAGAGACGCAGCCAATGAGCTGCAGTGCTGCACTGGAGCAGTGTCGGCCAGAGCACGAAAGGCAACCAAAAATTAAAAGCGAGGGAACAATTGTCAATGTCATCAACCCCCTATATGCCAAAGCAGTGGTTCCCAAACTTTCTGAGCCAACAATACATTTAATGAGCAAATACATTCTCTGTGACTCGCCCCTTATTGACATGTACGTTGAACATAAGTTCAAGTATTAAATTAAACTTTTTTTAAAATGCATGTCAAAAGAACTGTACACTACACAGGTGCAGTGTTTAATTTGTCCGGTGTGAATGTCAATGGACCGTAAAGGAAAAACCAACATAAAGTGTCTTAATCAGGTGTTGGGCCACCACGAGCCGCCAGAACAGCTTCAATGCGCCTTGGCATAGATTCTACCTCTAGTCTAGCATAGATTCTAGTCTCTGGATTGCTGGAGGGATAGAGTACCATTCTTCAAAAAGATATTCCTGGATTTGGTGTTTTGATGATGGTGGTAGAGAATGCTGTCTAACATGTCGGTCCAAAATCTCGCATGGGTGTTCAGTTGGGTTGAGACCTGGTGACTGCGAAGGCCATAGAATATGATTCACATCATTCAAAGCATTTAGTGACCCCTCGTGCCCTGTGGATGGGGTCATTGTCATCCTGGAAGAGACCACTCCCATCAGGATAGAAATTTTCTTAATGTCTTAACACTACACCATACAATAACATTGTAGATGATTCTGGGTTTCCAACTTTGTGGCAACAGTTTGTGGAAGGCCCTTTCCTGTTTCAGGATGACAATGCCCCTGTGTACATAACAAGGTCCATATAGAAATGGTTTGTCGAGATCGGTGTGGACGAACTTGACTGGCCTGTACAGAGACCTGAACTCAACCCCATAGAACATCAATTGGATCAGTTGGAAAGCCGACTGCGAGCCAGGCTTAATCGCCCAACATCTGTGCCTGAGCTCACGAATGCTCTTGTTGCTGAATGGAAGCAAATCCTGACAGCAATGACCAAACATTTAGTGGAAAGCCTTCCCAGGAGAGTGTAGGTAGTTATAGCAACCACGGGTGGACCAACTGGATACTTTTGGCCATTTAGTGTATGTTATTGTTATACGTTTAAAAAATTTTTTTTTTTTAGTTTTACAGTTTTTACAGTTTCAAGTAGTATTTCAGTGATTAGGCGATATACCTGTAACTGATATTGCAACAGTAATAATCACAGCCATGTGCGTGTTACCTGACAGGGTTGTTATAATACATTTTTGTTTAAATTTTCACCACCTGTTTGTGTGTTTTGTAAATGGGCGCATAATACCATAAAACCGTGATATTTTTGGACAAGGTTATCATACCGTGAAAATCACACTGCGACACCACTACCGACGACCCCCCAGTGGATGCCGGCCAACAGTTTGAGAACCATTGTGCCAGAATGCATTACTAGAGTGCGGCTTGACAGTCAACACATGATCTTAAAAGCAGTGTCGTTCCTTCCCAGCTCAGGTGACCTCACTGAAAGATGGCATCCTCACTTTGGGCGTTATCCACGCTACGTCCACATTTTCCCTCCAGCTGTTTAATGAAAAGCATCTTCTACACGACATTAAACTTTCATTTAAAAAGCAGATGCATGTGCCAGTGGGGGGCACTTGTAATTTAGACGTCCTATCCCGGTTCTATTAAGACTACCTGGCAGGGCGGCACAGGGGCTGTAAAACTGTGTTTGCTGTGGACACGATTCAAAGCACCTCGCGGTCTCAGCCTTTTGAAGATATCAGTTTTACATTAACGATCGAATCAGCGATATCTTGGGCTAGAACCTGAGAGTTATTTTTTCTGCTGCTCGGGGGGGGGGGGGGGGGGTGGGGTTGTTATCTCCATGGTTACGGGCACACGTTATCAGTGATGGCACACTGTCAGACGCACAGCCTGTGCATTGTGCTTAGATTAAGGGACAGCACAGTTAAGCCCTGGATTCTTCCTCTTCTGGAACTCTTAATCAATCAGGAGATGGGTGTGTTTGAGGCTTAGTCCTTCCTTATCAATTCTCAGCACTTTTCCTCTCCTCTTCCCAAGCGCTCTCAGCACTTTTGTTTGCCAACTACACTAGATTAATGCAATAGCCTTTGAAAAAAGCAGCACAAAAGCAGTGGATGTGTTGTTCGCACGCACACACGCATGCACACACACACATAAACACACACGCACACACACACATAAACACACACACACACACACACACACACACACACACACACACACACACACACACACACACACACACACAGTTCAGAATATGGCAAGGTAACAGGCCTGCATAAGTGAGGGAGCTGTCCAGTGCACATTAAAAATTTAAGCTGACTTATTTTTGGAGAAGCGTTGCTTCAACCTGACTGCTTAATTTGCAGAGCTTAATAAGGCAATGCATGTCACTTAAAGTATCTGTCTGCCGCATTAATAACCCTGTTTGCAAGAAAGGCTTGAAGTTACTGAGTGGGAAGACCATTATATGGTCTCTTCTCTTGATGGTGCCCGGGATTGTAAGTAGTGGTTTAAGCTTTCATTTCTTAGCAGTAATTGTTCTGCAGTTGAACTGGGCTGCCACCAGCAGTTTGAGGAGAGACCATCTGTTCTATTGAGCCATTTAATAGTGCTGTCAAATGGTATCCTTTTTCATTAAATAAATAACACAGAAATTCATGCCCATATCACCTATGAGTCAAGTCAATAAGTTTACATTGCTTGCGAAATACTAAATCAATTAAGTTGCAGTTGGTTTGTGGTGGGAAGTGAGCCCTTGGTTTGAAACCTGTTGTAAAAAGCTTCCCCGCCATGTCGCGTTTGTCATATATTGTAATTTTTCAAGGCTCACTTGTAAATAGCTTTTGCCTTGTAGCAGGAGTTGACTTATGAGGTGTGAGCGTTTCAGTGTGTGTTTCGATACATTAGCTGCCTATTTTAGGGAGCTGAGCAGCCGGAAGGTCTGTGTAGTCCAGGTACTCGTCCTCTGGGGTCCAGGAAGAGTCATTTTACCTCCCAGACTCTCGTCTGCATGATTGATCATTCACTTACCTTGTTTAAATGGTTGACGGGTACAATGAGCCGTGAACATCAAGGATTAACAAACACACCGATGCCGGCGTATTTACTGTGCAGTTATTTCCTCCTTCTGTAGAATTTCCACCTTAGCAAAACACCTGGAAAGCCTCATGGATTTCCATTTTTTTCCCTTTCATAATTATTGAATGTCCTTCCAGGCACAAGCAAAGTGTGAGGAAGTTGAATGGTACAATTTATCACTTTCTTTAGCTACAGAAAGCACGCTGAATGTGTTACTGATTCAATTAAGATGTTTTCTTTGGCGTCACAGAATGAAAAAAGAAAGAAAAGGCTCACGTGGTTGTTGTGGAATTGGCTGCGCTGGCTTTGTGACTTTTTGAAGTTTAGCTTTTTACTTGACTTCTTATTTACAGTATCCTGAGAGGGGGAATCAGACATCTGTGAGTCATTCAGACAAAGAAAAGAGGACTCTCCAGTGTTCTACTCAAACATTCCACGTTGTGGTTTATTCTTCAGAATGAAGGAGAAAGTTGATATAAATAAACCTCTTCTCAGTCTACCGCCAGTGACCCCGTTACATTTTTACTAGTGTTTAATTCCCTTTGTGGCTGCCGGTTTTTGTCCTTCTTTTTTTACCATCCTGGTTTATTAGTATGGCAGGTTTTCAGGGACTGACTCACAGGCGGGTAGGTTGCTCATACACAGTGTCTGAGGAAGCTTGAGGAAGCTTCCAGAATTCACGACAGCGGAGGGGGGGACCAGACGTCAGGCAAGAAAGGTGCAAGAGAGAGAAAGTTTAGGGGCAGATTAGTTGAGGGAGATAGACAGAAGGGCTAGAGATAGAGGGGGCTTAAACAAGGGTGGATGAAGATGAAGGGACTGAGAGAAAATCCCTAGTCCGAGGAGCAGTGAGTGTAAGATGATGAGAATTAACCTTGCAATGTATTTTTTTATGGAAATATGGAAGCTTAGAAGGTGGGAATGTTGAAGAAAGGATACGGCCAGTGATTTGCAGAAGAAAATTATGAATAGATAATGGCTTCCTTGGGTCTTTGCTGGCTGTTCAGAAATCTGTCTGAAGGCGTACCCGTGAGACAGTTTGCTTACAAAAGTTCAGCACCAATGAACACCCAATGGGAAGAATTTATTTCCCGATTAGGGTCCCACAACATCAGTTTTATAATTCATAATCCCGCTTCCTGACCTGGGGAAAGTTTGCTGGGTTAAATATTTTCCTAATAAAGTGTTACATGGTCACTCAGTGCAGCCAGGTTGAAATTGCTTTGCTGAACAACAGTTACTGGGTGATGATGGCACTAAATCAGAGAGACCAGAAGTCGCAGCGGGCAGATATTGCCTGTCTGCCACGCCATCTTCCTGTGAGTCAACAGAGCGTTTGTCACAAGGAAAAAAAGTAAAAAGAAAAAAAAACCTTGTTAAAACGGGGGAATAAACTGTGAACTTTGAAAACAAGAGATGGGTTATTTTGACAGCTGCATTGGGGAAGGTGATGGTATCACATAAGGTTCCCCGAGCCGCTGCCTTTATTTTACATGACAGCTGACGGATGCGAATTGCAGCAATCTCTCAGTCAACCGGAGGAGAGAGATTTTTTGTGCCGGAAAAAAAGAGCGCAGCTCTTCTCTTTGGTGTGAATGACAAGATACTGTCAATGATACAAAATGATACATCACCATATTCCTTTTTGATTCTGTAAGAAGCCTGCAGAACCCTGAAAAAAGGACTTTCACATGGGTGGACAAATATTTGACCTGCCTTGGTCCAGTTCCCAGTCTCAGTGTGTGCTTACTGGTCCAAGCCTGGCATCAGGGTTATTAAAATATGGTGAAGGCAGACTGTGATCTATCCATTTTCCAAGTCAAATTTGAAGGAAGTAGATCCATGTAAAACAAATGGAGCCACTAATTACCAGTTTCCACAGCAATATGTGAATATGTCACAGTTTAACCATGTTTTAATAACCGTCTCAGACATCAGTCAGGAAGAAGTCTAACAACAGATATTCCTGCTCTGTATCTGACATTCTATTTGTGCTCTGTACTATAAATACCATAAACTGACATTTCGTTGGCAGTATAAACAGTCTTAAAATACTGCATGCAAGGGAAAACAAGAGTTGTTGGAAAAATATGGCCACATAATGACTAGCTGAGCTAAAGCGTGAGTCCATGTTTACAACCTCATCTCAGTATGGTACCACTGAATCTTTCAGCTCCACATGGGAGACGGCTACCTCCTGTGCAAAAAATCTATGCGAATGCTAAAGAAACCCGGCTGCTGTTCTTCAGTCCTGACCACAACGTCAGGTCAAGAGGACCATGCTGGTGAGACCCGGTCAGCAGCCAAAAACCACAGCAAAAACCAGTCAGGCTCGCGATGCAAAAACACCGCCCAGAGCGGGAGGACTCCAGCCTCATAAGCAGGCTTGCATCCAATGGCATGTAGGTAGCAGCGTTCCACACTTGCACTTCACCATCTCCTCATCCTGGCCTTAACAGCAGGGCCTCGTGGATGGACGCTCCTTGGTTTTGTAACATGCTATTTTGTACGGTGTTTACATTACTTCCATGTCTGTAAGCCAAGCTCCTTGACAAAACAAATTGTTGGAGAGCAGAGTGGAAAGGTTTGCTTTCATCGCTGGGAGGAAACAAAGGTTTTGTTTTGCCCTCAAAATGCTTAGAAAATTCTAAACTGCTTTTATTTGTTTTCTTTTGTCACTTTACTTACACACTGCAGCGAAAATAATCTTCGTTAATAACAAGCGTGAAAATAAATTCCCTGTGGTTCAACACATATAAACGTATGTTCCCACTTTGTTTTTGGCTCCCCTGGGCCCACGGGTGCCATTACCCACTTGAATAATCAGTTGTGATTCAAGCTATCTGTGTTTTCCCCCATGAAGACAGTCTAGTAGTTATTTGCCAATGATTATTGCATATTGGCTTATCAAAACCTATCCAACTATGCAGTGCATGCTATTACTGTTTGCTTTTCGTTTATGACTTGGATATTCAATTTCTCAGTGAAGTGACTGACTATTTTCTCTCAGTCTGAAGAGGTTACATTTCTGGATTTTTCCTTCTATTGAGTGAGAAATTGTGGGGGAGGAAGAATAGGCTGTGACAGGAATTTAGCTTGCCTATCATGTGGATCAGGTGTCCAGAACACAACTGCAGTGGGTCATAAAATAATGACTCACCATACACCCTACCTACAATGTACTTTCTATTTTCAATTTTCCATTAATTTTACCGCAAATGCAGTTTTTGGAGTACAAAGAGCTCATGTAGGCTTTGGTTGTAAAGTACCAGTAGGGTTGTGTTTAGGGGTTAGGGTTTAGAAATCAAAGGTCCTTGAAGCTTTTTGAATATTTGAATATTACACCATTTAGGCTAATTTAAATTACACCATTTAACACAAGAAAAATAAATAAACAGCACAATAAAAAATAAGTGTACAAGAGAAGTGTTCCAAATAATGTCACTGAGGTAAAATGGTGTCACAAAATGTCACTGAGGTAAAGTAGTGTTGAATGGCACTGAGGTAAAATACTGTTAGATAGTATTTTAACAACAATAACGAGAATACATTTATTTCAGAATAGTCACATAGATAGTCATTCGTAAGACATTTGAGATTAACTATATGGTCAATTTTCCCACTTCTGCTAAAATAAACATTTTACAAATGAAAAAAAAAGTTTGGACTAGACACCATTTACAAGAACACATATGGGACCACAGTATGCCAGCTGACTTGTAAATGGATTATAATCACTGGTAGATAATCATCTTCTGCCTATTTAACTAACCCTGTGTTGCTCTGATACGATCTGTGGAAGCACCTTTTACTTTGCCTCTACTGTACAGGTGTTGCAGAGAGTTAGTTATGGGGAAAGTAGCAGGGGAGACAGAATAATTGGGTAGAACAAATGTGTTGGTACTGTCCAAACCCCTGGCACGAGGCAGCCAGATTTACAAAACATTTTGAACGGAAACACTGGAAGCTATAGGACATTTTGTGGCTCATTCGTTACAGGCAGATTTATTAATTTTCATAGGAAACATAGTATTGAGCCAGTTAAACCATAGGGAGGGTATTGATCATCTCTTCTGTTCTTGTCCATCTCAGTGAGCTATTAAAATAGCCTCCACATGAAAAAAGGTTAGATTAAGAATTCAGTGAATCCTGTCTTAAAGATTATAGCATCCATCAGTGGGGTTTATGTTTTTTGTTTTCTGTGTTCGTTAAGCCGTGTCTGTCAGACGTTTCATTCCCATTAGCCAGGGTGCTCTGGGAACAGTGGCTCCATTTGTGTGGAGAGAGGAGACACACACACACACACACACACACACACACACACACACACACACACACACACACACACACACACACACACACATAGCCTAGCATAGCGATGTCTCTGAGAGAAAGAGGACCTTTTAGAGTTGATAAAGTGTTCATATTTTATATTTCCATGCATGACTCCTGTGCCTGCCAGCCTTTAACTTTCATTTGGCTTCCAGACTTCATAAATTATTCATACTACAGTGAACTTTGGGCAGTCGTATCAAGAGAAAATGCTCTGACTCGGGTTAGAAATATCCTTTCCGACTGGAAAAGAAAGGAATGTGTTAAAAGGTGTAGCCTCTACCTCCACCCCCTCCGGAAAAAGGACCCTAAAATTGTGCATACCTTTAAATCGGACAACTATTGATTTCGTAAAGATTGTTCTGCATGATGACATGTAACCTTGCATTATTTATATGCTGAGCACAAGCCCCTGTGGAATTATTTGGCTTACATTCTGAGACGTTACCCATTTATATTGGCAGACTAATGCGAACCCAGTTTAAGAACTTGTTTGGGGGGATTATCAGCAGGGATTTGAACCTGCAATCTCCTGGTTCCTCGGTCTTTTCCAGCTCTACCACTCCCCTTAATCTGAACTGACAGCGCTGGGCATGTGCCTACTTAAGGATGTCCATCCTAATAATCGTTTGGCCCCGTGCAGTTTGTGATTCATTGGCCACATAGTGTCACCCCGAGAGGCTTTGACCAAGTTAGACCTGAAGAGTGACTCCTCGGTCACCTGCAGTCTGACTGCGCCAGCTGTGCATTAGGTACACTCTTCCGATGCAATGACCCTGCAGCTCAGAACGGAAAGACTCTCTGTTTGCATTAAAAAAACTGAGATTCTTGTATTTGGTGCAAAGGCTCAAAGACAGAAGATTGTAGACCACCTAAGTTCTTTGTCTTTTAAAAGTAAAGGTGAAGCCAGAAATCTTGGTGTCATTTAGATACTGATACTTTTAACAGCCACATCAACAATGTGACAAGTGACAAGAACAGCTTTCTACCACCTTAAAAACATTTAAAAAGAGCATTTTTATCAAAATTGGATTCAGAGAAACTAGTTCATGTCATTCCAAAAACAAAATTTAAAGCTTGAGAAGCAGCTTTCTGCTTCTATGCACCAAGCAAGTAGAATGCCCTGCTTGAGGACCTGAGAAATGCCCCAACATTAAAGTATTTGAAGACTAGGCTAAATCATTTCTCTTTTCAATAGCCTATGACTAGTTTATGTCCTCCATGCTGTCTGTAAGTCCACGTGTTTGTATAATAGTCGGCGATACATGTATATGTGCTCTCAATTCTATATTTATTTTAATGATCTACTTAATTGATCTATTCTTTGTTTTGTTTTTCATTTTGTTTTTTTCTTTGATAGTCTGAGATATATGTGCCCTCAATTTTTTATTATTTTATGTATTTATCTACCTATTTTATCTACTCTTTGTTTTTACCCTTTTGCTATGTAAAGCACATTGTGATGCTATGTGCTATACAAATAAAGTTTGACTTGACTTGACTTATGTCAGACAGTCACAGAGGAGCGACAGGCTTTACACATGCAAGTGGGCCATTCCCCATTAGGAGCAAAATTGGCATAAAAGAAAAAAAAACGGGCCAATCGTTTCGCATGGCTATCCGCACAGTGGGCGCCGTGTCTTGCCGCTTAGTCTTAGCCCATATTGTTGGACAAGCACTAAAACAAACAGCACATATTTATTGGGATCTGTACATAATCATAGTTTGGTTGTAGAGGCAAACACACCGTGAGACAAGGGGGAAAAATAATATCCTTAATAAAACTATGCTTGTACTGCCTCTTGGGATGATGATGGCAGTGATGATAGAAGGGAATTGAAGTGTAATTTTTCTGTTAACAAATGGGGCTAATACATGAATTATTTTATTTTATCTTTACCAATATTTGTCTTTGTAGTGGCTGCACCATCTTATTGTTATCAGAAAGTGGTGGTGGTGGGGGGACAGAGTGTTTTGGGGATGGAGCTTGTCGGGAACATTCGGGGTGCCATTCTCAGTGTTCCCATTCTCGGCTTGTGAATGCCAATGTGCTTTTGAAATACTACAGATTGGTACCATCAGCCCGTGATAAAAACATAACCATCAAGGACGAGCAGTGCAATAAAAGTTTTGCTACTTTTACTAAACCTTGGTTCTCAGGGTGAATGTGAGACGAATGTCTACTTTGAGCTGCAATGATGTAGCCAGCAAGCAATGCTTTGTGGGAAAAGTGGGAGGAGGAGGAAGGGGGGCGGTGGCAGATTAGCAGTCATGGTCAGAGAGGGGACACATTGACTGTTGGAACAAACTGAAGCCCCTCCATGAGAACTGAAATGTAATAAAACCACGCTCCTAGACTGCTGGATGGAAAAGACAGCTTGCAGTGGCAGCTTGGTGACATGTTCCATTTCAACTGCGGCAGATGAGTTAAGTTTTAATGTCCACAACAAAAAAGAATCCCTCTTGAGCATTGCCATTACATTATGCAAATGTCACTAACCGTAAAGTGTTCCATCAGGAAGTCATGGCATACAAAGGATATGTGACCAAATATTAAAAATGATTACTTTATTCTACATTATGTGAAACTGTCCAATATTTTTTAATGCCCGGATATGGGGGGGGCGATGTACAAAAGGTTCTATAATTTCTAAACGGTTCATCCTATAGGGATGAAAATACCCCCAAATTAAAGCTGTCAGTCTGCACTTCTACCTCACTGTCAATGTATCCTTTCAAACTCAAAGTGTTAGAGTACAGAACCAAAATAACAAAATGTGTCGCTGTGTGTCGCTGTCCAATGAATTATGTAAATAACCCCACTTTTGATTTTTTTCCTTTTTGTAAGACGATACATATTATGTCATTGTGAACTTGGTTTACTCAACCAATAAAGACATAAGCCTGTTATATATTTTTTATATAGTTAATTTTTATACTGTGGAAATGGTGAATTGGGCATGTCTGCGCCGTGGGATGTAGGTGGCGGATTGTTGCTTAACGAGCTGTGCCATGTATCGCCAAGCCGTGCCACGGCAGGTGCCCATTGGCACTCCCTGACAGAACTGCAGTAGAAGACATGTCACCGTGAAGTTCAGACAGAATGCCCCACTGCCCTTCACTTTTTAAAAGTTTTTTTCTTTTTCGCGTGTGTCCATCCACCATCGATCCCCCTATTGTAGTGTACCACTGAATTAAAGCTGACAGGATGCATTGGTCCACTGTGGTCTGGGAGGAACTGGTATTTCCAAGTGAAACCCCTGGTTATAAATGTTGATTTTGTATTTTTCCACAGTGACTGATTGTATTAGGCCGCCTGACCACATGAAAGGGCTCTTATCTGAAAGTCATCGATGTATGGATTGTGTCATGTCTTCTAACCGCTTCATTGTCATCATGTTCTGGTGCAAGGCTGGGGAGGGGAAAGGTGGTGCGGGGTTCATGGGTATTTGTGGAGCTGTAAAAAAAAAAAGAAGAAGCTTTTTGCTTTTTTTGACAGGGCTGATATAGACAAGAGTTTACCCACAAGTCAGGGATCCCTCGTTAAGTTTAGCTTGGCAAGACTGGCTTGTTTTTGTTTATAAATTTTGAAGGGCCAATACGATCACACCAGTTAAGTTCAAGTTTAGTTCAGTTTAACTTTTACAGTGCCTCCTTTGACATTGAGTCTGGCTTCAAAGCAGGAGAATGAGATTTAAACTGCCTCCTGCAATTATTGTTCAGTGTAGCAAAACGGCATCTTGCACAAGCTACTGTGGCTGTAGGCGAATTCACTTCTCAGCAGAATCTGTCAATACAATTTTTTTCCCCCAATAATGGTCTTTGGAATCCCTGGCAAAATGGGTTCTTGGACTTATTTTAAAATGAGCCCTTTTGATGTGCTGGTTTTGTTTTCACCTCTAATCCCTTCTTAAAAAGGGGACAGAAACCTCCTCTTGAGCCGAAACTGCAACTCATGGCATAATGAATGAGAGGTTTTCAGAGGTGATTCTGAGTGGGTGTTGTCACTTATGTCTGGTTGAGGAGAATACAGGAGATTTTTTTGTTTGTTCCTGCCCCACAGTCTCATTTAACCTTCCCACATTCACAAGTGTCTTATCTGAATCGATTTTGCCTTTTTTTAGCAGGCCTCAATTGAATACAGTTTGGTTATTGATCCCTATCCATTTCCATAGCTGCTAAACACCACCTCTATCCTTACCCCCCCAACCACCCATGCTAGTGAGTGTGGCCCATAGCACCCTCCCTATGGAGCGGTCTCACGTTCCACGTGGGTCTCCTCAGGACCGCAAGACTGTGGGCGGAGAGGCCCCTGGTCGGCGGTGGCAGGAAAATCTCAGGTAAAGCAGAAGGCACTGAAACGCTCTGCGAAGCTGGAGCTACACCTGCCTCAGCACTCATACGAAAGGGCAGTTACGCACCCTACATTTCCCCTTGTTTTCTGAGGTATTGCATACGTTAAGCAAGTGTTTTTTGTGTGTTTGGCTTTACTTGGGGAGAAAAAGAGAAACGGAATACTATTTTTTTTAAAGATTGGGGACTTTTGTTTAAAGGGCAATAACGTCTGGTTACATATGATTGGGTGTTGAATGTGACGTGTTTGAAAGGCCTGAAATGTAAAGACACGTGGGGCTGTGTCTTTGCTGGAGTTGCACTGTGCTCCCACCATCTGGTTAGCACTTAACCTTCACCAAAGCACTCAAAATAATGACAGCTTGGCAGCTGAGCATTGTATACAGATTTTTTTAAACTTACTGAAAGTTCACTTTCAAGCTGTGCCCCAAGGGCTGTGAACGTGAGACCTGCAATATGCAATCAAGTCTGTAGGAGGCCCCTAAAGTGCTTTTCCTGTGAACCTCTGCAGTCTGGAATCCCAGAATGTTCTTACGTCTTTAATACTATGGAGTCCCACCCTCCCTGTCCCACCATTTCCGTTTTTTGGCGGACAAACTCAAATTTCAGCGCAGAGAGCGAATCACCAACTGACATGGACGCCCATGGAACTCATAATGTCAAAACTGATCGTTTAAATGGCGCTCACCTGCATATATTTCTATTCCCCTGCTGTGTCCTGTTGTTTTCCACACAGGAACTTGCCCTCTCTGACACGTCCCCAAACCCCCATGGCCCCCATGAACACACACACTTTTATTTTTGGCCATTGTGAATTCGGACTTCATTAGAAGGATGAATGAGCAAGTGTTCAGTGCCGATATATGCTGGAATTCCGAGTGCTGGTTGCGGGGCAGGGGGGTGCGAGGCATTTGGCTGCCGGCTCCATATTCACCCCTGTGCTTTCCCTTCCCTTCTGCTCTAACAGAGACGCTCTGTGTACCCCCCCATGCCTAGCCAGGCCTTGTCTCCGGGGCTGTCCCAACTGTGTTCATGAATCAATCAATAAACAAAAGGACGAATCAAGAAGAAGGACCTCACAGTGGCGCACAGTTCTGAAAAAAAAAATTCTTGTGATTTATTAGATCGGGAGCATTCCATGACACGAGAATGACCCCCTGTCCCATCCCTTCCACATGGGAAAAAAAGCGAGATTCTCCTAAAAACAGGTTACCGGGAATGCTACCGAATGCTGAGAATCAGCCGAACCCAGAGCATGTGATTTAATGCATAGCCTAAATGTCACAACTTTGTTTAACGCTTGCATCACGGATTACGCTCTGACCTCACCGTCAAAAAACGAGATGAAACCAGAGATACGGTTAATCTTTTAATCCAGCTCAAATTCAATTACTGATGAGCACACACAATAGCACTCAAGCTACTGCTATTAACAGCTCATACAACAAAGGCATAACAACAGCCTTAATTTTTTTTTATCTTGTTTTGTTTATCTCCCCTGTTCTCGGCATTGCTGTAAACGGGATTACGTAATTAACCTTGACTGAGGGAAAGTCATTCACATGCCAGCCATAATGATTTGTCACTGGAATGGATTACGCCCACAGTAGACAGATCAACATCATTGAGTTTATCTCAAGGAGAATGATGCATCGCAGATTTGTGTTTCCTATCTTCATTCAGTGTGTCATGGTGTGAAAACTCAGAAGTTCAGATTGCTTCACATGAAACTGATTTATTGGTTTTCGATACGAAGCACAAAAATACTTCAGAGTAAATCATTTATTCATTTGATTCATTTGGAAAAGTACATCCCGTGTAACTTGACTTTATGACTTTATATTTTATAGTCAGTAAATAAATAGTGGCATATACAGCATATTCAAACAAACTACCCAGACACATCTGCATACATATACATGTACATATACATAGGGCTGACATAACAACCTCCATGCGACGTCGCGACTCTCCCACAGACTGAGCGCGACAGAGCACCTACGTTGTCCCTATGTATATGCGTTGTCTGGGTAGGTTAGACAACATAAATGCATTTAATGATTCTGTGAAACCAGTTGACTAAAAGATAATTAGTTACATCTACAGGTTTTTGTCGGTGAATGATACTCCCCCTCTCCAACCAATGTTAGCTCTCCTCTAATAGATACTAGCTCTCCTATAGTATGTTATGCCTTGTAGTGTGGAAAATAATCCCTGGTTCTCAGGTGAGTGTATCAGAGGATTGCATGCATGGTTGTGGTTGGCACAGTGGTGGTTTGAAATGATCCAAAAATTGGGGAAAACCATAATTTCTCAAAAATATTTCAAATAGCACACACGTCTTCCCTCTCACCTTGTTACTTTTGCAAACTCTTGTATCGCTTGTTTTGTCATCTACCTATATCCACAGACAGGTTGTGTATACTGTACATATCGTCTTGTGAGCATGGAGTAGCCATTACCCCTCCACCCATAGGTGATAGGCGGGGATAAAAAACAAGCAATCTCTCCCCTGCGCTGAAGCCAGCAGCACTGACTGGCGCAGATTCCGTTTGGCAGACGAGACAGAATCGACATTTGAAAGTATTTGAAGCGTAGTGCATTGAATGATGGTCATCTTTTGAATTAAAGACCACAAAGTAAGTAGCTAGATTGAGCCCTGATGTGCAGCTTAAGTTTTCCCAATTTTTCCCAATCCATATTGTTGCGTCTCTTTTTCTCACACTTTTTAACCCCTTCTCAAGCACCACCTTTTTCAGAAATAAAGTCAGAAATAAAATGGTTACTTCCGTAAGGTAACCTTTCCAAAAAAAAAAAAACGTAATTAATTCAAATAAAATAAACCATTTTAACTAGCTAACTTGTTGCAAGATTAGCTTGACCAAACTTCATAATTTCCCACATCAATACAAGATCATATCACGTTAATCCACAATTGCTATAATTAATAACCCTGCTGAAAATAAAACGGCATAAACCAGCTGCCCAAGCTGGATGCTGGCCATACAAGGACCATTTAACATTTCCTATTTATTTATTTATTTTTTTTGCTCTCACAAGATTGATGCCAGCCTATATTGACGACAAGGCACAGTTAGATTATAATGAGTACATTTAAGATAGGTTAAGTGTATCAGTGATTTTTGGACTGCCAGAGTCACATGGAAGGGACATCGGCCGATACCAATCTCAACTGATCTATTGGCTCCATCCCTACATACAATTCTTTTGTCCTACTGTAACATATTAGTACCTTATTTAGTAGATTTGCCAATGTTTGAAGTCACCAGGAGTCTTACATTTGGCTTACTTTTTGTAAATATTTATTGTGGGGGAGCATGACTCCACATCCCCCTCGCTGAGGTGAACTTCCCCTCATTAAAACCTGGATCCACCCCTGTGCACTATTACACAGTATGGGAGTGGAACATCTAGAAGGTGTGACACTGATTGCCATATTTGGTAGGCCATTATGTTCAGACAGATGTGTGAATGGTTGAATGATACCCATTCATCCTACATGGAAGTATGATTCCATTCATTTCTGCAATAAGAAGTGAAGATGACAGTTTGTCAGATTAGCGGCAATAAATGTACTCCTCATCTCACCAGAGCAGAAGGACTATTAAGACTTTTTTCAGGTTCCATGCCATTACTCGTTGCACCATTGAAACTCTGCAATAGAATAATTACATTAAAAGTGACACTGGCAGATTCTTCTCATGCTAGTAACTGGTTACTCTGTTTTAGTAAGCACCAAATGTTTTCATTATTATTATTTTTGTATTAAAGAGCAGGGTCATAATGATAGTTTGTTCTGAGAAAAAACTTCATTTCATTTTTGTGATGTGTTATTTTGAGTCTTTTCTGTTGAACTTCCCAGGATTAAATGTGCCCCAGTACGTTCCAGTGTGTCCTGAAAGGATTATTCCCAATTTCTCACATTGAAAATTGAGATTGTCACTGGTAAATGAATATGAACTAATCCAGCCTTTCTTATCTTTCCCTTCTTCACGTTGCTGCTGGTGGCTTTCCCCACTCAATCCAAAATGGCTTCCCTTTACTCTCGGCTGTGCTCCCTATTTAAGGTAAGAGATTGTATTAATTGATTTAGAAATATGTATGTACTGTACAGCATTTCCGCTAGAAATGTATTTCACAACGGCAGCCAGGCTTCGTCGGGAGATGGGGGGGATTTATTTTCTACTGTACGTTGCTGTTATACAGTATGTGCCCATTGTAAATAGGCCTACATATAGGATGTACCCTTGAATAATACATTTTTCTATTATTGCCATTATCGCAGTTTATTTATTATTAAGAGTGGTTTATTCAACTAGCATATTGGTCCAATTTGGAATGTACAGTGCTTCCCCTGAAAGAGAGGAATTTTCTCACTGAGAGTTAACTTGATGTGCTCTAATGATTACTGGTCTGACCTCCTCACTGTCACCCAGCTCAGACTTTCTCTCTCTTGAGAAATATTTCAAAAAACGCATCTAAAAAATAAAATGAATCTCAAACTTCTTGACTTGAGCAGCTAACGTGGCTGGCTAGCGGACAGTTTTAGGCCAAAAATTATTAGCATGTATTCAATCCTTTGCTAGCAATCATAACCAAGTTTGAGCATTTGGAGAAGCTAATTAGTAGGCCTATGTAATAATGATAGTCATTGAGGGCCTTTAACACAACTTTTTATCTCCCTTGAATAAAAAACAATTACAGTTTACTGTTGTGAATCTGCAGTCTGCTTTAAAACAAGTCATCAAACCCTTTTCTGCTGGTCCGTTTTATCTTTTCTCTTCTGAGATCCCTTTTGTGTTAAGCAATTCACTTTGTTGTAGCTAGGACTCTACTGTCTTCTTCAGTTGTTAACTAGGTGACGTTCTCTCCACAAAAACTACCTAACGCTAGTTCAGTTTCACCGCCAAAGCTAGCTAATAGTTCGGCTACATCATTCTGCATCATGATATGTTAAAAAATAGACATGTGACATTGGACAACAACATATGCAGGCATATTTTCCATCAATCTTTGCATATCGGAAAATGAAGAAATACTACTGACAAAGTACCACAGATAATTTTATTTAGTGTTTGCAATACATTCTCTGCATAAGTTTGACATGCTCTGATATGCTCTATTATACATTTTTAAATATGAGTAACCATGAACGTGTTGTGTTTGTTGAAATAAGGGTACAGTTGAAGTCGGAAGTTTACATACACTTAGGCTGAAGTCATTAAAACTAATCTTTAACCACTCCACAGATTTCATGTTAGCAAACTATAGTGTTGGCAAGTCAGTTAGGACATCTACTTTGTGCATAACACAAGTAATTTTTCAAACAATTGTTTACAGATTATTTAACTTTTAATTCACTATATCACAATTCCAGTGGGTCAGAAGTTTACATACAGTAAGTTGACTGTGCCTTTAAACAGCTTGGAAAATTCCAGAAAATGATGTCATGGCTTTAGAAACGTCTGCTAATTTACATTATTTGAGTCAATTGGAGGTGTACCTGTGGATGTATTTTAAGGCATACCTTCGAACTCAGTGCCTCTTTGTTTGACATCATGGGAAAATCAAAAGAAATCAGCCAAGACCTCCAAAGAAATTGTGGACCTCCACAAGTCTAGTTCATTCTTGGGAGCAATTTCCAAACGCCTGAAGGTACCACGTTTGTCTGTACAAACAATAGTACGCAAGTATAAACACCATGGGACCACGCAGTCGTCATACTGCTCAGGAAGGAAACACGTTCTGTCTCCTAGAGATGAACGTGCTTTGGTGCGAAAAGTGCAAATCAATCCCAGAACAACAGCAAAGGACCTTGTGAAGATGCTGGAGGGAACAGGTACAAAAGTATCTATATCCACAGTAAAATGAGTCCTATATCGACATAACCTGAAAGGCTGCTCAGCAAGGAAGAAGCCACTACTCCAAAACCGCCATAAAAAGGCCAGACTACAGTTTGCAACTGCACATGAAGACAAAGATCTTACCTTTTGGAGAAATGTCCTCTGGTCTGATGAAACAAAAATAGTTTGGCCATAATGACCATTGTTATGTTTGGAGGAAAAAGGGTGAGGCTTGCAAGCTGAAGAACACCATCCCAACCGTGAAGCACGGGGGTGGCAGCATCATGTTGTGGGGGTGCTTTGCTGCAGGAGGGACTGGTGCACTTCATAAAATAGATGGCATCATGAGGAAGGATTATGTGGATATATTGAAGCAACATCTCAAGACATCAGCCAGGAAGTTAAAGCTTGGTTGCAAATGGCTCTTCTAAATGGACAATGACCCAAAGCATAGTTCCAAAGTTGTGGCAAAATGGCTTAAGGACAACAAAGTCAGCGGCCATCACAAAGTCCTGACCTCAATCCAACTGAAAATTTGTGGGCAGAACTGAACAAGCGTGTGCGAGCAAGGAGGCCTACAAACCTGACTCAGTTACACCAGTTCTGTCAGGAGGAATGAGCCAAAATTCCAACAACTTATTGTGAGAAGCTTGTGGAAGGCTACCCAAAACGTTTGACCCAAGTTAAACAATTTAAAGGTAATGCTACCAAATACTAACAGAGTGTATGTAAACTTCTAACCCACTGGGAATGTGATGAAAGAAATAAAAGCTGAAATAAATAATTCTCTCTACTATTATTCTGACATTTTTAAAATAAAGTTGTGAGCCTAACTGACCTAAGACAGGGAATGTTTACTAGGATTAAATGTCAGGAATTGTGAAAAACTGACTTTAAATGGATTTGGTGTATGTAAACTTTCGACTTCAACTGTATATAATAATCCAGTAACGGCTTAGGTATTAAGTACATTTCTTGCGGCAAGTCCATGTTTGGTTGCAAAATTCGGAAAGTGACTTCAGTTCACTTTTTAATATTTATATTTTGGGGCAGAAGTAGCAGGGTGCTGGGGGTCAGAAGAGGCACTTGCCCCATGTGCCCATGCCTACATCCAGCCATGATGGTTAGCAAGGCGGTATCCGGGACATCTTGGATAAATGGGCAGTGTACCCCAAAGGCTCTGAACTTCGGTTAGCTGTGAGCTGAGGAGTATGCCACTGCACGCTTCATTATTGATGGGAAATTGGATAATTTTATGCACTTCACTTATAGCGGCGGTGAGAATCTTGTAACCGCGGGCCGCCACCGCTATGTGAATGTAGCTATGCTGTTTATGAGCCAGTCTGAAGGTTTTGTAATGTTAATTGCAATACATTTTAGAAAATACTGTGTACTTACATGTACATATGTTAATATAAAGCCTATAATTATATTTTTTAAAAGGGACCATTACATGACATGCATTGGTCCCATAGACCAATGATAATGATTCAAGAGACCTTAGATGTAATTTTACCTCAAAAGAGGTAAGAGTTCACTTTTGTTGGTAAGGCCTGATACACCCCATGAACTTTTAAAGCTCTTTTAATTGAGTTTTCCTACAGCTCTTTGTAATGCTCAGCAATTGGATGCCAAAATCATTATATCGCTTAAAGCCTTAATACCTGTAGAGTGTAATTCCCTACCAAGGGTCCAAGACTGGGCTTTCGTTTTGAAGCTCACTTCCTGGTTGGGCTGGGAGCGGCAATTGTGCTGTTGCTCACTAGCGCCACTGCGATTGGCTCCAGTATAGGTCTTTCACCATGTAAGTCAATGGCAGCAATGTGGTCAAAATACTCAGTCAGTAAATTTTTCCCACAAAAAAAAATTGAATTGCAATAGGTGCCTTTCCTTCATCTAATGCCTCTGCATGTGCTGATTGTTTTAAATATTGTGTCGTTTGGACAGGGTATTAACATTTGTTCAGGACCAATCAGAGGGACAGGTTGAGTCTTCTTCGGCTCCATGGAGCAGACGCAGTTTGTACATCCGGAGCCTCAATTCAGTATTTACGAGGCCGTGGAAAGGCAATGGGTGACGTCACAGTGGCTTTGTCCATATTTTTATACAGTCTATGTTCCCTACAAGCACTGATAATTCCCTCGACTAGCACTCTCCAAGTCAATTTTGGATATTCAACTTATTTGAATTGAGTTTTCATCAAGTAGCACATTTCAGGAGGTGACATACAGTGAGCACCATAATTCATTGGACAGTGACACATCTTTTGTTATTTTGGTTCTGTACTCTAGTACTTTGAGTTTGAAAGGATACAATGACAATCAGGATGAAGTGCAGGCTGTCAGCTTTAATTTGACATCCATATCGGATGAACTTTTTCGAAATTATAGAACCTTTTGTACATAGTCCCCCCCGTTTTTGACAGGGGAGAATCGTTGCATACAAGCGGCCCCGGTCAGGAGTGGGAGTTCCTACTACCGGTGACGGGGTTGTAGTGGCGAATTCTCAGGGAATTGAACAACGTAGGGGTGCAATTGCCCACTAAATTGGGAGAAAATGGGGATGAAATTAATAAATAAATAAAGAAATAAAGAAATCAACCCTCCAGTGATACGATACCCAGTAATGTGAGCTGCCAAGAGAAACATTTAGTGGTTTGGAGTGTTATAGTTACTGCTTGTTATGCTATGGCTTGCTTGGATTCACCAACAATGTAAAGTCACCTCAAAGACTTTTTTTCCCTGTACATTATCTACATTTATTAGCACCTTGTAGGGTCACATCAGTATAGTGGGTGGCATTGTATGGCTCCGACACTAGTGTGGACTCCTGGGGTGGTGACACACTTGATACGTTTTAATGAACATTCTGGCATTCACCAATGTTTTCTTACTTGGGATTTTTTCTTGGGTAGAACAGAAGCTCGGAACACAAACATCAGTTAATCCGGAAATGTTTGTAAAGACATTTTAAAGAAAGTCTTAAGAACAAATTTGTTTGTAGAGTGACTGGTGAATGAGGCCCAATGTGTCACCCCAACTGCTCTGCTCAATTTCGGTGTAGTCCAGTTGTGACGGAGACCCCGTCACGTCGGTCGGACAGTGGTTAGTACGCGCACACACTGATTTACACAGACGCACGTTTCCCTGTCCTCCCGCTCTGGCTACTATGAGTGCATGCATAGTTCGCCGACATTTAGGTTTAAACACTCGCATTACGCCACGCACATTCACACTGATGTGGGCCATACCATTGTCCTTGGGGAAAAAGGTTATGGTAACAGTGTAACATGATTTTTGTGTTATTATGTATTGAAATCCTAAAGTGGGTATTTGTTTGTTATTTTTAGGAGTATGTACATAGTGGAAGGGAATAATGTATGTATTTAGACTTCCTAATTAGTTTATTGATTTTATGATTTTGGTGGGCTGTAGTGGGCGGAGCCTACAGTTGAAAAAGGGTGTCTGATTCTGTGTTTTTGTCAGACCAGGATTGACTACTGAAGCTGCATGGTTGGCTTATGTCATTTTAGTCAGGATCCTATAGCACTGGGTGTGTACATAAATTTACAAATGAAATTTAAAAAATCCTTGCACCTGTGTGACTGCGCCATTTTTGTAGAGGGTGAGAGACGTCGCTCGGCAGACACTTCCTGACACCAGTGATTATGTGTCTTACCTTCACTAGCTGTAAAGTTGTGCCAATTATTACAATTGGTTCCTGCATCAGAAAGAATTATCTTTGTTTCTCAGTTCTACAAAGGTACTCGGTTTCAGGGTAAGTTGAGGCAGAGTAATTACAGTAAGAAAGAGCAGATATCGTGTTTCTCAAACAAGCATTCACAGCACTATTTGCAGAAAACTGCAAATTACCTGTGGTGTAATCTTCATACGTGCAAATATATATATAAAAAAAAAAAAAGTTTTTGTAGTTTGCTTCCTAGCAACCATAAGTTGATGCTACTTTAAGGATAAATAAATCACTTGAATCAACTTTCTTTGTAGTTTCAGGTTTTTGACTAAATGTCTAGCAAGATTTCTTGTGATAAATTTGTGATCCTTATTTTTATATTACGGACATAGCTGGTGCTAAAAAAATAGCAGGAACATTTCTTTAGCAATGTAGTACATGTGTCTAGAAAATAAAAACAAGCTTGTTTTGATTCTGTAGTAAAACAATGCATTGAAATTGTCACTATAGCCATGAATATTTTCTCAGGAGTTGAAACCAAAGGTTTCTCATGTCTGGCACAAGTTTAGCAGGAACACAAATCGCAGATGTTGCGCGTGCATCGAAAGCCCGTTAAAGTTTACAAGCTTTGAGGTGTGCCTGTAACTCTAAGTTTCCAGATGTGGATGCGATAAAACCCTTACAAGGCGAAAGTCTCCCGAGTGCTTCCACGCGCTTCTCTCCTGCTTAAAGGCTACCACGCCTCGCAGCGTGGTCTCAGAGAGAACCGTTGGCTTCCGCGCTAAGCCTTTGGCAGAAGCCTATAGACCGGGGGACACCAGACTGTTCAGTCCATCCCATAATCACTTTACATTGTTCCCCAGTCAACACACGAGATTGGAAATTCTGTGCTTGCGGCTGTACCCTGCAGTACGAGTTTCCGTAGTTGTTGTTGGCACCAAAACTGGGCGTGCCTCTAAATGGGGGGGCCACTCCTGCTGCTGTAACCAAAAAGGCAATTCACCATCATTGCTCCAGTAAAGTATCCAGGGGAATAATACTTGCTCTTTGTCGCATTTCGCAATAGAGACTGCAAAATGGCCACCATGCCATCAAAACGTGGTTATATGAGTTACATTTCCATACAGAAATGCAACATTTTAACAGATTATATCAAAAATATTGGGGCATCACGTCATTTGATAATATCTTTGTGCGTGAGCATACTGTACTCTCATACATTTTGTCAGCTGAAAGTAGCATGGTAATTGGAACTTGTCGTTGTAGTTGTACATGGCACTGGATATCGTAATCCATAATTCCGTCTGTGATATCACAACAGTTTCATAAGTCGAAATGAGGGAGAACATTTTTGTCTGGGGTGGTAGGGGACAGGTGTTGATTTGCTCTTGGTGACCAGGGACTGGGCGACAGTATATTCTTTCTTTGGGCACAACCCTGCGTAATAGTGGCTGTGGTTACAGAATGAGGCCGGCAGCAGCAGTATCCCAGAGGAGAGACATGATCCTGCCTGGAGCCACAGAGATGCAGGAATATCTTTTCTATTGGGCCTAATTAACTCTGCTCAGCGACTAACCCTTACATGCGAGTGAGGAGACTCTTAGGCTCTAGAGAACATGTAAGGCGGCCATTTTGGGCTGACATCCTACACACGGAGGAAGAGGAAAAATAGAGGGGAGGGAGTAGGAGAGAAGGAGAGGCCCCACAGCAGACACGAGAAGAGAATGATGGGGGGGGGCGTGGGGGGCAAATGTCCCTCTTGAAGGCGCTGAGCTCTCAAACACTGTTAGCCTCACCAGCTAATCTCTCTTTTCTCAAACTTGTCTTGGTGTCTCGCTCTCTGTCTCTCTTGTTCTGTCTTGTTCTCATCCCTCGTTCAATGGAATTCTCTTCTTAAAGTCAAAGGAAAGGGGGGTTTGCGAGATGGCCGACATCACAATGCCCATTGTAACCAGACGCAGGGCCCAGCATGATGTCCACCGAAGACAGAATTGTCACAGACTGCTTGCGCGGCCGTTGCCCCCTGTGTCTGGTGCAGCCCACCCTCCCTTTAGATACTTGCGTCCAAGCACAGCACATGTGGTAGACCATGGCCTGGGAGACTGCCTCTTCAGCCCCCTTTTGATTGGCCGTTGATGAAAACATCTGCACCGCACAGCCGACTGCAAGGTAAAACATGCTACTCAGTTGATATCCAGTTTATCGGGGTCAGTCACCATGTTTTGATAGACTTCATGCATGATCGCATCACTGCACACCTAGTTTTTTAGTGGGTTGCAGTCTGATATGCCTCCTGGATCTAGTTTTACACCTAGTAGTTCTTGCTTTGTGGAAAAAATGTGTGTGCTATGAAGTACTGAAAAAAAAAAAAAATGTATATAAAAACAAAAGGAAAACCATTTTCCAGTGATTATGACAGGGTTGTGGGCCAGTGCTTAACTTGGACTTCATAACTAAAGTCTTTAAAAGTACTTTGAAGTAGTACATTTAAAAGTACGGTTGACATTTGAATTGGGCTGGCGATGTAATATCAAGCCAGTGGTGTTTACATTTAGGAATGGATTGTCTCCCTGTCCTTTTTTGGTCTGAGAGTTGTGCTTAAACTAAGCATATCGTGAACTAACACAAAGGAGTTATTGTCTTTCACCTCCGCCCCATTTACGTGCTAATCATCGGTGTGGATACACAGTTTGAGGTCTTAGCAACGCTTGAGAGAATTCTACATCCCTGGAGCCTGTCTGTGTTTTGAAGGACATGCGGGGGCACACTGTCTTCACAGTAATCAGATGTATTACACTGCAGATATATCTTCTGAAGTGTATGATGTGTATCTGCTGTAAATTGAGCCTGGATTAATTTATATTTACTGGGGAAATGTATCAGCCTAAGTGTTTTGATAGTGAACCCCAGAGAAGGTTTTTATTGGATGTCCTCTGCAGCAGTACATCTAAATTATTAATAAGAGTTTTATTTTTCCAAAAAATTGAACATAGGAACATTTCATAATGTTTAATGGTATTCATTTGCCTACTGTCATGACATCATGTAGAACAGTGTCAAGCCCGGTCTTGACTAGCCCAAGGTCCTGTACTTCTAATACATGACCTGGTAAGCTATCCCATGCACAAATGTGTGTGATGGCTAATTACAT
The DNA here is from genome assembly GCA_029718625.1 of Synaphobranchus kaupii. Taxonomy (NCBI): domain Eukaryota; kingdom Metazoa; phylum Chordata; class Actinopteri; order Anguilliformes; family Synaphobranchidae; genus Synaphobranchus; species Synaphobranchus kaupii. The sequence goes on from CM056385.1 coordinate 439,124, forward strand.
ACAGATACGATCAGTTAGAAGTGTTTGTAATTAAACATCTGTTCATCACATTAAATCTGTTTTTTTTATACGAAGCAAAGCCACCAAATGCCTCAGAGCATACTGCAGAATGAAAAATAGTAAAAAAGCTAATTAAGTACTTTAATACAGAATACAAGAGCCGAGACAGCAGACGCAAACAGATATCGCAATTGACATCTCATTGAAAGTCCTAAACCAATATGAGTAGTAAAAAAAGATTTAAAACAAAAACACAAAACATTTATCCCATTGATTGCTTTGCAGGCAGCAGCTGCCGTGTCCAAAGCCGTTCTCTCTCCCTCTCTCTGTTTATTTCTTCATTTTTTTGAAAAAGTTTGACAGGCTTCCCCTCAGTGTCTGTGCAAGAATGCAGCTGAGTAACCGCCCGCAGCACTCTTCCTCCCTGCGCTCTTCCTCGTTTGATTGCTCCTTGATGGTGCCCTCCGTGAGCTGAACTGAAATTGCCAGGAAAGCAAAAAACAAAAATGAATAAAATAAACAGAGCTGGCTATGAAAGGCCAAGCACCACGCGGGATTTGCCTAATCCTTCAGGGTGTGTCAGAACTGCAGTGCAGCCATCACCTGGCAGCTCTGCCTGATGCCTTACGCTGTGGAATAGCACTAAAAGGCGCGCTGGCGTTGCTGTTTAGTGCAAAGCTGTTAACCCTGAGTCCAGGGTTCTCACTCTTCTCTGCTTTCAAATGCCAGTTGTTCATGGGGCAGGAATGTCAAGTCAGAGTCTGAATGGACAGGAATCTGAAGTCTGTAGCCACTGTTGCAAGGAGGTATAGTGAGCTGGTACTGATTGCCAGCATAGCTGTTTCCTGCAAGGTTAGTCCAGAGTAGCGATGGGCAAAACGCAGAAAATTGCTAAACGGTTTAGTGTTTTCCCTAGATTCTTTTCAGGTCTGGTGGTAGCATACGAACTGAAAAACCCAGAGACAGACGTGGCATGTGGGATGGCATATTGGTGCAGTCGGCTTCCGTCGGGTGGCGCAGCAGGCTATCTGGAATTTATATTTGCCTTCACATTTTTGTTTTCTCTGCATATTCAACTTAAAACAAAATGTTTGCAATGAGAGGATGACTTAATACGCTGCATTTATTGCATAAAATAGGCTGTGTAGCCTATGCCTAGGGCCACCAGTTTCTTGTTTTGCCACATGAACTTCGGTACTCCGCCCGGTTGATAGCACTTTTTGTGAAGTCACGTGTCAAACATTTATCATGATTTCATCACCCCGATCATCTACGATTACGTAAAAGTAATCGCATTAATTAAGCACAGATGATGATTCACGTGTTAAATTCAGTCCTGTGGACATGCATGTATTTAGAAGTTTTAGTTTGAAGCAGTGGGGAATAGTCACATTAAGAATGACAGCATTTATATAACATTTAATTTTGTTAAAAAATAGTGAAAGAAACAAAGAAATAAATAGTATTAATAATACTAAAATGGTTTGCAGCAGAGGCATATAAAACGTCATATACTAAGTTCAAATGAAAATTCAAGGTTCTAAACTCTGTGATTAAGTTTTAACATGGTCAGTTGTTTAAGAGTTTAACAGTTTCTGCAATCACAAGTATTATTTAGCCTTTTGTGTGAGGTTTGGAAATATTTCCTCAGCTGTATCCCAGAATTCGCCCATGGCATTGTAGTGCCGTTTTCTTGTGCTATGAATTAAGGCTGGGTGTGTGTCACGGAAGTTGCAGGTGTCACGGATTTCGTGATTTTTGCCCTTTTTTTGGCAGTTCCATGACATTTTTGCCGATTTTCCTGTGCTTTCCATGATTTTTCAGCAGTTTTTGATGCTAACTGTCAACCTTAACGTAGCATAGCCAAATGTTATTTGTATATAGTTACAACATTTTAACCAGATTGCCAAATGCTGGGAGAAACAAAGTGCAACAATGTATACAGATTGTGGAATGCGCTGGGATCAAGATTCCCTTCCTTGTCACTTGTTGCAATCAGATGTTTGATCACAACAATCAACAGTGTTGATCCCCAGCGCTCCATTCCCTATTACAGTAACACTGTCAGTGACAACAAGCACTCTATCAAAGACTCAAACATCACAATATACAACATGTTGTGCCAAAACACATTTTAAATCAGTAAAAACAGACAAATAGCAACCCTTTTTTGTTATTTTAGTAATGCAATTTTAGCATGCTCTGTTTCTAACAACATTCTGTTAAATTAAAGGTTGTATCAGCGATGCTGGGCCGAAACATAAATGATCACATTCATCTGATTTTTCTTCACGATCCGCTAGCTGCCCGCCCCATAAGCAGGCCGTCAAAAAACCGCGTCTCTGTAGGCAGCCTTTGCTCCGAGATCGTACACAAAAACAAATGGTACTACCAACCACTCAAAACCAAAATAAACAGTATTCCAACCAATCACAATGATCTGCACAAACGCTAATACTCTTATCTCGCTGAAATCTTGACGGATTTACAAACGGTTTGGTTTCTTACAAACGTTATTAACGTGGTTATAATTCTGGATGCTTGAACACTATTTTTTAAAACATAACATAATTATTCATAAAACAGAGCTGGCTCTGTTTGTTTGGGATTTCGCTTCAGAAGTGACGTCACCCAAAATCGCTGATACAACCTTTAAAGGGAAAAGAGCATGCTTTTCCTTTCCGTGATGAACCGAATTAAGCAATTTAATGCGCCAACCTATCAGTGCATTTTACTTGTCGGCTATTTGTTTCTACCGGCTGGCAACTGCCAGTTGACTTTTTTGAAACTTCAAGCACTTGTTACTGTTGCTACAGTTGCATATGTTATTTCAATCATCTGCTGCACATAGAATCTATTAAGTTAATAAAATTTATAAAATTACCAAAATAGATTAAATCCGTCTGCTTTTTTTGTCGTTTGAAGTTCCATCCATGTTAACTTTCCCTTCTCTGACTCATGCCTTAGGTCAACTAATTGTTTTTATAAGCATCTCAATTAGCCACTCAATTGTATGGTACAATGTACGTACATACTCTACGCAAGCAATGCAAACACCCAACGCAGATGTGGGACATACGCAAGCTCTTTGCTTGCATACTATAAGCGTGTTTACCGGCTTATTTTAGCCCTGTCCACTAGTTGGCAGACTAGGCTAATCTAATTGGAGCTAGTAACCTTACATCCAAAATGATTACTTTTTCATTTGCAGTTGTTAATTGAACAGTGATTGAACAGTATTTACATTTAGCGCCTCTAATGGAAACGTGTGGAATTGCACCACACGATTACGTTGCATTACAACATTTGGACTACACATTTTTGCTACACAAGAAATGCCCCTTGTGTTGCTCTTTGCGTTGTTGCGCTCGATCCTTGCATAGCTTATCTAACAGGCCTAACAATTACAAGTTTAAATCCCTGCGAGTCACATGGCCGAGAAACTGGTGGCCCTACCTATGCCAAATTGTAATTAAGACTCCACAATTGCATATCGGGTATCTTTAACAGTGTTACAAACTTCAGTCCCAAAGAAGAGTTGTTGGGGTCATTTATTTCTTAAAATGTAAGCACCAGATAATTTTAAACACTGGAAATTAAAAAAATGTGAAAGAAAAATGACTCTGGTATAAGATTATGTAATCATAAAGTATATTAATGTTATATAAATGTTGGATATCTGTGTTTAAGAAGTGTTTCCAGTACCGCTTTCGTCCCGCCTTTTTTGTATTTCATAAAATAATTGTTTTTGTCAAAACGCTGACGTCATACATGGTACTGTCAACGTTCTTCAGCTGCTTCCCAATGCAACACGCGAACAGAAATGAACAAACAGAAATGTAGATGACTACGAGCGAGAAAGAAAGATAAAGACAGAAAGAGAAAATTCAGAAAGGAATGGAAAAGATTTTAGCCTACGTGGTTAAAACAAGCAATAGAAAAAAAGTAGTAAGAACGAATAGCGGCCCATTAAATCAGATTTAAAAAATAAAAACTACACTGCACCCTGATGAAGGCATAAGTCACTGTCGAAACATGTTGGTGACTTAAAAATAAAAACTACACTGCACCCTGATGAAGGCATAAGTTACTGTCGAAACATGTTGGTGACTTAAAAATAAAAACAACACTGCACCCTGATGAAGGCATAAGTTACTGTCGAAACATGTTGGTGACTTAAAAATAAAAACTACACTGCACCCTGATGAAGGCATAAGTTACTGTCGAAACATGTTGGTGACTTAAAAATAAAAACTACACTGCACCCTGATGAAGGCATAAGTTACTGTCGAAACATGTTGGTGACTTAAAAATAAAAACTTTATAATTCCAGTTAGAGAAGTGTGCAATTTTCTTTATTAGACTACGCACAGCAGTGATATAATGCAGCTAGCCTACTGCCTATACAGTTCCCCGTCTTGCGTAAGTAAGTGCAGCACTGTTTACATCGCCAGCCGAAAGCATCACGTCCAAATACTAACTAACCCTGCCAATGCCAGTCTGATCTTCCAACGCAATTTCATTGTCCCTTGTCTGTTGGAGGATTTTCTGCATCCTGGCGTGGTGCTGCATCAGGTTCAAAGCCATTGTTGTATACCGATAGGCGCTAACCAGCTCCCCCAGTCAGTTAGACACCCAGTCCCAGCCAAGCTCTCCATAAATGCATACCGGGACACCTCTACCACCGATATACATTCAATTTCACGTATAAAAGTAGAAAGGGTTCCAGGGCATTGCAAATATAGAACATTTTAAATGATAGACATTTACAATTTACATTTACAGACCAATATTGTACACAGTACAGTGAGTACAAATACAATAGGCAAATATTTACACTTCCTCCACTTCATACATCTATGATTCTATTGTCAGCGGTTTTTCCAATGGTTATTGCAAACTTTGCTCATTTTATGTAATTTCCACGTAGTTATATAAAAAAGAAATCGTTGTCAAGATAATGGTCTAGTTTGTAAATATAATTATCCATTATCTGGTGCTTAATCTTTAAGGATAATTCATACATGGATCACTGGATATGGATGTAAATACCCTTAAATTAAAGCTGACAGTCTACACTTTAACCTCATTTTCGTTGTTTCATTTCAAATCCAATGTGCTGGAGTACAGAGCCAAAATAACATAAATTGTGTCACTGTCCAAATACGTATAGACTGCACTGTAGATATAATGATCATGAACACGCAGTAATGTTGGGTTGTATTATTGACAATGTGAACAAGAGGCACACAGTAGCATTGTGGTTCTATGAGAAAATATTAAATATCAGAAACTTTGAGAAGCCTTGGAGAAGAATCAATGAAGATAAAATAAGCCAGCATGTCTGTGGTCCACTCTACTCTATCATTACCTGCATCCCATACGCTCGCGTCTCGCACGCAGTAACAGAAAGGCACTCTCATCTCGTCAAGTTTCCCAGTCAACGACACAGCGCCGTGCAGAGGCTCCCAAGTGCAAATGACTATTGATTTCTGAATTAACAGGTATTTGGCGTTATTTTTGGCATAAAAAAAAAATATATATATATTTTGTTGGCCTGGCAGGGGTTCTCATTGGCCTAGATTCAGTTAATGTTTAGTAATTAAACGTTTAGAAGTCACACCCCTAGCATAGAGTTCCCAGTATTCTCTGCTTTCAAAAGCCAGCTGTTGATTGTATCGTTGTATGTTGATCAGTGGCCACTGGTTGGGACCCTTTACTTTCGCCAGCCATTTGCTGCTCCAAGGTGACTGGCTATAACAGGGTTTGACCCCGTTAATGGCAGTGTGAACTAGAACCTGCATGACCCAATGACATTTTTTTGTGAGGCAGCTTGGTACATCCTGCTCTAACGTGCAATCAAAGATCCAAAATGGAGGTCAAACACACAAGGATATTGCAGCATCTGGGATGCATAATTTTAGTTACACACAGTGGAGCTCAGAGTCTGGTTCTCTCACAAAAAGGAACACAGGCCGCGGCCTTCACAATTACTCCAACCGACCACAATTGAAGAGTGTTTTTCCAAACCTCACAAAGTCCATTTTTGATAAACCATATTTTTCAAGGTGGCTATTTTCTTATAAATAAAACCAGCCCTGGTACAAAATTGGGGCAAGGTGGCAAGCTGTTCTCAGTTAGCGAAGAAAAAAAAAAAAAAAAAAAGTCTGTCTGCAGTTAGGTCACCAATTCACTCAATTTTCAACTGTAGCGCCACATTTGCTCAGGCTGTTATTTCATAAACTCACGGCTTACACATCCAGGTATGTATCTGTAAAGCATCCAGTTTTCCCAGAAGAAATCGATGTAAACAACAAACAGAAAACGAGACAGCTTATCGATGATGGGAAATATACGTCATCCGGTACAGGGAATTTAAATAACATTGTGACTGTTCTGACATAATCCATTTGCTCTGAGCCTGCTTTGAATGCTTTATATGATATGTCCCATGTAACCTTGCCTCCTGCTTTGTACTGTATGAAACTGGGCAGCAGGCATTTCACAAGACATATAATAAATATAACTTGGCCCAACATGAATAGAATAAGGAATTATTACGTGAGAAACGTCATGATGGAAGACTGTCGAAGACTGTAGACTCCAGTGTTTCTGTTTGATCACAGTGAAAGCGTGAGTTTGGTAAGGAGTAGTAGAATAATTTGTTTTGTCACATGAATGTCCTGTATCACATTTATTTTTAAAAGCCTGAGATGAGCTACAGCTGGAATTAAAGTTCATGGGCCCTTGATGTGGGATGTACAGTACAGAAAAAATATTTTCAATGTACAATAGAGAATGCAACATATATTTAAAGGGAGTGCACTACTTTATTCTTGGGGAGGGGATGGGTTTGTTTTAAAAATGAAACACCAATATATCACTTTCAGCATTTCAGATTTAAAAAAAAATAAACCCAAAACCCTCAGGTTTTGTAATCCCCCCCCCCCCCCCCACACACACACACACACACACTTTTTCTCCCCTCTGTTAACCTTGCTGTAGATCATAATGCAGCCTACAATCAGCGTGGCTCGGTTTCTGCATCTGACCACAAAGAGCCAGTTGTGTGCTAGTTCTGACCGACATGGAGTCACAGAATGAGACGTGTTTGTGCTGCTTGCAAACAAAATGGAGTCGTTTTTTTCTCCCTAAATAGACTGCAGCTGTGCTGGGCTCTGATGTGTCTACCTCACCAGTGTTTCTGTTTGATCACAGTAAAAGCGTGAGGTAGACACAGCAGCTATATTGCGGTATATTGTCAGCTTGGCCGGTGAGGGTAAGACTTGTCACCTCTAGATATGTTTTTATTGTTATTTAGATTTTTTCTCCCTTTTGGAATGACCAGTTCTAACTGTGTTCTCATGTCCCTGCTGTTCCTGCAAATGAGTGTGTGCACAGCCTACGAGACAATGACTATTCTCTATGTCACAAGCCTCATAGCACGCTACAGGAGAGCTAACACTCATAAGAAGAGAGTCGCATCTCACTGCTGACCACTCGTAACCTGTAGGCTCCTGGTGAATGCACCCGAGGACCGCTGGCCGATTTAAGCCCACCAAACTGTCTCACCACTGTGGGCTGATAAAGACATAGCCCAGACTCAAATTAGCAATGCCTTCGCTACGGAGCTTACCCTGCTTTTGGAACAAACACTATTTCAGACTGAGCCACTTGGGACAACCTCTAGATTTCAGCTGTGAAAGTGAAAGGCCCTTGTCCTTCCTCAACAAGGATGGGTTTGCCCTCAATTTTATTTGCTAGAGGTAGTACAGGTAGAATGGAAACCTTTTTTTATCAATTATAGTCAGCAAGGTGTTTTCAGTATTTTTTTTTTTCCCGGACATGGCGGGTGGCGAGCCAGTTTTCGTGGATCATATGCTTTGATTTGACTTTAATATAAATCCCCCAAGCAGGACAAATGCATACTTTGCATTTATTGTGCATTGTCTATTTTCTTTTTTTATGTTAGGCTGTTTCCTGTATGTATTTTTGTTTTTAATTGTTTATGGCTTTTATTATACTGCATTGTGGTCCCGGGGGTAGGCTACTGCATTTTGTTATTTTTCTTACACCCATCTTTAGTGAGTAGATATAAACGCAGCTGTGCGATGCTGATGTGGACACAGCTGTAATATTTGTAGTATTGTATTATTTGTAGCTTATTATGAATGGAAAAGGAAGCTTGTTTGAAAAGATGTAGACTATTCACTGTAGGCTACAAAACTGTAAATAGTAGGCTAGGCCCAGTCCTAATTATGATTATCAATATTCTACGCTGTAAAAAATATCTTGTAAGAAAACAGTGAAAAGTGAACCAGCAGCATTGTTATTTTACGGGATTGCTGTTAAATAATGAGTTATTGCTGTTTTTCTACATGACTTTGACAGTGCTTTGAAAATGTATTTCTATTAAATCGATTGTGTTGTATTGTTGTAGCGATCAATGGTGCTTCTGAATAAAGACATACACCCTTGTCAAGCATGGACAGATGGATTAACTTGTATTTCTGATTTTCTTGTATTCACACACACATGACGTTGTTCTAATGCACGATTGAATGCTTGATTAGTGGAAATGTTTGATCATAATATCAATGCATAATGTCGCAAGGTGGGATAATTCGTTAACAGCTGGTCATTTAAAAATAGAAATATGCAAGTTTCTGCATGGCTATTTCAGTATATGGTGGACTTATTTTATTTTAGTTTTATTATAATATCCTAGGCTACCACACAAATTTTCTATATAGCCGAACAGTTTAGTGACCACTTTTATTGACGTACTACATATCCTATAAAAAAAAACAATAGGACTAAAACACAAATGATTAGGTATTGGTTTACTTAGTGTGTGATTTTAAACATTCCCCTGTGAAACAAATTCATTATTACACTTACACTATGCATTCTTTTGCGATATTAATGCAAAATAGATATAACGTTATCGTCTTCCACTGCAGTCCGCTGTGAGCTGTGCGCTCCTCATCTCTGGTTGGAAAAATAGCTAAATTCAGTAGCAACGCCGAGTGCGCCACGAGCTGTGCCACTGACTATGACGGCTCACCGCACGCCATGCACCAGCCAGAAAATAGAGCCCTTAATTTGTTAGGGAGATCGTGGAGGAGTGAGGTTATTGGCTCCAGGGAGTCAGCTCAGTAGGCCCCAGTTAGGCACATGGCCAGGTACGCTGCATTGAAAGGAGCCCAAAAGCCTAGTGTGCCACGCTAAGCAAGAAAGACAGGCTCACACAATGCGTATGATAGACATTGATGACGTGAGCTTGTTTGTCTCTCCCAAGAGTACGATGGACAGTACGAGTACACAGTTTTTAATCTGTTTTGAGGCCTGAGATCAGTCCTGTGAGTCTTGGTGTAGTTGGGAGAGGGCGCAACCACGTGATGTTAACCCTGTGGTCACTGTGTAGGACACAGGTAGTGACTGCTGCAAAGAAGAAAAAAAGTCCATAAGACAAGCTCCTTTTTCAGCCTCTCTTGGGCCTCCTGTTGTGTAAAGTAAATGAGGTCAGGTTTCCATTTGGCTCTGACAGGCTTTATTTGATTGAGAGCTCATCCTTCTCCGTCATGCGGAAAGACGTGAAAGTGCCTTCAGAAGAGTTTGTGTGTGTGGCTGAACTCGCATGAGCTGACACTCATGCCGTGCTTTCTGAGCAAGGCCTTGTCATGCCTTCCAATAAATTCATGCCTTTCCCTGTCCAATCAAGAGTGTGCACTCAAGAGGCACTCAAAAAGGTTGCTCTGCAAGACAATTAAACCCAGGGAGCCTGTTTTGGTCAGATGTTAAATAGCCTTAATAAATCTGCCGTGGTGCCTACTCTAGGTGTTTCCATCAAACTATCTCCTTTGGGCTAATTTTTAAACACTTATGGACATTTTTCAATTATTACGTTTAGTGTCAAGGTAGACATGCATTTTAAGAGGTTATTTCAAGATTAACCCCTACAATTACATAATTAGTATGATTTTTATCAGATCAGCATAGTTTTGTAAACCCATTCAGTTAACCATTTCATCAAGGCAAATGTAATCTTTTTAATTGCAATTTGCTATGGTTAAACGTGGAACATTACCCAGTTACCATAGAAACGACATATGGGACTAGTAGATGGTGAGTCTCGTGAAATAAATTAGGACTTCCGTGAGGGAAATTACATTGCATTTTATGTAATTACTCACACGATTTTCTTGATAGATGCACCTATGTTAGAAAACAAATTTCACATTGTGAGGAAGGAAGCTGCAGAGAAACCGTTGGCCATATTACTCTCCCAGTCTTAATGTTACTGCACCATTTCTGTTGCTATTCTGAGGAACAGGAGTCACAAGTAAAGTCGGTCCAAAAAGTGGAATAATATTAAAACGTAGCCAGGGTTGTTTAAACTTGGTAGTTAAATTACCACAAATAACTATTTTCCATATTAGGGATGCACAATAATATGGGAGTCGTATCAGTATCGGTATGTACTTACTGTACGTCACTTTGGATAAAAGCGTCTGCCAAATGAATGTAATGTAATGCAATGTGGTATCTGCCGATAAGATAAGATTATGGACGACAAGATTACGCAACATACACGTGCCAGAGAGGGAATGCATTTGAAGTCCCGCTGATGCTGTAATTTAAGTAATAAAATGGACCAAGCGTACCGCCTAAACCTCTTTTATTTATTATTTAAATTATTTCAAATGTATTATTTTACCAGCTAAACTCACAAGCAAAGCTACACAGAAAATCTGTAGCTCTCTAGCCTCATGTTCTATGTTTACTAATAAAGTAAGCAAGTATTTTCTTATATAAATAAAATTTATATTGTTACAATTTTCCTTCATAAGTCCATGTCTGTGGTTTTCTACTTTTTCTATAAATGTGGAAACTTGGTTGCAGTTTGCATTTGCGTTATAATGTAAAATAAGGAGATAGCAACTTGAGCATGTCCAGTCAAAAATAGGCCCCGGAATTTCCATATTGAACAGTCCATATTCAAAATCGGATAATGTAAACGTAGATTTACACTTTGGGGTCGATTTACTAAAGGTTAGCGTGGACAAAATCAAAACTGTTACTACCCGCAAAAAATCGTCAGAGGTGATCAACTAACGAGGCACGAAGAGCCTGAATGAATATGCAAAATTGGTCATCCCATGTTATTTAGCAAAATAGTGGGAGGAGTTTACGCGAGTAGATGACTTTAGTACGTGTAATGTGATTTACTTAGCCCATAAGCAATTTTGGAAAAGGTATTGTGCATTTTAGTGCGAATGGGAAGCAGGTATTAAAAGACATGTAATCGATAAGGTGGTGGCTGTCATTGTAGCAATTAGGAGACATCAATCAAAGCCCACAACGTAGAGAGCAGATATTTTCCACTCCTGTAAATGTCTTTGGAATATCAGAGCCAAAAAATATTAGATGCATATCGCCCAACTAGTGGTGTCATTTTACTGCTTTTGGGCAAAATAGGGGAATTAGGGCAAGTCACTAGAGGAAACCAGCTTATGACAGCTATTGATCTGCCAGTCCAACCGTTCAGGTGCACTGTCCCTGGTTCTTAACTCTTTGACAGGTACGGACACACTGGTTTATCCATTATATTCTTACCTTTGGCGAGTATGGACACACGGTGTGTTTGGGTTAACAATAACCAAATGTGATTTTGTAACAACTGGGGCTAATTAACTTGCCCATTCTAGCTAACACTCAAAATACACAAAAGGTTAATTTGTGGATACATACATCAGTAAGAACAGTCAGAATAAATATGCATTCTTATTTTTTTTATACAATTGTTTTTATTAGTTTTTATACACATACAGTGACCACTGACCAGACAGTAAACTATGTAATACTTTCTGATCTGATATTTTAAGTTAAACCATTATCTATTCAAATTCAAGTAGACATTGGAGACAACAGAACAAAAATAGTAAGACCATTTCCAATGTCTTACACTCAATGAATCCCCTTCCCCTACAAATCCACTCAAGACAACACAGACAAACAGCAAAATCGACAAAAAATAAATAAACATAAAAATTAAATTAAATTAAATTAAATTAAAAATACTTCCCTCATCGAACCGCTGGCTGATTTAGCATAAAATATAAATTTTTAATCATGAAGTAAATCAGGTTACAGAATACAATAGTAACTAGTATTTGAATCAGACAAGCAATACAACGTCTATTATAATAAACGGTGAATAATGAAGCAAATAAAAACTATCAAAATAAAAACCCATCATCAGATGGAAATGTGATTTTATGTGTTACCAGTAGTGCTGGTAAATATAGTTTAAGACATAGAGTGAAACAGTTCGTAATAAACCGCCAGCTTGTTCAGTGTAAGCCTATAGCTAACCATTTCAAACATGCAAAATCACATTTATATATGGCTGTTTGCAGCTGGAGTCATTTACATGATGTCTCTTTGTTGATTATGTGCAAATGCTTTGGGGTGCGCGCACAAAATAACGCCCCTTATTTGGGATCTTAGTAAATTCACCCCTTAGTTTGTGTTCCAGCTATTACGGAAGTATTAGAAGTTAGGAGATAATCGATTAGATAATGTTTCATTGGTATTGAAGGCAGTGAAAATATCATTTTCAAAAAGCAGTTGAAAAAATGTAGTTATAATGCATTATCTACAGAAACCTAAGTAATAAAGAACAGACAGTCTAAAGACATCTGAATTTCACTCATATCAGTTGTCAAAGTTGGCTCAGTTTTCCTCCTGCTCATGCAAAACAAATAATGAAATAAACAAAGGGGGGAAAAAATGCGGAAACCCGTGACAGAGATGCTGTTGAAACAAGCTTACAGATAAACCAGAGAGCAGGAGCCATATGGCGTGATGGAGAGAGAGAGAGAGAGAGAGAGAGAGAGAGAGAGAGAGCGAAAGAGCGATGGCGGGATAGATCAATGAGCCTGGGATGTGACGGGCTGCCATCTTGTGCTTTCCCCCAAGGGGGAACAGGGAGAGCCAGCCTCATCCATCACACCATCCCCACTGTATCTAATCAGATCTCCTCCAAAGTGCTGCGGAAACCTGATTAAAGGTTTGACATGGGCTTTTATAGGCTCGCTCTCTGTCTCTGTCTCTGTCTCTCTCTTTCTCTCTCTCTATGTTTCTGTCTCTGTCTCTCTTGGAACTTCATGGTCGCACTCTCTCACAGCCTCTGGAAAGCATCCAGCATTTATTCAAGTGTTTATGAGTGATGCATTTCTGATCTAACTAGCAGTCAAGTTTGTCGCACTACCAACCTATCTGAAACGACGCAGCTCTAGATGTTTAAGAAAAAGTGTCAGACGAGCTCGCATTCTTTTCAGTATTTCTGAAAAGCAGCTCATCATCGCGGTCTTAAACCACTCAATTCTACACAATAACAGTCTGTACGGCGAAAGGGATGTTAGAAAACTTGCGGCTTGGAACAGCCCCCTTGTCGCTGCATGTGATTAAAACGTTTTAAAGAAAGTCTTAAGAACAGAATGTTTTGTAGAATGGTTGGTGAATGAAGCCCACCACATGCGCTTACAACACCCCCTTGTCGCTGCATGTGACCAAGTACAGTGTTTTTGTAGCTGTCGCGAGTACATGGTGTGAACCAGGCGTTACAGAGGGGGTACGCTGGTGCCGACATTGGTGTTGTGGCGTCAGGAAAAGAAGGGGCCGGTCTCCAGGTACACGGGGAAGATGTCAGGGAGCCTGTTCAGACATGCTGTTTTGGATAACAGTAATTATGGATTAGAGGAGGTGTGAGGGCTTTAATTAATTCGGGAGCCTGAAGATTTTCTTCTTGGAAGCGGTGGACATTGCTGGTGGAGAAAACCAAACAAACGAATGAACAAATAAAGGCGATTAAGTTGGCTAGAGTGCAGGATTTACAGCAGATGCTCTTGGGGGACGGGTAGTTTTACCTCATTGTTTGAAGAACATTGAAGGCTTACACGGTTTTTTGGCAGACAAACCTGATGGCAAACAATTGTTGATATAATGTAATTATGTATTATACAATTGTAATTTGTGTTTGATCTATTTTCCCTAATGAAACCAATATCATAATATCTGTTCTCAGAAGTGGGGCTTTCATCACCCAGTTGTTCCTAGTTTTAAATCATGATTTTGAGGGGCACATGTTTGATTGGTAGAGGCAGCCTAGCCGTCACCAATTTTTACTCACAGTCCTTTGAGCTGTGCCCAAACAGGTTAAATACACTGCCTGGCCAAAAAAAAAGTCGCCGTTGCACCCGTCATGCATAGTGCTCACTATACAAACCTCTGGAGGCAGTGTTATGATCTGGGTTTGCTTCAATTGGTCAGGTCTAGGCTCAGCAACGTTATGCAGCAATAAAATGAAGTCAGCTGAGTACCTGAATGTACTGAATGACCAGGTTATCCCATCAATTGGAATATTCCAGGACGACAATGCCAAGATTCATCAGGCTCAAATTGTGAAAGAGTGGTTCAGGGATCATGAGGAATCATTTTCACACATGAATTAGCCACCAGAGTCCTGACCGTAACCCCATTGAAAGTCTTTGTGATGTGCTGGAGAAGACTTTACGGAGTGGTTCGACTCTCCCGTTGTCAATACAAGATCTCGGCCAAAAATTAATGCAACTCTGGATGGAAATAAATGTTGTGACGTTGCATAAGGTTGTCGAAACAATGCCACAACGAATGCACGCCGTAATCAAAGCTGAAAGCGGTCCAACAAAATATTAGAGTGTGCGACTTTTTTTTTGGCCAATATTTGCGGTTGGGGGGGGGAAAAAAAAAACTACCGCTGCACAACATTTTACACACAAGCTTAGGGAGGGACCGATCGATTGGCATTAGCCGATTTCCCTTCCATGTGACTCAATCGGCAGTCCCAGAATTCACTGATACTTTTAACCAATCTCTCGTGGAAATGCGATACTATCTCTTCCCACAATGCTGCTTGCTGAACGTAATTTTTTGCTTAGCGTAGCTGCTTCTAATCTCATCACTTTTTCAAAACATTTAACTTTAAAAACACATTGTAAAAGAGCAAAGGCAGAGATAGAATCAATGAGTCTCATTCACCAATCACTCTACGAACACATTTGTTCTTAAGACTTTCTTTAAAATGTTTTTCGAAACATTTCATAATTAACTGATGTTTGCGTTCTGAGCTTCTGTTCTACCCAAGAAAAAATCCCAAGAAAACATTGGTGAATGCCGGAATGTTCATTAAAACGTTTTAAAGAAAGTCTTAAGAACAGAATGGTTTGTAGAATGGTTGGTGAATGAAGCCCATTGCGTGTCCTGTTTTGAGATGTCACTTACTGGCCATCAAAATCATCAATTATATTTATGCCAGTTTGTTGTTTGTATTTTTAAGAGAGAGACCGTCTGTTCCGCCTCTTTATTGATTCCGTCTCTGGTGGTCCCAATCTTGCCATTCCATTGGCCCAAACTCACCACACTGGAATGTCCAGGACAAATTTCCTTCTGGACAATAAAGTCTATCTTATCTTATCTTACCATGTAATTA
Source organism: Synaphobranchus kaupii (assembly GCA_029718625.1). Taxonomy (NCBI): domain Eukaryota; kingdom Metazoa; phylum Chordata; class Actinopteri; order Anguilliformes; family Synaphobranchidae; genus Synaphobranchus; species Synaphobranchus kaupii. The sequence goes on from CM056385.1 coordinate 454,659, forward strand.
ATAAAATGAAAAAGTGATGTTTTACACCACAGAAAAAATGTGAACTAGGTTTTCGCGGTGTTCGATTTCACCGGTGGCATACTAAAAGCATATTAAGAGCTGTTGAAATGCTGCCACATCCAGATAATTTTTTTATTCTCCTGAATTAAAAGCTGTTCAAATGCATCCACATCCAGATAATTTTTTCATTTTCTTGAATTAAAAGTTGTTCAAATGTTCTACAGCTTTGTTGCTACTGTTAGCTCAGGAATGCATTCATTAAATTTTTTTAATTTAGAGTGGTTTTCTCAATAAATTATTACAATCTTAAATCTTCTCCTTGAATTTTGTAACTAATAATAATAATAAATTATTTCTAATAAAATGTATACAAATCAGTATTGGCCAAAAATGTGAAAAAAAATTAAATAGAAAATCGGTGATCGACAAGGTCGAAAGCATGAAAACTATTCAAGGTGGCACAATTGGCTGCTGAAATTTTGCTTGGAACCTCTTCAAAGTACACAAGTTTGAGCTGGCTGTTTTATCATGCATTTCACACATGGCCTCGACACCAAATGCCATTTTTTACACCCAGAGTATCAAGTGCATGATGAAGTGTATGAAGGTGTTGTGATCTCATGAGGAACGGGGCCCAATGACGTGCAGTATGTTGTCCCTTCTGGCATTTTACTGCCTAAAATAGACTTCAATTTCAGGCCTGGCAGTTGTGAACTTTATATTGGATAGTAACACTGAAATGTCCCGCTTTTGCCATTAATTGTGGCCGTAGACATTGCTCAGCTGAAAAGACTGATACTCACATATATGAGCAGCTGTATTAAAATGCTCAGTCTCCCTGAATGGCTTTAATAGTGGAAAATTATACGTTTATCGATTTTCTGTCAGACGCTTGGCCCAAAGTCCGAATTGCAAATCTGTTTCAGGTCATTAGACGTAATGTGCTTATAGAGCTTTTGCTGATATATCAAGAGCCCTGTGGTGCTGGGTTAACAATGAAAAGAGCCAAGAGTCACAAGCAAAGTTAATTTAAATAAAAGACAAGCAAAGGTGCTGATTCATAGCTTTTTTAACTGTGGGACACATTGGTGAGTGGCAGTTAGTGCTATGAAGCTCTGCCTACTGAGGTCGACTCAGGCATATAATGCATAACAAATGAATCAAACTGTTTACCAGGGGGGTCATATATCTTTCTTACATTTAGGCTACATTTCAATATTTAGCAGAGTGACTTACACAGCTTGCATTTTTTTTTTTTACATACAATCCTTTAATGCAGCTGGATATTTAGCAGTTTAGGTTAAATAACTTGCTCAAGGGTACAACAACAGTGCCCCACCTGTGAATCAAACACACAGCCTTTGAGTTACAAGCTCAGTCCCCTAAACCTTATACTATACTGCCACCCTTTATGGTTGTCTCTCCAACAGCTCCAGCTTAATTGTTGATGGTCTTTCTTCAAATATTTTGGTATATGGTACATCACATTAAATTAAGAGAGGACTTTTGCTCTATATTAAAGAAACATTTTGTTGCCATAGATTTTTTTCAAAAGGCACAGGTTCGTATGTCCCAAGATAATTAACTTAAATGGGAAAAATAAAGTCAAGCGACTTTGTTGGAATATAAGTCCACTTACACATAGTCCTCAAGCAACTGAATCTGGCATCCGTGCACAAAATAAATTGGTTCTAATGCCTTGTTTGTGTAAGTTAATAGCCTGCTCAAAGATAATGAGCTCTGATTGGCTAGTGCCACCTGCCAGTCATCTAATTGAATCTGGCTATTGGTGCTAGATTGGTGTAATGCGTACATTACAAAGAGTACACTCTGGCCTTCCAGGGCGCAGTGTGGCAGTGGTGCAGACGTGAGGAATCATTTGTATGGTTTTAGACTGTATGCTGGGAACTGATTGCTAACACAGGGAAAGGGGGGGGGGGGGGGGGGGGGGGGGGTTGTGCATTCATGTACAGAGAGCTTTGAAATGAGTGGTCAGTAGTGTGGTTATTAACTGGCTGGAACCCGTAAGAGGGGGGTGGTGGGGGGGCGACGGGTGAGGGATGGCGCTTCCAGGGAGCAGAACACTAGCGGTTGTGGTTAGTGATCACGGTTACCTAGCAACCAAGGGTAAGTTCGGAATGGGAGATCTGAAAAATATTGGCCTTCATTCCCCAGTGGGATCAGATGAAGAATCTCTTTGCTGCTGCTATCAATATGCCTTTTATCAATAAAATATTGAGGTAATAACCCATGTTTTCAGCTTTGCTTTTAGACACACCACTGAGAAAATAAAGGCATCATTCACAGAGAAAAAATAGTGAAAAGGACTGAATCCTGCACCATTGTTTGTAAGCAATAATTTCTCATTATGATGCTCAGAGAACAGTTATGATTATGATTGTGTTAATCATTTAGCTGCAAACGAATGGGAATTTGGCCCGTCTTACAAACCTTGGCAGTTTGTTACACTCGATTCCAAGAAGCACTTGTATCGGTATGCGGGTGAATCAGCTCTAACTGTCCGGCATGCCAAACACCCACACCATCTGGTGAAAAATGACCTCATTGCTTACTCTTATGCCTGTAATCATATCACATATCAGTGTACACCAGCATATCAGTATTTTGAATACCAGTTTAAGTACAGTACACAATGTCCAATAGGTTATGAAGTCCTTGAAAGAGACTAAAAAAACACTACAGAGAAACTATAAAGAAAAGCCACCCTACTCCTCCCCTGGAAAGACAACAACCCCTCCGTCTTCGATTTGGAAATCGTCCACAGCTGGTAGCTAGGATACGTTTTCTCATCTGTCCCGAGTGGGTGGAGTTTGCTTAATCCCGATCCAAGCTGAGGGCACAGTCACCTGTTTTTTTTTATTTTTTATGTTTTACCAATGGGCGTGATTAATCTCTGTGATTCATAAAAGGCAATCCTCAGAGTGTCAGCACTCCCCAAGCCCGCTCACCCAAGTGGAACGTTCTCACTAGCCTAATAGCCCCCTTTGGCGATATGAAAATACTGCCAACTTGTAAAATATGGCATTGGTTTGGATTTAATTTATTAAGTAAAAAAATATATTTTATATACAGTTGGCATACAGTATTAGATATCTACAATACAGTAGGAAACGCACACATAAACATACAGAAATCGAATATACTGCAATATATATATTGTAATGTGTGGATTTTTAAAATCGCTTTATACCGGTAATACATTGCAATATCTGAAAGCAGGAATAAAGTAACGTGTGTATTTTCCATATATGGTGAAGCGTTCCAATATCCTGATAATTCAGTATATTCCAGTTCTGTACAGGGTGAGCCTGGTCATTAACTGTTAAATACAGTTTTAATTATGGTGGGCTCGCGCTTATAAAGTCATATCTCTGCACACTTCCTTTGTGAATGTGGGCAGCAGTAGACATAAATCAGGTACCAGAACAGCAGCAAAATTCCTTTAAGCTGAATCACCTGTGTCCTCGTAAGACACGTGGAAAGTTTTCTTTGGTCTCGCACGTCTCCTCTAGCAGTCTTGTGTGTTGCGTTTAACCCAGATGTACTGTCTTTGCCAAGCAGATTTCCTTGTGCCTTCTATTAAAGAACCGTGAAAAATTGTCTTTATCACCAGCTTTTTTCTTGTTGCTTTGTGAACAAAGAGAACAAAGTTGTTGTTTGAAAAGCACAGAGAAGCGATCCAGGAGTCAGGCTTGGGAAAAAGTGCAGGAAAGTGCCCTGAGTGTCTTTAGCAGAGCGGTCCAAAGTGAGGAAAACCAACATGAGAGATAACCATTTTAGAAGTTTAATTGATGCGTGGCTCAATCACCCAGATTCTGCCTGAAATTTTCATTAATTTCCTTTTCATCCCCAGGAAGTAATTTAGAGAAAGAATGTGAGAGAGAGAGAGAGAGAGAGAGAGAGAGAGAGAGAGAGAGAGAGAGATCCCTCAACTCACTTTTGTTTGGGTCAGATGTGTTGTTTTTTTTCAGATGTCTGTCAAACCTAACTGGCTTTGGTGAAAAAGAGCACGACTCCGCTCCCCCTATCCCTCACAGCCACTCAGTAGAAATTTAGAAAATGAGGGTAAAATACAGCAAACTCCTTATTGAGAAATAACATTGAGTTGAAAATGCTGGTGTCTTTAGACAGTGGTCGTGCTTTATAAAATTAAATGTCTTTTTAGGCTCTTTTTGCATTATCTTAAATGATTATCTGGGTATCTCGCCAGCAGACCACACCTAACGTCTTTACCACGTAAATGTAATGGATTTGGACTGGGAAAATTGTTAATGCGATCACTAGTTCATAATGGCTACCACTGATGCATCTGGATCCTGTGAATTAAATTAAATCTGACCTGTCTGGTGAGTTTTAATTCCATTTTACCACTCATTTTTGTCTCATGGTCTGGGTCTTAAGGATTTGAGTCTTATTAAATTTGTTTTCTTCTGGAGAGCTAACATTTGTCAGAGCTAATGCACATACTGTATTGACGTGGCTTTGCAAGGCCTACACCACCATCACCACCACTGCCGCGGTTGTTACGCAGAGTTCATGACAGCATTTTTTCACTTGAGGGAGCATGTTGTTCCTTTTACCCCAAGTGGAAAAATGAAAATAGTTTTCTTGGCGTCCTCAGAACACTGCACTCTCACAGTTGTTATTTGATAAAGAACATGGTGTTCATATTCAAGGGGTTTTCAGTTATTATGTTTCAGCAGTGATTTATCCACATCAAGGTTAAGAATCTCACATGTCATGTTCAACTTTGTGTTGTGGTTGTAGGTAATCATGGTACAGCTTTCTTTTTAATTTTTTCCTCTCAAATTCAAAAGCTTTTTACAAAAACAAATCAATGCCACATTTAGCTCTTTCACTTACATCTGAGTTCCTGCTAAAAATAAATAGAATACTTTGCTGAACCCTGCAAAGGAGATTGTTACAGTTATTTTCTGTCCGAGCTTTCCTTACTGCGAAAGTATAGGCTAGTTGCTGGAAAGTGCATTGTTTGGAGGGCAGCTCAAAAACAAATATTTCATGGTATGGTCTGTGGGTTTAGGTTTTTTGGTGGGGCGGGGGGAGGGTGTTTCCAAGTGAAACGTTTCAAGTGGTCTTTTCAGAACTTTGGGCTGCATTTTGACGCTGGGGAAATCTTCCCCTTTGTGCTGCATAAGGCCGGTGTCCGGTTCGTTGTGCTATATGCTTTTCCCTCCATTTTCTGGGGGCCTTTGTCTAGACAGCTGTCTGCAGCATGCCCCTTTGTGCTCTGCTCTGAGTGCCATACATTAAGGCCCAGGGAAAAAAAAGACCCCCAGTCTCCACCAGCTGTCAGATGTATTGTCTTCTCACAGTGAAACATTACCAGGGACCAGGCTCCCCAGCAATAAAACCAATTTCTCCTGCGCCACAGTCAGGATCCATGATTTATAATTAGAGTCATTGAGTTACTGCCATTTTATTTCCTTCTCCAGCTTGTTATTGGTTTGCATGCCTCAATGACAGAATGGCAGAAGCTTAGTCATATCCATTATATCTAATTACAATTGGTTTATCATCATTTGGAGCATAAGCATACTAAATAAAGAATTATGTAACTCCTCATTCTCTTCCTTTTTTCAACTCTGAGGAAATGTCAACCTTATTTAGTTTTTTAGCATTACAGGCATTTCGCAGACGTTCTTATCCAGCATTTTCAGCATTTCTTTTACATATATTATCCAATTATACAGCTGGATATTCTGAAGCGATTAGGTTAGGTACCTTGCTCAAGGGTACAACGGCAGTGTCCTACCTGGGAATCGAACCTGCAACCTTTCGGTTACAAATCCAGTTCCTTAACCATTATACTACACTGCCGCCCTCTCGTCTGCGTACTAGTGCTCGTCTCGTCTGCAACCGCCTCTTTCTATTTGGCAGACAAGCAGGCACCCTGTCCCGAAACGTTTGAGGTCAGACACTGCTTCTTTTCACTCCGCGATACAGCTTGCGCGGGCAGGCCGTGGGCACACCATTGAGCAGAGGAGGTTGGAGGCGCTCGATGAGTCACAGACAACTCTCCCTACCTGGGCGACGACACTTCGCATAACAGATCTACCAGAGGAGTCCCTCCCATGTCTTGAAACCCGTCGACAGAAGCGCTCCCTCATTGGGTGATGCTACAGCCAGTTATACACATCTGGTGCCGGCACAGACGCGATTGGATTCCAGGCCGTAGGGCGAATCAGTCACACCAGAACCCGGCGGCTTTAACAGCGTGAGCCATCCGACAGCCCCCGTTTCACAGTTTGACTGCTGAAAGAGGACGGCTAAAACAGGCCCTACCCTGGCAGCTTATTTTTCTGCATCTGCTGAATTTTCAGCCTCCCTTTAGAGGGTGTTAACAACAAAAGCCTTGTGTTCTTTCACGGTCGTTTTAAATTCTTTATGACCTTGTGCGGGAGAGACACTAAGGAGATGCAACTGAACCGTAAACACATCCCCCTCCCCTTGGAGGAGGCTGGAGTTATTCTTTGACCATTTTTTGATGAAAGACTATATTGCTTAAAATGTTATTTTTTTGTTTTGTGCTGCCTCCCATCTGACAGAACCTCCCCTGCCCTCAAAGCAGCTGTGTGGCTATTTTGTTTTGCATGTTTCATGGCCTCATAATTTGCCTCCTTTCTGACAGGACTTGCCAGTTGGGACTCCTGGGCTCACGCTGCCCTCGTTTGCCCTTATGTTAGAGCTAGAACCATAGACTTAATTTTCTCTCACACATCCGCAAAGGAATACAACTCTGTTTATGGTGCAAATTTTAAAAAAAGGCCCCGGCCCACCCAAGACGTAAATATTTCTGTGCAGTTTCAAACCTTACTGTATATTTAAAATCTAAAAACAATAGCAAATATTAGAAAATAATAGAAAATGTAGCTATAGCTGTATGAATGCAATAATATTTGGTGTGGATATAGCCAAGAGCAGTTACCTCCCTGGCACAGTGCGCCTTGTGTAAATTCAGTCTAGCGGTTAGTGGCAGTCCACTATAGCTCATCCTTCACACACAGTACATTCTATCCACGGTTGAAGTAAACGCACACTCTTGAACACCATTTCACTCCTTTCACTTGTACATCGAGTTAGAATCTTTAAGTGGGAAATTACACCGAAACGCCGTTCTGTCACCCTGAAATTTGGCATCGCTGACAAATGACATCAGTCGAAAGGGGAGGGCGACAGTTTGCATATCTCTGGGCCATTACACACGGCAGCGGCAACCGGCACCGCCGTTTACACGGGTGACTCTTGGACTGTCACACCAGTCTCCGAGCCCAAGGTTTGCCGGAGCCTTTGTCGATAAGCCCTGCTCTCTGTGCACTCCCTCCCTCGCTGTGTTTGTGGCTATTACATCTCTTTCACGGTTTCGATTGGAAGTGTCGGGCTTCCCGCATCCCTCTGCATTTGTGGCTTTTTATAGAGTGTCTGAGCGACACTCAGTACTTGCTTCCTAAATTATCTGTACTGTAATTTGTCTAAAGCCGAGACTTCAAATGTCATCTGTTTTTCGTTTTTTTCTTCTTGCCTCTGCAGACGAAAGGTTGGCTCTCCGCCACGCTTTGTCTGGCTGTAAACTGGCTAAAGCTAGTGGCTGCTGAAGCCCTGTCAGCTCAATCAACCCATTTACAGCGGATCCTGTAAAAAATAAGATCTTTTTATCTTTAATGATAGAGATATTGTTTGCAGAGCTTTTCTTTTCTTTCTTTAAAAAAATATACATTTCCTTTGTTTCCAACTTTTTCCCAACAGCTGTACACACTTATCCCGTTTTTTTTCCCCCCGGCATGACCCAACGGCAGCTCGGCAGACGTGGTTTATTTTATATTGTGGGTATCATGGAACAGCCCGGGTGGAATAAACGCATCAGGGCCGTGCTGAAGTGAAGACTCTAGCAGACGGCGAGGAAATAAAGTACGTGCCTGGCTCAGCAGTGCAGGAACTTCAAAGGAGGGGGCCCGCTAATCTTTTCTCCAGAACCACGCGGTGTGCAGCGTCTGCCTGCCGGACTCCCCGGGCCCAGCAGCGGCAGGGCAGTCCTGCCTCGACCCTCTGAACACAGGCCGCCCCGACTCTTCCGCCTCACGAGGGACCAAGAACCCGTGAGGGGAAACCCGGTCAGCCTCCGCCGTTCAGAAAGGGGGGCGGCTCGATGACGAGCGCTCGCCTTCCTCGACCCTCCCGTCTAGACACGATTAAAGTTCATGCAAGGCAGCCCCTGTACAAGAGCGTCATCCAGAATGCGCCCTCACCTTTCAACGGACTGGGATTAAACATCCCGTGAAATTCCGGCTCGATTTAAATGGGGCGGCGAGATTCCGCACTCGTTCTTCCCGTGCCCTCCCGCCGGTGGTTCCAGTTCACCCAAGAGCTATCCCTGAAGCTGCACATTCTGGCACCCGGAGCGATTATGGGGAACGAAATCATGCATTACCTCATGAATCTAGAGCGGTTTACTCCCACAGCTTATTCCTGGTGCAGAAATGACCGTAAATGTCCATAATCAGAAGAGCACAACTTGTTATCATATATTTTATTTTATTTTATTTGCAGCCGGTGTGAAAATGCAAGCTTCAGTAGCACTGACTGAGCTTCTATGGGTAATCTGGGTGCAGAGGGAAAGGGGCTTAGCCCATCCTTCCCGAGGCACATTTGTGAAGTTTTCTTTTCGTAAGCTTTTATGAAACAATAACAAATAAGACACATTGAGAAGTTAAATAGTTCCCAGGAGCATTCGCCGTGTCACGCTTAACCTTTCACTTCAACCCCCGCCCTTCCCCCACCTCCCTCTCCCCTCTCAAATTTACTGGCAGTATAGGGAAATCTAATACAGCCTGTTCCCAGTCTTGGGTTTCCCGCTCTGGCTGCTCTCTCCCCACTCCTTTGTCTCCTCGCCACTGGAGAGGAGCGGGCTTCTATAAAAAACTCAGAGGAGGAGGAGGAGGAGGGGGTTACTGAGAGGTCAGGATGGAAACGCTGGCTGGGCAACCACTTCGACCAGTACCGAACCAGTAAACTCTAAAAATTCAAGCATCGTGTCACTTGGAATCATGAATTAAGAAATGAATGCGGTCGCCGGTATCCCTTTTTGCACAAATACAGACTGTCCAACGACTGAAAGCTGCAAGCTCTGCTGTTTCAGTTTGTGAAGTGTGAAGAAAGCCACAGAACTGGCTTCTTTTGGCAGAGCTGTGCAATATCTTTTGGGACGAGAGGCAGTCAAACAAAACTAAACTCAAGTGAAACAGGGCCCCAACCCAGTGTGTCATGATTCATTAGTCAGCTGACAGAAATGTGGCTTTGTTCACTCAGATCGATATGGGCATGAGGCAGCCAGTGGCAACAAAATGTGTTATACATTAATTTTCACATCTTCATCATCTACTGCTTATATACAGCAGTAAAAAGGCACAATGCAGAACAGATAAGGGACTCTCCTGAATTCCTATTTCTGGATTAATGTTGGTTTTTGTCATACAGGCAGTACTTTGTGGGTTTTTTTATTTTTAGAAAGACCAAAAAAAAAAGAAAATTACCCTGCCTAATGTGAAGGAAGAGGCAGCCAGAGCATCTACATTTTTTTACATTTTAGTCATTTGGCAGACGCTCTTATCTGACCTGGTGTAGCCCCCACAGCAGGGAAAGAGAGAGATCCGGGATCCGGAACGCAGCACAGGAAAGTGCGAGTTTTACTCGACTCGGGCCACGTCGTGCCACATCAATGAATCCGCAAGCCAGTTTCCTGTGTGGCGCTTATTCACTCTGACAGCCCTCGTACGCAGCCCATAAAAACGGCATCAAAAGGCAGTGGCAAGACTGTCCATATTCCAATAATATGATGCTTTAACAATCTTGGAAAGATTGTTTTATTTACATTTGTATTGTCTACCGCTGTATAACAATTCACTGGCTTGGATTAGAATGTAAGGATCTGCTCTCCAAAGGGCCCCAGTTCTCTGGCAGCTTCGGCTTACATTTCTTTCTTGTTCTTTAAAAAAAATAAAAAGGGCCGTTTGCTGGCTGAAGACGCACCCCGTCAAGTTCGAGAAGGGACGTGCTCCTATTTTGGAAGGGGCTTGATGCTAACACGGCTAAAGGCTCTCATCGTCTACCGGGCCGTCTGCCGGCTTGCAGAGGAGCTTGGATGTCATACGTCATGTAATTAAGGGGCCGCTTAAAGTGCGAACAGGATTCTGGCCCAGCGGCGCGGGTGGAAAGTCACCAAGGCGAGACTGCTTCTCTCTGTCCATGGGTGTTTCAGTGGCATTTTGCAATGGAGTACAGTTTCCGTCTTCTTAAACAGTCCCAGTCTCAGAGCGCAAGGAGTCCAACAGGTTTTGGAGTTGTTCGATTACAGCCCACAGGGGCTAAAGGCTACCTGAAAGGATTTCTGGCTTGTCTTGTTATAGTGACTCCTTCAGTCGATTGAACACCTGCGGTCTATGTGCGCCAGCGGCTCAAGGTAATTCAGTCAGAAGAAGCAGCAGCTGACGTCATGCTTTTCAGAGGAGAGCATGCGCTGAGCATGCACTCCCGAAATGTAGCGATGAGCTCGGCTTGCAAACGCAACCGTGAATTCCAAATTGAGAGTTGAAAAATAAAATCCAAAATATTTCAATAAATTTGGATGAATGATTCCCCAGATGGGTTGAGTAGGCACTCTTAACAAAATGGTTGATAGTTGCTGCGTAAACGTTCTCCAGTTTTGGGGCCTAATGAGGACTATGTGTTGAAGAGCTGATGAGTTGCTCTGCATCTGATCCTAATTCAGAATCCCTGAATTGACTCTCTGTCTGTCCCTCTCTCTCTGAAATTCTAATTCTGATTAAATTCAAAATGCGCTATTTGCAGGAAATATACAGTATATATGGAAATCTTGCCAATGTGTACCTGAACCAATTTGAACACAAACACAGTTGAACAGTCAGTAAACAAGTTATGTAAATAGCAACATATGCTGCAGTATACAGTATATATTATATAACTAACAACAACAATAACTAAGAATAATTATAACAAAAATAGTCGTCACAATAAAAGTAATAATGAAATTGATACAACAAAATCTAAGTAGTCAGAATGACGTAATCACCTGGTCCATGGGATTTGATATTTGGCCCGTTTAGGGAAGGATAATGGAAATGTCAGGACAGTCTAATTAGAGTCACCTTGACCTTTTTATGAAGCACCTTGCTGGTTCCCCCCCTCCGTCACTCAGAGATCCAGCACGTGCACGCCTGTAACTAAGCAAATGTGTTATCTCCACCTCGTTCCCCGTCTTGTGATATTTATTGAATAACCTGGATGTCTAGTACTCTCCTCCCCCTTCTACTGAGATTTGGATCGGTGAGCGTGGCCTGCCCACCCCCGCTCATAGCCCATGGAGTGGATCATGCCTGCCCACCCCCGCTCATAGCCCATGGAGTGGATCATGCCTGCCCACCCCCGCTCATAGCCCATGGAGTGGATCATGCCTGCCCACCCCCGCTCATAGCCCATGGAGTGGATCATGCCTGCCCACCCCCACTCATAGCCCATGGAGTGGATCATGCCTGCCCACCCCCGCTCATAGCCCATGGAGTGGATCATGCCTGCCCACCCCCGCTCATAGCCCATGGAGTGGATCATGCCTGCCCACCCCCGCTCATAGCCCATGGAGTGGATCATGCCTGCCCACCCCTGCTCATAGCCCATGGAGTGGATCATGCCTGCCCACCCCTGCTCATAGCCCATGGAGTGGATCATGCCTGCCCACCCCCGCTCATAGCCCATGGAGTGGATCATGCCTGCCCAACCCCGCTCATAGCCCATGGAGTGGATCATGCCTGCCCAACCCCGCTCATAGCCCATGGAGTGGATCATGCCTGCCCACCCCCGCTCATAGCCCATGGAGTGGATCACGCCTGCCCACCCCCGCTCATAGCCCATGGAGTGGATCATGCCTGCCCAACCCCGCTCATAGCCCATGGAGTGGATCACGCCTGCCCAACCCCGCTCATAGCCCATGGAGTGGATCACGCCTGCCCAACCCCGCTCATAGCCCATGGAGTGGATCATGCCTGGCTCGCTTCACAAATTGGAATTTTGGCCCTGTGAGCGATGTGGCGAGAGAAGATACAGACGCCATATTTCAGCGCATTGGGGAGGAGTGTGATGTGATGGAGTCTATTACTCGCCATCAGTGGCGTGTACACACGACCTGGAGGCAGATCCGTCTCCGGTGACAGGGAAGGTTCTGGATGGGCGAGTGGTAATGAATCCCGGCCCCTATCGCTGAAGATTGCCACGCGCCCACACTGCACCCGGCTCAGCTGGAGTCCATATGATGAGCTGGGCCCGCACATATTCCCCAATAAAAATTTATAAATGCTCAATTTAGAGCAGCTTATAGTAATGGCAGGTTTTACGGGATGCTTGTGAAAGTAAGAGCATTGTTTATATGCTAAATAAATATGCACAGGTATGCATTTCATCCAGTTTTCATTAATTATATGCCGTAATTTTAAAGGATAAAGAAAAACAGTGGAGACGTGTCATAACTAATACCTTTAAGCAGAGGGGGAATCTGTACACCTGATAATATCTTGTTGCAGGTGCATGTGGAGATAATAAAAAAGAAGGAACTCATGCAACACTGCTTAATACAATACACTGCATTTATTTAATACACCTTGTTTTTATTTCTTAAAGTTTCGGCACTCAGACCATCAGAAAATGACATAAGGCATAAGACAAGAAATATATACCATTTACACACATGGAATCAATAATCAATAAAAAAATGCCATATCCACTATGTAAATTGTAAAAAGACCAATACATATTGTTTATGGCACTTTGCACACTCTATTTAACACTGTATTTATGGGCCTCATTTTACTGTGTCTGTGTACTTTACTTATTGATTTGCTAATTTATAGTACAAGTATGTAATTTATGATGACGCCTTGATTGTTTGAATGATAATTGATTCCAGTGTTTCCGCCAGGTAGTATTTGTAGGCGGGGGTGGTGAGATGGCATGTGGCATGGCATATGAGGGGGGGGGGGGGGGTGTATCCGCGATTGTTGACGGTCGCGAATGTTGTGGTCGCGATCGTTGATGGGGGGGGGGGGGGGGGGGGGTTTACTTTCACTTTCCTGAGTTAACGTAACTGAAACAAATCATCTCTACTGTGCGTGGCTGTGAATCAGAACACTAATTATTGGCATTTTATATTTTCATAGGCCGCCCCGTCTATTGCATGGTAGGGGAAACGCTGGATTCCGCGTGTGTAAAGGGTATAGCCTATATTTCCTGTATATTTTTCTGATGATGGTCTGAATAGCGAAACGTTAAAAAATGAACATCTAACAACATAAAATAAATGTGGTGTATTGCATTGAGCAGTGTTGCATGGAGTTCCCTCTTTTTTACTTATAAACAATGCCTTTGACGGAATTCAGTGATACCTGAACCTATATAATGCATCTTCCAAAGAGATTCCCAGAGCTTCGAACATTCAGGCAATCCGTAGACGATTCCCGGGTTGAGAGTATTTAACTTGTCAGCATTAATTTTGGGTTTGTAAAGTTTTGTACATTACTCATACTCCGCAGGATTGAGTGTCACTGGGAGCGCATAAACCACATATCCGAGAAGGCAAATGATGTTCATTATCAACGTCTTTTGTTTGAGCGTAGTATTGTAGTATTGCTTGTGTTGTGGCAACCTTGTAATTAGCTGATGCTTGCGTGCTGTTTTTCTTCAATCCGACAGTACACATGATGTCATTTGTTTTTAAGAAATTTATCTATTTATATTGTTGCAAACAGGTTGTCGAGTAAGTTCACCCTCTTATTTATGTAGAAGCATGTGGTGTGTATCTTGTAGACTCTGTGCTGATCAAAGGAACTGTTTAACTTTGAGTTCTTTTATTCAAAAATAATTATTTGCATCTTCATCCATTTTTTTTTACAGAATGTCATCTTGTGGTAGAATAAGGATGCTGTTGAAAAATGCAAGTCCATTACATTTTCAGAAACATTCTTCATATTTGTGTTGATGTGCATTAATATGCTTGCATGTGTGGGCTTTAGTAAATATTTTTACATAATTAAACTAAAATGTAAGCTATATAGAGTAATCCTTGATAAAAAGAGCCTGCTATGCAAACCAAATGTCACATTCGCATGCACACGCGTGCGCACACACACACACACACACACACACACACACACAGGTTTGGGCTTTAAATCAAATTCCTTAACTTTATTGTTCTTTTAACCGTGCCAAACTTCCAAAACATAAAACAGAACATACTGCATGTGACTTGAAGGTGGATTTTGTGAGCACAGTAAAGGAGCTGCTCGTGGCTAATAGGGTTAATGGAAAGAGCTTGTCCTGAATTCTTTGGCATGACAAAAAACCCCTGGACACGATGCCAACCTATCATGGGACCAGTATCCCCAGTATCTCTTTCAGTGCTGAGTGCCACGCACAGATGTAGTGGGTATCATTTCTGAGTCTTCAAAAAGGGGGTCAGGGTGGACAGGGACCGAACACTGAACTCCCTGTATCTTGCACACAGATGTGCTACACACATTTCTCTCTGGCCCATACATGTGGTTACATACTGTATTTTTATAGTGCATTCCGGGTACAGCTTTGATAATGCTCACCGCAGCACCCCCCCCCCCCCCCCTCCCCCCTTAAAAAAGGGGGAAAAAATACCATTTTCTTTTTCTTGGGGGGTGCATTCCACATCTGCGAAACAACACGGCGAAGAAATGTTCCGATCCTAATCACACCGGGTAACCCTTGGACAACCCTAAACTCTACCTGAGGGGATAAAATCTTCGGCCAAAGAAAGCTCATTTACTGTTTAAATATTTTGTCGGAGGAATGTACAGTCACTACATAGCTGCTATTGTCTTTCTCAAGTGCACAGCGCTGGCTTGAAAAGGGGTGGGATCTGTAATGGCCAAGAAACCAGGACTCTTATTAAACTTTGGATCCATTTATTTGTGAAGATTATACAGCAGAGCAAAGCCCAAGCTCAGGACTAGGATAAATGACAGAATCTCAGAACTGCTCAAACTCAGCACTTAAAGTTAAACAGATGAGAGAGAGAAATGACTCCTTTTTCCAAACAGATTTTTAACACATTATTTTTGCAGCCATTGTTTGTTTTTATTGGGTTTAAGTGAAGTTTCTGTTAAGTCCGCACTGTCAGAATTTTATTGGCTTGACTCCTGGATCTACTCCACAGGGCACGGTGTTTATGCGACTAAACTGAAAAAAATGTAGAAAGGGGTCTTCAATGAGCGCTTTAATAATTTGCAGAAAATGTATTTTCTTGTTTTCAATTTTTTTTGGCTACACATAACAGTAGAAGCTGGGATTTGACATGGCTCATTGGCACTTGGACCAGATTTTTGTGGACCGTTCATCTTAGCCAACGAGAGAGAGATTTTTTTTGTTGTAGCTTCCAATCCTTCTCCAATAGGATCAAAGAGGGTGCAAATATTAAGCCAGACCCCTTGCAAAATGGATTACCGAGTCCAGAAAGGGAGGGCAAATGAGGGACGCAGCCAAACTCAAAAATGTTGCAGACTCCGCTCTTACTTGTAGTTGATATGGCTGAAGGGTATTTCCCTGAAAGCCAAAATAGTTCATAAGAAAATAAATAAAAAATCTACTATATTCTGGCAAAGGTTTTAATTTTTGCATTCAGCAGTAAACTAATGCCTACCTTTCACAAGCGTTTTATTTTCTTATTACCTATTGAGTTAATCAGATGGCAGATATTCTTCTCAAAACACACCCTATTTCTCCCAAAGATTCAGGGGCTGGGGTCATTGTGCCTGCTCATGTGAGTGCTAATAATTGGCCTTTCATGGTTCTTCAAGGATAGTAGCCATAGTAAATCAAATTTATTCAACATATCCTTTTATTCTCCTTTATTTGGCTTGTCTTTCAAAAGAAAAATGGCTAATGGACATTTTTTTGGAGCGATGTGGGAATGACAAACTCTTTCTTCCCTTTTACAACAACGACATTTTCATTTATTCTGCTTATTCTTGCCTTTTTGTGTTGCACCGGAGACAGTCTGAGTGCACTCCTTTAAGGGGCCTTATGTCTCCAATTTGCATAACTGGCTCCTCCTCCTTGGTTGACATGCCCACTTATATCAGTCACCATCGGTGCTCTTTTAGGTGAAGAAAAATGACACAGAAAAAACGGACTATAATTCAGCTGGTGTGTATACGGGTGGCTAGCTGCTTAGAGACTCGCAAGAGAAGACACTAGAGGTCTGAGAAAAAGGGTGGTCTCATCATCTTCTGTGTGGCTGCGTTTATGGTGACCTGCTTTGATGTCATTCTCCTCACAGATTGACTAGCCATAGTCACAAAGGCTATGAACTCTTTCTAAGGGTCAGGCTCTTTCTCTATTTTTCTCTAACTTATCTTATCCTCATTTCCCCCAGTTTGGAAAGACTTATCATTCTATTAAATCCAACAACTGCAGTGTTGCCCATCAAATCAGAAAAAAATATCTTTTGTTTTATGTTCTCTGTCTACTTCAGAATTTAATTGATGGAGCCTTTAGACATACAATGGCTTACTTAAACACACACAACAACACACACAAACACACACACAAGCTGAATGTATTATAATGGAATGTGTGACCTGATGAGGAATTGCTCATGACTGCACTCTACACATTGATTTATACTGTGGGCTGCAGTACACACCATGTACTACTGACTCACCCTGGTTCATAGCCTACATAGCCGATATATGACTTGCCCGTCTGATGGTTTATTTTATGGCTGCAGAAGATTAGAGCAGCCGTGAAGCAGCTGAGATTTTAACCAAATGGCTGTAGGTTCGATTCCCAGCTGACACTCTTCCATTCTGTCCTTGGACAAGGCACTTAACCCAAATTTCTTCTGTAAACACCCAGCTCAGTTAACGGGTGATACTTAGAAGGTAAGCTATGTAAGTCAAACTGAAGAGGGTATTTTGTGGCCATCTGAAGGGAAGGCTATGGTGGATTGGGTCAGGGAGGGTTTGAAGCTCATGTGCTCATATCACACACAGTCTCTGCGATGGTGCTGGGGAGGGAGCTCCATGGCCCCAAAGACAAAAGCAAATCAAGAGAGAATCCCCCGGCAAATACAGAAAATAAATTGAATAGGCCTGGGCTCTCACCCAGATAGTCCTGTTTAATTTCACACTCGGTCGCTTGCTGTTGTGTCAGGAGGCCTAATCCGTCGTCTCCCACCCAAACTTAACGTCAGGTATCTTGGTGTACTGTACGTGTGTGTGTGTGTGTGTGTGTGTGTGTGTGTGTGTGTGTGTGTGTGTGTGTGTGTGTGTGTGTGCATGTCTGAAAGGCACCAGTGAGTTTGCGTGGCTGTGCCGTCAATGGCCATCACCGCACTGTGCGTTTGGTACTCTCTGTCAGGATGAATGACAGGAAGGCAGCACGCGCAAAACCACGTTAAGAAAAGCAGATATTTTCACATCTCCATGCTCTTATCAACTCAAATTATTTTTGTTCTTGGTGTCTGAAGCTAAATATGTTTTCTTTTCTTCTTTTTGTTTTTCCTTTTTTTCTCGGGTTCCCGTTGGTCTGACTGAACCTCCCTCTGGATCTGCCCCTGTATTTAGGTAAGACATTTTACACCACGTATATTCAACTATAGTTAACCATCATCAGTCATACCATTGCTGAAGTAATGCTAAGCATCGATGTAAGCCTATTATATTCATATTACTACATAAATAAAACTGCTACTGCTACTACTACTACAACTGCTATTACTGCTACAGCAACCACTAGAGTTACCAGTACTAATAATAATCATAATCCTATTCCGTTAAGGGAGTGGTAGAGTGTTGTATTAGTAATCTGAGACTGTGTCAAGGCTCAAGGCGCGATGGGTTGTCAGGGAGTTTCTCCCTCTTTTCTGCTAAAACATCAGGGTATTCTCTAGTGTGTCTTCATTCTTGCCTGGACTCAATCAACATTTGTCCTTCAGTTTGACAGATGGAACTTTTACCTTGCTCTTTATTTAGACGGTGTGTCGGCCCTCCAAACTTCTACAAATTAAAAGGCGCACAGAGGCCCACACTCCAGTGATTAATCCCTTGAGGGGTCGATTTACTAAGATCCCAAATAAGGGGTGTTATTTTGCATGCGCACCCAAAGTATTTGCACGTGTTATCATTTCACTCTTTGCGGGTGATCAACTAAGAGGCATGATGTAAATGACTCCAGGCACAGACAAGCGATATTTAAATGAAAGATTTTGCGTGTTGGAATGGAAACCTAGAATGGTTAGGTATTGGGCTACTGTTACACTGAACAAGCTGGCGGTTTACAACTGACTGTTTTACTGGATATCTAGTTTCTACTAGCAGTAAGATGTTTGTCAGGACTGAAATCCTAACTGTACGTATCAGCACTACTCGCGCCGTTAGTATCACATAAAATCACATTTCCATTAGATGATGGGTTTTATTTTGACAGTTTTTTGTTTGCTTTGTTATTCACTGTCTTTTATTCAAATACTGGTTACTCTTGTATTCTGTAACACAATTTTCTTCATGATTAAAAATGTATTTATTCCTACGGTTCATGTTGTATGTATCCGCAAATCCACTTTTTTGTGTATTTTGAGCGGTAGATAGATTGGGTCAGTTAATTATCCCCCATTGTTACACAATCATTCAGATAGTTCTGTTCTGGATATTCCAAACACACGTGTGTCCATACTCCATATTCGCCAATGGTAAGAATAGAATAGACATATCGGTGTTGATATTTGTCAAAGAGGTCATAACTAGGGAAAGCGCACCTGAACAGTTGAATAGCTGGCGTAAGCTGGCTTCTTCTAGTGACTTGCTCTAATTGCCCTATTTCGCTATAAAATAGCATCGCTGGATAGGTGATATGTATTTATTATTTTTTGCCTCTGACATTGCAAAGAGATTTACAGGAGTGGAAAATATCTGCTCTCTACTTTGCGGGCTTTGATAGTTACGACGTCTCCTTCATGTTACAATGACAGCCGTCATCTTATTAATTCCGTATATGTTAATACCTGCTTCCCACTCGTACTAAAATGCACGTGCAATTACCCTTCCAAGAATTGCTTTCAGGCTTAGTAAATCACATTACACATGCTAAAATAATCTACTTGCATGACCTTCTTGCACTATTTTGCGAAATAACGTAGGTACTCCAAATTTTGCATATTCATTCAGGCTAACCTGCAAAAAAATCCATGTATTGTTTGACTTTTAACACGCAAAATGACGTATACCTCTACCTCTTCCACATTTTAAAAAAACGACAGTGCTGTCAGTGTCAGTAAATTACATACACACATAGGCAGAGCCAGTGAGGGGGAAAGCAGTCATAGATCAAGCTAGCCATCATTGCCATTTTATTATAATGTCAGAAAATTACATTGACACGTTGTTTCCTAAAGATATTTTGGCAAAAGAAACCAGACAGGACTCGAGTGCTGTCCTTATGCGGTTACAGTGGACAAATGATCCAATTCAGGGGCCTCCGGTATCATTCCCTGACATCTCATCTGCCTTATTAAATCCCCTGGTAAGGAACCATGTCAACTAACGTTACATTATGATCCATGACCATTAAGTAGACTAACATTAGCTAGCTGACCATAATCGAACGGTTTCACTTTGAGCATTCGATTACAGAAGCAATGTATTTTTTCTGGGCTAGTGTGTTAGCTGTTGTTAGCCATAGCTTCTTGGCATTAAAGAAAGGTGCAAATGCGGGTTTTTAAATCTGTTTGCCATGCAGTAGCTAAACCACACATCAGCTTTTTGCCATTTCAAAAATTGCAATGTTTTTAATATATTAATAGATTTTATTGTCGGTGGAAGACTTTCTGTTTTGAGCCCAAATACACGGCCGGATCCGTAGCTGCACGCGCTGCCAATCCGGGACTGTTTCGGCATTAAACTGTGCCCCGGTACCACTCATTGCAGCAAACATTTACATTTCAGTTGGCATTGTGGTAGATACCATACGTAGGTAACGTTAAGTGTTGCAGACTTCTGGTGAGGCTAGCTAATATGTTTTCATGATACCAAAAGTCGATAAATGAAGGGCTGTGTTTTCTAAATTAATGGCTGTATTTCCCCCGTTTTTCTGGAGGCTAATGGTGGTGGTATTTTTTCAGTAGAACTATTACATTAGTGGCTAACTTGCCAGCGAGTAACGTGGCCTCTCTAGTCTCGAAGAGATGCTGCAGGACTAGCAGTAAAATGACCAGCCCAGCCCCTCGGCCTCCACTCCAGTAACGTTATTCAGTGGGCAACCTGTGACTGCCATAAACTGTAAGCGCTCTTGGCCATTGTAGTTCACAGCAAAGCAGGTACCTGTTTTTTAAGGGCTTGCAGTGGTCGCAGTAGGCAGTCGCTTCAATATTTTGGCAGATGTTCACAAATTTAGGGTGCTTAAAGTGCATCTGTGGAGTGCATCATTACGTTTTGTTTTTCAGAACATCATAATGCACAGTTATGTACACATTGTGCATATTTGTGTACATAATCAGATATTGCTCCATCTTGGAGCGCATCAGGTTATGTAGCATCATTGAGGCCCAACTTGAAGAATTTGAACCCACAACCTTCTGGTTAGAGTTAGTGCTCCGCTGCAGTGCAGTCCTTCCCATCTTCAGATGAAGCGTTAAGGTGTTAAGGAGTGTCTTGGAGGGGGGGAAGTTCACAGAAGCCATAAATCCAGTGCCAAGGCCAGGACCATGGTCATTCCGTTTGCACTTGCTGCTGCAGAAAGACGAATGTCTCTACAGCGTCAGTGGTCACATGGTCATTCCAGCAAGGATAATGCATCAGACAAGGCTGTGTGTGTGTGTGTGTGTGTGTGTGTGTGTGTGTGTGTGTGTGTGTGTGTAGGGGTGATGTTAAAACCAGACTCTGTGACATCCCCTCACACCTCACAGCGCTTTGCCTTTTACATTGATTACGCGTGCACAGTCTGAATGTAACTCTTATCACAGAAAGGATTAGGCTATTCATAACAGGTCTGCCAAGGCACTGAATAGATAATAATAGATAATAATAACCACCTGGACAGTTGTGGTTCAGTCATGAGCACTTTTCCGCTGGAGGAGAGCACTGTGACCTGAGAGAATGCACCAGGCAGCACTGTCTACCATCACTCCTCATAATCTCCCTGTTCCTTTTCTTCTGCTTTTTCTTTTTTTCTTCTTCTTCTGTTCTACAAATGCACTGGTTTTGCTAGACAAACGGCAAGATTAGCATTACTATGGCTTATTGGAATGTCGACAGTGCAAAGATGGCAAATACAGTACAGAAATACAATATATTATAGAGATTACCACGGTGTCTTAAAACACGACTGTCACGGTAACTCGAATCCGTTGTGCTAAGCCGTGGGTTGCCACGATTTGCCTTTCATTGAGTTGACCTCTGGTACTGTGAAGTCCCTTTCTGAACACACCTCAGAAAGGTCAGCTTCAGAGCCACAAAGAGCGAGAACCTCAGAGACGGGCATCGATCAAGCCCTGTTCTGACTGGTGTGCCGCCTCACACCTGTCTGCTTTTAGCACTCCACTCTGAGCCTACTTGTCAGTCACGGCACTTCCAGACCATGGACACCGCACTGGGCCTGAGATTTATGAGCGTTCATCACATTAGGAAGGGTGTTTACACAGCCCGGCGTGTTGGGGTTTTAAGAGGCACCATCGGCGGTGAGAAGTCAGCGGACTTTCTCATCGTCTCCGAACGATAAAGACCAGAGGTAGCAGAGGGGTCCCAGGCAGGGTCGCCCTCAGGCCTGCAGCAATCAGTGGCCGAAGAGGAGGAGGAGCGCAGGCCGCTCCTGGAGGAGGAGAGCAGGCGGGTGGGCGGACTGGAACAGGCCCACAGCGGTCAGTGGTAGCAGAATCTCATGCTAATTATAAGCGCTATACAGCAAAAGTTAAGGCATCTTATGTGATTGACTAGAAGGGGAAGCACTGAAAGTAATTCAACCAGGCGGATTTGACAGAGGCTGCTTTGGGAACCTAGAAAATGTATGTAAAATATCTATGTGTATATATGTATATATATACAGTATATATATATATATATTACAGTGCCCTCCACTATTATTTACCCCTGGTAAAGATGAGTAAAAGGGGTTATAAAAAATTCACCTTTAAGTAAATTTATTATGAGAATAAGAAATCCCTCATCAAGAAATAATTCTTTTTAACAAAACCACGTGCCACAATTATTGGCACCCCTGCATTTATATCTAGAATAAAGTAATCATTTTTAATATTTGGTTGCATATCCTTTGCATGCCATGACTTCCTGATGTCTGTGACCGAACAACATCAAAAGACAACATCTTGATATCTTATTTTCTGGTACTCTTCAAGCGATACTATAACGTCTCTGCATTTGAATGGATCTCTATGTGAATTGGGGGGTGGGACTAGATTTAGCTGTAAATTATGCTGGAACAGTATGGAACACATGGTTGGTAAAACGGCTGCAAGTCATCAAGGGTCTGAGGTATCAAACAAGCCTCAAACCATCAATCTGCTGCCAGTTATGTAGTAGATATGGATGGATCACTTCAATGGTTGTTTCTCCTGACAAATTTTCCTATTGAACTCTATGGAAACATAAGTCAGGAGAAGAAACCCTTCAAGTTATCCATCCACATCTACTGTATTTCTGGCAGCAGAGTAATGGTTTAAGGCTTGTTTGAAGTGAATAACATTGATTATCTCGTTGTTATTTTGGTTCTGTACTCGAGCACTTTGAGTTTGAAAGGATACAATGACAATGAGGTTGAAGTGCAGACTGCGCTTTAATTTGAGGGTATTTTCGTCCATATCGGATGAACCGTTTAGAAATTATAGAACCTTTTCTACATAGTCCTCCCCATTTTAGGGCATCAGAAATATTGGACAGTTTAACATAATGTAGAATAAAGTAATCATTTTTAATATTTGGTCACATATCCTTTGCATGCCATGACTCCCTGATGTCTGTGACCCAACAATATCAAAAGACTCTTGATAGCTTATTTTCTGGTACATGGTTGGTAAAATGGCTGTAAATCATTAAGGGTCTGACGTATCAAACAAGCCTCAAACCATCACTGCTGCCAGATATGCAGTAGATACGGATGGATCACTTTAAGGGTTGTTTCTCCTGGCAAATATTCCTATTGAACTCTGTGGAAAAATAAGTCAGGAGAAGAAACCCTTCAAGTTATCCATCCGTATCTACTGCATATCTGGCAGCAGAGTAAAATAACAACGAGATAATCAATGTTATTCACTTCACCTGTCAGTGGTTTTAATGTTTTGGCTGATTGGTATATATATATATATATATATATATATATATATATATATATGAACTTATATATCTATATTAAATACTTAATTTAATTTCCAGTTTGTTTATTCATTTGTTTCATCCTTGTCTTGCCTATGGGCTCTGGAACAGTGGCTCTGGAACAGTGGCTCTGGTACAGTGGCTCTAAAACAGTGGCTCGGGAACAGTGGCTCTAGAACAGTGGCTCTGAAACAGTGGCTCTAGAACAGTGGCTCTGCAACAGTGGCTTTGAAACAGTGGCTCTGGAACAGTGGCTTTGAAACAGTGGCTCTGGAACAGTGGCTTTGAAACAGTGGCTCTGGAACAGTGGCTTTGAAACAGTGGCTCTGGAACAGTGGCTTTGAAACAGTGGCTCTGGAACAGTGGCTCTGGAACAGTGGCTTTGAAACAGTGGCTCTGGAACAGTTGCTCTGGAACAGTGGCTTTGAAACAGTGGCTCTGGAACAGTGGCTCTGGAACAGTGGCTTTGAAACAGTGGCTCTGGAACAGTGGTTCTTTAACAGTAGCTCTGGACCAGTGCTGGCTGTTTGTCAGTACTCAGAGGGGCAGAGCCTCACCGGGCCCCCGAGGAGGTCTTTGTCTATCCTGTCTGGCGCCTGTGCATGCAACCGTACAGCTCCTCACAGGCTCTCCAAGGAAGAGACCCATCCTTTTTACACCCATCCCAGTTACGAGGATGTGTGGGGGAAGGAAGACTGCTGATGCTGCATCCTCCTACATCATTATGTGTTGAGATGGGGGGAGTGCCTTTAGGCGGAGTGGTGGGATTGGTTGGGGGAACAGACCCAGTCAGATGGAGCCGCGGTGGGGGGGGGGGGGGGGGGGGGAAGGTAGAAGACTGATAAACACCGGCCCCTCCCAGCCCCTGGAGATGATAGAAATGGCATTACCTCATCTCTCCCCTCTGCAGCCCCTGGGCACTCAGACGCACATGAAGACGGCACCCCCCACCCCCTGGGGAGTTGTGTAGGAAAACAGTGCAAACAGAATTCATTAAGACAGTGAACAAAGAAAGCACTAATGCAACAACAGCAAATGAAAGCCTTTATAATTGGGAGGAGACAACCCCTCCCCCGCCTGCACACAATCAAGATCCTGGTGAGGCAGTCCAATTTTTATTATCAACAATTACAATTAAGTCGCTGGCTGGATTCTGTTTTGTGGAAAGGGTGGTGGGTAGTGGGTGGTGGGTGGGCGGAAAGCCAGATGCAGTGAGAATCTAAGAAAGCCATCCACGGCATAGGTTTAGACATCGTGGGCTGGGCTCTTCGATCGTGGGCCACGGCGTTACGTTCCTCAACAGCAGACTTACAGGCATACCTGTGGGGGGAAGGAGATCTTTATCAATGGCAGTCGCTGCTGCCGTGACCCTCCGTTGCACTGAACATTTCATTTGATCTGACAAACCGGCGCCCATGCGAGGCGTTGCGCTACCGTACGGCCAAATACCGCCACTGCGGCAGCAGTCATTCAGAGTGGAGCTTAATCTGGGCCACATCTTCCCTCTTCGCTACAAAGGACCGTGACATTTCAGATGCAGCGATATTGCGATTGCGGTGACTTTTTTTCTCCTGCCCCAAAGTGACATTTAGGAAGATGCAAGATATTTCATGTCGAAATGATTGATTCTGTCCGCAGTGCAGTTGTCCTGTAGGTAGTTTTTTGTTGCCAGTATGCAAGATCCTAGACTTGCACTATGATCTGAAGCTAAGGTTAAAGTACGGCATGCACATTTGGCATTTATTCTGTACTTGGTGCTCATTACAGCAAAATAGAGGTGTTGTGTTCAGGGTATTGCTGATTTCTGTATTAGAGTAGAGAGACAGCGCCCGTGTGACAGAGCGCTCTGCCGCTTAGTCCCTTAACTCGTCCCTCCATACTAGGCCTGGGAGGTTACCTTACATTTACGCGGATACACACACTCACATTCACATACATACACACAATCTCACGCAACATCATCCTTGGGCCTGTCGATCGCTAGCGTGTCATTCATCGTCAGTGCCAATGAGGTGTTTCTGTTTGTTAGACAACTAGCATATGGGAAACAAGGCATTTCTTTTGTTCTCTCTGGGGGTGTATAAGTGCACGAATATGATGTTGTTTTAATATTCATACTTAAAGCCCCAGGGAACAAATATTTGTGATTGCCTTCAAATTAAGTTAATTTGGGTCTTGTGGACATACTATATGCATATACTTGTATTGGAAATAATTACATTCTGAATTCCAGAGATACTGGATACTTTTACCCTAGTTTTTGGATTGAAGTTGGGCGGTACTATAAGTGGGAATGGTGACGTCACTAATCCCAAACCAATCACAAGGCTGATGTCGCTTGTGCCTCCCACCAGCATTTGTCAAAACGAGTGCCTTCCCGCATTAATACCTTATTCGAGCACGGCCAGTGTGTTAGCTAGCCCTGTGGATTTAGCTACTACTTTCAGTAACGTTACACGTATGCTCACCATATATCTGGTTCACTGCCTAATGGCTAGCATTACCCTCACCCAGAGTTGAGGTGTGACAGCTAGCTTTAATGGCACATACATGTAACTGTAGATTCTCTTAGTTGTGCAGTGTAAGTACAGTGCTCTCAAATGGATTGAGAATGATAACTTTTCATAAAGGTGAGATCATTATGTAGGAGGACTAGCTGTTGCATAGTTTGTCCTCATTCTGAAAGCAGTATGTTTTTGTGAAGCTGTGGATTTGGCCGTGTACATTTGGCTTGGGCATCTGGCCAGGAAGAGTATTTGATGCAGATCCAGGAGTCTATATCCAGATAAGAATAAAACATGTTTCTTATTTTGGCGTGACTATCTCTTTTGAAGCTTCAGTGGCAATGCATAACAGTGAGATCAAAGACCCTTTTAGAGTATCTTTTAAGGGATTTATTCTTTTTCGTTCTTCTCAAAGATGAATTCAGTTTGAGTGTTTGTTTTTTAACCTGCGCATTTAAGATCTCACCTTCACGTTAGCCACAACACGGACCATGAAGGGGAATTTCCTTAGACCACAGCAAGGCGTTACTGAACTCTGTTTCACTCACAACACAACAGGCCTTTCGAAACCACACCTTTACTCAGAGAGAAAAGGGAATTTAAAATATTAGCTTTATATAACCCACATCATGATATCTTAAATGTCACTTTACACAGGCTATGAAGGGGATACACAGGCCGCAAAAAGGAGTTTGAAATCTCAGTTTTACATAGACCATCTGACGCTGGAGCTGTCACAGTCACACGCCACCATCCCCTCATAGAAAATGGCCAACGCTCTCTTTAGTCAAAGGTTAAGCGATCATCTCTACGTCAGCCGACCGTAGAGTAGCCATTGAGCGGACCTGGCTGATATATTTGTTTAGCCTCCCGCGTATGACAATAGCTGGCTCGTAAAAAAATAAATAAATAAATAAATAAAAAGGGATCACCGCTGAGCCGGATTCATTATCAGCCCTGCATCCCGAGCCCTCAGAAAAGCACGCTCTTAATCAAACTGAATGGTTAGAGAGCCTGCAAACTTGTTCAGGAGGGAATTTCACAAAGGCACATTCTCTCTCTCCCTCCTGTTCTCTCTCTCTGTCGCTTGTGATGCTTCCCTAGATCCACACATACTCGCAGAGCTTAGAGGTAAACATAAAAGCTCTCACATTTTTTTTTATAGTCACCATTTTTGAGGCTCCGCTGCTAAACGGTCGTTGGAGCATTTGCAAAGGCTGCCTCCGCCGTCCCCCATGCCCGTGCATGCTCAGTGCATGGCAGAGATTAAAACCTGTGGTGCGTTTGTCACTGGAACAGCCGCTAAAAACAACGGCGTTTTTTTTTTTTTCCGCGGCCATCACAGAAGCTGATGTCACTCTTTCCAGTGGTAAGTGAAAGTCGTGTGTACAAGGTGGCCCAAATCGGCTAACGTCTTCCGCTGAAGAAAGACAGCGAGCGCGCTCGTAAACCCCTTAAATCCTTTTTTTGATGGATGTTATCCCTCTCCGAGGGGGTTGGAGAATGCGGCACAGTGGCTAGACCGGAGCTGTACTTCATTTCCATTTAAAGAGCAGGCAGACGCGCAGTAGGGACCGTGCAGGAAGCGCTATGTTCTCCTCTTCCACCTCTCTCCTTGGAGGTCAATAACTGTGTGGGAGTGGCCTCCAAGAACAAAGAACTCTGACATCTCCAGAGAAGGCAATAATCAATGATTTATTAAGGTTCACTTTTGAAGATATAGCCGTTCACTTTTGAAGATATAGCCGTTGACTCTGGTTTGGGCATGGGCATTGTTAATAAACGGTTAAATTACTCTTAAACTGGATTTACTATCCGGGGACTTAAAACAACGGTGAGGTCAACACTGTGCTAGTTATCCTGGGCAGGCTTTGCTGAGTCCTTTGATATTGAAATAGGGACATTTTGTGTGTGTAAGGATATTGGATATAGTGTTAAGTTCTGGTCAATGCCTGCTTTGAACTGCCGGTCTGCTTCCCACACACGTCCTTTTACGGCATGCCTGGTTGCTTCAGCCCAAAAGGAGGGCGCATTTCGCCCCATTAGTGTCCCTCCTACACAGTAGGCCACCTTGAAAACGTGGGCGATTAATTCAGACTGTTTATCCATAAACAAGCCGTTTTCATCACGGCTCAATGACAAAATGAAGAAGAGAGGGAAAAATAACATGTTGCCTAGCTCCCATAGCTGCCAAGGGAAAAGTGTGGAGTGTCGGAATTTATGTGGGTTGACCACCGGTACATTTAGTTTTCCCTGCTGCTATCGGCACAGGACTTGAGGATAGACGTTAAAAAAGCTCATCTAACTTCATTAGAGGGCAGTGTGGAGAGCTGAGGGCACAGGCCAAGTCTGTGCCAAGACCATAGGTAGTGAGTCCTCCTGTATCAAAGCACTGACTGTCCATTACTTTTGTGCTGTCGGATGTCTGCATTCTCTTACAGAAAAAAGCGATAATGTTAACAAGTTGTGAAATCTGAAGCACAGCTACATTTTTAATAACCTGCATCAAAATATACATAAAATTTATGCATCAATTACTGCTGCATCCGCACGCGTGTAATTTTGCGCGATTACTGCAGATTATGTTTCATGGCGCATGTAATATTACGGCGCATTCTACAAAAACATGCACGCAATTCCACAAGGGTGTCAATTTATAGATTTACATTTTTTGACAGATTAAAAATTGGCTCGCTCCAGTGTTTTTTAGTTTTTAGTTTTTTTTTGTTGAGCGCTGATGTGTTACAGTTCCTCTCCGCCTTCCAATCACAATAGCGCCATGGCGGTTTCTTTTTCAGCGCGAGGTGATAAATTATCTCTCAGTTACAGGCTTGCTTCTGCACCACAGGTTCACAAAGCCCGCTTCATTATTTATTGCTTATGCATTAGCCGGATGGATTCTATTCAAGGTGCCGAAGACATGGGAGAATTATTCTCCGGCTGTATCTTTTGCAGAACAGCAGCCGGCAGGAGTGAGAACGTTTGGACAAACTGGAGTTCCTATGTCTGCCTGCATTCTGCTAAAGGATACAATCCGGCTAAAAATAAAAAGGAGCGCCCCTGTCTGGCTCAACGTCACAGTAAACAAACAGGAAATACTGAGGGGAAATAAAGAACTTGTAAATGAATGATTCTCTCTGCAGAGACGCATTGTAAGCCTTTATGAGTCGACCAGCGCGCTCGCCAATTTGAGAGCTAGACACCTCCTCGTAACACTGATTGTTCCAGCTATCATTGGTCACATGTTGTTGCTGCCTGTTGTAATGCTCTAATGACATGCGATTGTTCACCAGTATTCTTATTCTTACTGTTCTTTTAATCTTGTTTGTCATGGCTGCTAGTACCGCTACACTATCAATCTACCTCTGTGTCTGTGTGTCTTTCCAAAGGACAAGGGTCTAGAAAGCACTGATTGGAGGTGCCAGGTGAAGTGGCATCTGTATAAATTTAGGGTAATATCCCACCTGTCCAAACAAGATGTAAGGGCATGCACTGGTTATTCAGTGGACCAGAAAATCAGAGCCTGGCTTTGCACCTTCTAAAAAATCTCATTAACCCTCGTGCTACCTGACACTGTCCCTGTGTCACCATGTGTCTGCAAAGGCACTTTGTGGAGTTCTACACCCGCACCACCTGCCTACTTCCTTTCCCCACGCTGCTGCACAGTGCCACTTGAATTTGCAGCCGTTGAAATCGCGCATGGCAATTATTTTCTCATTTATATTAGTCAGCTACCAGTTCTTAACGCTGTCTTCATCACCACCACCAGCCAACCCTCCACTTTTAAAATCCATTCGATTTGGGAGCCAAGTATAAGGTCCAGCAACTGAAATGGCTTAATTGTCATCCTTCAAATGAGAATGCCTCCGGTATAATGTCATTTTGTGTTCCGTAAAGGCCACATTGCATTTGAAAGGTTAGTCGTCATTGCTGGGCTATGTGACGACTGCCAGCAGAATCTTTTTCTCAGGTATGTTCTGCTGACTGTTTCCATGAGTGAAATGGGGGGTTCTGGCAGTGCAGCTAAGTTCACTCTTAGTCTACTGGGCTTTGAGCCAAAGCCATTCTCTTCTTATATTTTGCAGAAAGATCTGTAGAGAAAACATGGATATTATAAATCTGCATATGTAGGCATTGATTGATATTTTCCTCCAACAAAACATCATAATAATAATAATTTTAAATAATAGTGACTAACAGAAAATGACACCTCATTATGATAATTCCCAGAATTATTAGCCGAAAAAATAGCCCTCTGAAAAAAAGGTCCACTTTGCTGTGAAGTCTCTGCCATGCCATTGTTATGCAGGGAACGCTTTCGCAGATCTCCCGGCTGCAGAGCACATCGTCATGGCAACCAGCAGGCCTCCTGTCGCTGTTGATGATGTTGATGAAGACCTATCTGTAAGAGAGGGAGATATGAGGGATTTATTCCGAATAGCCAGTCAAAGCCATTGGGAGGGCCTTCCAAACCAATTTGATTGTCAATGATCTAAGAGGACTGATGTCTTCACTAATGTCGTATTATGTTCCACCAACAACAAAATAAGGGGAATGCGGGAGAGTGGACTCATTAACACAGGAGAGACAAGCAAATATAATGAGAGAAAAAGCCTGCCTTTCACTTATTTACTTATTAGCATGGTGCAAAAATGAGGCAAATGTTGGAAATAAATTAATTAATCACATATTCACATTCGACAAAAACATCTACACAGATTTTTTCATTCTTTCTCTCGTCTTGGCTATAACAAAAGCTGCAGCAGTGTAAGAGCTTTATAGTTGCCTTTGTTTTATCCCCCAGTACCGCTGATAAATAGAAATGGCCAATAAGAGTTGTTCTCTGTGACTTATGCCATTAAACCCAAGTGAAATTGGAGCGGACATGTCGGGCGGACATGTCGGGCACGCGGACTGGGTTTAACTCTGTGCTTGGCCTTTTTCACCGCTGCACGCCCAACACTATTAATCCAGTCTATTTACCACTAGTGCCTCTTTCTGGTATTTATCACCTGTAAAGGGCCATTTCCTGTGGAGCACTGCTTTTACTTTTGTGTTTAATATGAGATGTTTCTTCTTACTTCAGCTCCGCCCCATGCGAAGATTTGGGGAAAACATAACTCGGACATAACATACACTGCAAATGAGACAACGGTGATTCACTCTGGTTAAAGAGAGATTTTTTTTTTTTGCTTTCTGCTCTTTTTAATGAAATCTTATTAATGTTATTTGATAACAGTTCAAGCACATTGGGCCTTGTCTTCATACTCCTATTGCCTTTGGGAGTTTATATTAAAGGTGTATTGTTGTTGCTGAGCATGCTTAGCCCTGCATCAGCGATTCTACTGTCTTCAGCAGAGGTTGGTACTGAAGACTATCGAAATCCTTGGATTATTGTTATGAGAAAGTGTGAACACGGGGTCAGGTTTAAACACATGCACGCAATGTCCGCAGTGTTGCGCTTTTCAACCCTTTTGGGCTTTTGAGTCGCTGCACCGATTTTAAAGAAAATGACCAGTGAAATGTGTTCAGTTTCACAGCCTATAACCAGCAACTGGAAAGTCTTAGATGAATCAGCCACATCATACCATCTGAAAGGAAATGTTTTTGATGTACAGAAAGTGTCAATTACATTTACGTAGGAACTAGGGTTGCAAATTCTAAGGAATTTCCTTGATCGATAGTCGTCAACGTTAATGAACAATCAATCGATCAATCGATAACAAAACAGCTAAAAATAGCTTATGACATAGAAAATACAAAATGCATGTTTTTTTCCTCAATCAAAGCTTTATTGAAACATTTCAGAAATACACCTGTTTCATAGCATAACACAAATATAATTATGAACGCTGTTTTGTTTAAGTATGATATTTTAATAAGGCACGGGAAATTGCGCTCACTCTTCCGAGGCGAATCAGTGACTAACACGTACGTCTATGACATATACAAAAATAAGATGAGCCTTAATTAAAAACTTAAATTTGCAAAATGATTATGAAATAGATAAAGATAAATAACGTTTTTGAAAACAGCGCTATAATAGGTTCCCTCTTGAAATGAGAAAGCTACGACAAACTACGACAGCTCAGGCCTCAGTTTAAAACTTAAACTGCATAAGTGCAGTAAATACCTAGGCCTGCTGATTTTTATTTAAGAATATAAGCATGTTTACGTTATCAGGGGTGAGTCGTGTGCGCAGTCGGTTTACAGCGAGACCAGCTGCTGAAAATACGCGTTCCGATGGGACCGATGTCCCAGGCATGCATAAGTAGCGTGCTTCATGGTCGAGTGAGTCTTCTTCTGTGTAAAGTTAATAACATGTTTCCTAATTGCATTGCGCGCGCCCCCTTGTGTTTAACTTAATGATTGCATTTCACCAACAGCTCCCATTGACACAATTAAGATGAGACCGCAAATAGTTCAATTTGATCGTTAAACTTGAAATGGTCGATCGATCAAATTATTAACGGCAATTAATCGATCAACGATTAATCGTTAACACCCCTAGTAGGAACTGACAATCAAGCGACCAACATTTTTTTCTCTGAAACTTGGTACCCCACTGTTGTAGACAGAAAGAATATCAAAAGCTTTCAATTTAAAGGCGATGAGGGGATATGCTAAAAGTCGGGATTGCATTTGGGGAAACTGTAAAAACCATGCCCTGCAGAGGACGTGGCGCCCTTCTTTCTACTACCGGCTGACAGGGTTGTATTGCAGTGATTCTCTAGCGGTTGCTACATGGGGGGAATTGAATTAGAATAGGGGTTCATTAGAGGCCTGTCACATAGACGAACACTGTAGTTACCAATGGTTACAGGGACGCCATGTGTAGTTACCTGGCCATGATATGAGTCCAAATAGTGGTGAAATATGTTCATTAGTTGCTCTGTGTTCCCCAGAGGTGATAATCCAGAATAGGGTATTTGCTGTTCTTCATTCGCTTCTATAGGGCAGCTAAAACGGTCTCAAAATGACACTTCTAGCACGTATACGACCGCGAAAGAAGTAGATTCTGTCAATACAAACAATAACCAGTCCTCGTACGTATTTTTATTTTTTAAATTCAATGGCCCTTTTCTTGCTTTTTCGTATTTTATTTGGAACGTATATCCGGTAGATATGCTATGTTCTTGTGCCAGAAACAGCGTTAATGCGCCGATGCGTCAGAAACCACTCATTGGTCCAAATTTCCACAGAAGCAAACGTTCCTAGTACTAGTATATATGGTCCAACCTGCCGACATTTTGGTAGTCTTTTCTGGTAGCTTGCTAACAAAATTGAAGAAAATAGTACTTTATAAATAATTTTAATGACACAAAAAAAAAAAAAAGTATGAGGACTGGTTATTTTTTGTATTGACAGAATCCGCTTCTTTCCCGGTCGTATACGTGCTAGAAGCAGCATTTTGAGACCGTTTTAGCTTCCCCATAGAAGTGAATGGAGAGCGACAAAAACCGTATTCTTAATTATCACCTCAGGGGAGCACAGAGCAACTAACGAACATATTTCGCCACCATTTGGACTCATATCATGGCCAGGTAACTACACAACACAAAGTTCTACCAAAGTCCAGTTGTGCTTTAAGCATATTGTGAACATCAAAACAGTGTTAATTTGAACTATTATTACATTGCTAGGGGTGCTACGTTGTACGATGTCTCAAAAATAGATTGGATAAACTGTAAACATTACCTGTGTTGGCAAGCCAGGGTGCGCGCAATATGAGAGAATCCAGAAGAGGGCGAAAAGAAAATGTAACGTAATGATATTAAGCACCAAATAACAATGTATTTGAAAATAATAATGAGAGTAACATTTAATGTAGCGAGCTAAAATATGTTTTATCCTTGAAGTAGCTACTGTAGCCTACCGTTAATACTTTCCATGTAACGTATCACTTTGCTGCACTATGAACTACACAAGCACTTTACTTAACAAGGTGGTATACTACGAAGCAGGATTACTCAGTTATGACTAGCTGGATAACTGAATAAAACCCAGCTCTTTTTACTTCAGTCCATGTTCCAGATTTGGGAGGGTTCCAGGTTTTGCTCAGTAATTAATCCAAGTAGTATACCCCCCCAAGTCTCCTTATAATATTTGTTTATGTTGGTATTATTGTTCCGTGATGTTGTACACTGTATATTTTGTGTACATTATTTATATTGCTGAGCTACCTGTAAGCATTGCACAAAGCAAATTCCAATGATGCCAATAAAGGAAAATCAAGCAACCTCCTGATTAAATGTGATAGCCTATAAGTTTGGTTTGCATAACGTTATATTAGAACACCAGCATTTGGTCCTCCAACATGGCGGTTGGTGTAAACCAGTGGGCGTGTCTGACCAAATTTTGACATAGGTGACAGGCCTCTATTGACCCTTTGCCCCCCTTAGTTACTGTTGCATACTCAGACAAGACAAGTTTTGAATGTTCCATCCCATAGGGAACCATTCAATCTAAGCTGAAACTCAAGCTCCTCTAGCTTTTATACCTATTGATCAACTAAAAAACAAAATGGCCAAGACTAATCAGGAGACCCTCGGTTATGCCACCCTAGGTGCTTTCTTTGATCATTACATGAGAACTATGTAGAAATTACTTTGTAGTGTAACAAGCATCTTGCTCTGAAAAGTGTCCTTCCTTGCTGCATCCGCACCAGCTTGAGCGAGAGCGAGCTCTAACGTTTATAACACTATTAAACGTCTGATTCTCCAGTAGTTTCTATTTTCTGAACCAACTGATATAACTTCAAGTTTAATGGAAAGACTTCACTATAGGCTTCACTGTCTGTCACTGCGAAAACTTGCTGTAGTAGCCTTAGCTGTTACTATAGTAGCTATATTGTATAGGCTACAGTAGGTTAGATTGATTAATGTTAGTTCATTTATTTATTTGTTTATTAATTTATTAATATTATTTGGCTAGCTAACGTTAGCCATGACAGTTCCGTCTATTTTTGACCAGTTTTGGTCAAATGGGGAAGGGCAAATCACTGTTGCATGTGCCCCAGGTACACATTTTATCCACAACGAAAGTTAGCTGACAGTATACGGTGCATTTATGTCACCAAACCATGCGAAGAGTTAGTTGTCCGAGGAAATAGAGGCTAGCAACAGTTGCTACGCATTAGAGCGCTGCAATTGATTGTTTTCCCCAGTCAATTATTTCCCCAACATTCGCCTACAAAGGGTCAATTGGCTACCAAATTGGGAAAAAATCTGAAACAAATGAAAATAAAAAAATAGACACTTTAGTCACCAGTGTGCCTAATAGGGGACATGCATATCTAGGGCAGTATTTGGCCTGTGGGCTGCCAGTTTCTCACTCTGTGTTGTCAATATGAACAGAAGAGTACTGTCCATTAATGGATCTTCAGTGACTCGCTTTTCTCATTAGTACCCGCCTTGTCCTCTTGATTCATTTATGTAGTTGTTCTGCCTGGACAATCGATAGCCAACGATTTCATGGTAGACGAGAACAGTAAACCCATTCCATCCTCTCTACTCCTCTCTGTCTATTCCCGGGGACATTCCCGGGGACATTTATGGGGAGTACAGAGATGGAGATGGTGGCGAGACCGAACTTCATTCTAGTGGATGACTGGCATATGCTCCATATGCAAGAAAGAAAAAATAATTCTTACTTTTTAAAATGAAGTCGATCGCTAAAAATCTGTTGTTTGTTTACAAAAGTGTTTTGTTTCTCACATTAATAAAAAAAAATCTTAATTGACTTAAAAATATATATATTTTTCATCTACAGCACAAGGCCTGTTCCTCATGGGACCGTTGGTTGGAGTGTAAAATAAGCGATAGCCTGTTTCATTCCCACGTCCCCCTCCCTTGGTGTCTGGGGGAACCCCCGTGCCCCTGAAAAATGCATTGCTGTAAGATCCGGGACAGTCACCGTGGTGTCTGCACGGGGGCGGGGCCAGAAATAGAGGGACTCCCGGCAACCTGCCCGAGCCACTCAGGATACCTGCCACTGCCCCATGGCATCTGTCACTGCCATCTCCAGCAAACATAATGGTCATTCAGTCCGGATTTCCACACTAATGTGCAGCAAAATGGGACATTAGCCTTCGGAAAATCAGACAAACATATGGGTCACATTTCAGGAGAAGAAATACGAAAAAACAACACACAGGAACAACTGCCAGAATGTTCTTATGCAATTTTTTTAAACAGGGATGGGTATTAAAAAACTGACTTTTTCACTATATTTGCAGTGCCTTGAATGTTTTTTTCCCCCAGTGTATTATGAAGAAAAAAATTGAAGTGTCATGAACTTTCCTTTGTAGGGAAAAGTTTGGTTTGTGTGTGTGTGTGTGTGTGTGTGTGTGTGTGTGTGTGTGTGTGTGTGTGTGTGTGTATGTGTGTCAGTCATGCATTTTGTGGGAAGCAGATTATTTCTTTTACTGGAGAGTTCACCCCCTTATTGATTCGTGCTTCCCATTGTGCTTTTGCAGTCATTTGAAAAGGTGAGCAGGCCATAACTCAAAAAAACTCAAAAAGTGAAACTCAAGCTGTGCAGAAAACATGGTGCCAGACTCAGAAGGCATCTTGTGTGAAGTGCTTAAAACAGCAGGGCCAGGAACACGTTCAAGGTTAGAGCCTGGCCGTGATGAGAAACAGCTGCACGTGTGCTCATTAGCCTCCACGACGTCCGCCGGCCGGGAGAGTCGCTATCTGCTCCCTTCTGAAAGAATGCCTCCTCCACTCATGTGAAGGGCGTTCAGGCTTGCACAAAAGCAGCGCAGGGTACTCTGCTGAAATAACCTGTTGTTTAAACATTCAGAGCTGGGGCTGAAACAAGGTTTCTTAGTTACCAGCTCCATTAAGGGCAGAAATGATCATGTTTTTAGCCCGGCGCGCCGAAAACAACGCAACGGTTACTGATGTTTATTTTCTTCTCTTTGTCTCACATCTGACGCCGACCTCCTGTCCTCCCTCTCCTGCTCTTAAAAAGCATCTGCGCCGAGTTGCGTTCACCTCAGGTGTTCCAGTGTAACTCAGACCCCACTCTAGTCTCAGGCTTACTGTGGAAAACACGGGTGGAGTAGAGGGAGGGAGGGACCGGGAGCACGGGATCTAGCTATAACCATTTTAAAAGCAGCCTCTGCTTTTTGCTTCTAAATGAAGAGAGAACTATAACTGAAGAGCAGCTAGGGTGACAGAAGAGACACAGGCTGTGTCTCAAACCTGTAATGGGACGTGACGTGTGAGGTGGGAGGAGCCAAACGCAGCAAGGGGAATCATTAAGCCCTTAGGCCACTAAGGCGGGATACCCGCAGATAAGGGAGGAGACAAGACAAGGAACACAAACACACCACAGACGCTACTAACCGGCTAACTGTCAAACGCTAAGTAGAGCGCAAGGACAGGGATCAGAAACGCCAGAATCAATACGCGCCCTGTCTCGGTAACGAGACAAAATAAGAACGGGCGAGTAGCGTACAAACAAACATAACACAACAAACAAACACCGCAAAATAATACGATGGTAAGAGAGGGGGCGACAGGAACAGATCCAACGTTCCCAGGCTACTCTCAAACTCGCGGTCAAACACAACCGTGTCCACAGCATCGCCCAAGCTTCCCTAATGGAAGACATGCACCTAAAAAACGAACCAGAACAGTAGTTCCGTACAAAATCGTCAAAACTCCATGCAAGGAGAAAGGCACCGAAAGGAACGAACAGGACAGGCAGTACCGGAAATTTACCGGCTAGACCAAAGCGAGATTTATTGAAAATAAACACCCTGCCTCTCTATGATGAGGAATCTAATGAGGCGCACAGGAACAGAGATTTAACGTTCCATGGCGGGATAAATAGGCTCGCAGTCCTATGCAGAACACAGAGGGTAAACACCCGATCTCCCAGGAGAGAGAAACATTTTACAGGTGAGCCGAACGGAGCACCGTCGTCCCATAACTTTACTATGCACAGACTAACGCAAGCTAAAATGGAACAACCGCCCTAGCCTCTCAATAAACGAATAAATTAAACGAGGCGAAAATGGAACCGAGATTTAACGTTCCATGGCTAGTTTAATAAGTAGCAGTCAAATGCAGAAAGCAAAGCGGTAAACACCCAATCTCCCAGGAGGGAGAAACATTTTACAGGTGAGCCGACGGTGAGACCCGTCGTCCCATAACTACTATCCAAAAGACTCACGCAAACTTAGATAGGAACAACCGCCCTAGCCTCTCAGTAAAAGAATGTATGAAACGAGGCGAAAATGGAACGGAGAGCTAAAATTACCATGCTACGCGTAGTCACACAAACATGTCCATAACCTAGCCCAAACTCCACACAAGGAGAAAACACACCCGGAAACGAACAGAACAATAGTTCCGAAACAAAATCGTCCCGTAGGTAAAAAGGACGGAGGACAGCTGCAACAAAGACCAACGCAAAATAGCACGACAGCTTCTCAATATAAATAAAAACCCTGAGTAACAACAAAGGGGAACGTAGTCCACGAGAACGAGACAACAGGGAAAAACCGTACCAAGCTACTAACTGGCTTACCGTAACCAGGAAATCAGTAGAAGCTAACACGCCAGGTCTCTCTATAAGAAAACCATTAACCGGCGAAAAGGAACAAAGAACAGTTACTCTACACTTCGACAAGCTAAGCAACCCAGCCGAAGCGAAACGCCAGATCTCCTATGAGACCACATGCACCGAGAGGCGAACAGAACACAGTTCCGACCATCGCCCAAATCTCCATACACGGAGGAAAACGCACACAGGCGAAACTAGAGCAGAGATTTTACAGTCCCAAACTTCTACGAGATAATCCACTAGTAAGCCAGCAAGAAATAAGCCCTATCTCACCAAGAGACGTTAAAAATGGGCGAGTAGCCAAAATGGTACGAGCACTCACAACCAAACATACACCACAATACAAAACAATTAACAATTAATGTCGAAGACCCCGAATGAAGGGAACGGTAGGCTTATATAACTCAGGTGACCACACAACAGGTGTAAAAGCTTAACCAAAAACTCCCCCAGCTCAGCAGGGCGGAGCAAGCATCTACCAACAGGGCAGCGCCCTCGCGTGGCCACCAAGGAAAACGACCGCATGGGACAACAGGGTCCAAAACCATGACAAAACCGAAGGCAGCTGCCTCACTGTCTTGTTGTCTTGCTCCCTCTGAAGGTACCTCAAAAGGCAACGAATTTGGGACGCACTTTGAAGGCAGGATGATGTCACGTGAGATCAGTGTTTACGTTTGTTCATTACGCTACGTCAGCTTGCTAGCAAGTTAGCTTTACTGGAAAGCTCACAGAGGCTTAAAAACATTTATTTTTACGATTCCAGCGTATTGAAAAATTTAAATGCATTTTTAAATATAACTACAACAAATTACGGAGTTTACTGCATATTCAGACTGTAAAAAAACTCCCCTGGTGCCGCGGCAAATCCCGCATCGTTGTTTTCGGCCGCCATTAATTTAAAGTAAGAAGTAAGAAGCCTGAGGTAATCGCAAAGACTTATGGGATATCATACCCGGAGAAGGATACATGCTATGCTGCCTTCAAATGCTGCCTTTTAAGTGTCTAGGGAATGGAATGCAGCTGTTATTTTTATTAGTTTTTTTTGTTTGTTTGTTCTGTGTGGTTTAGTCAAACAAAAGCTGAAGTGCTCCTAGATCCTAAAAGTGACATGCATTCTTATGAGCTATTTAATAATGGAGGAGGATGAATAGGATGGATGTGACTGACTCAAACATTGCTCATCTCATGTCACCAAGTGGAGCAAGTCTCATCCTGTCTCTCTCTCTCTCTCTCTTTCTCTCTTTCCCTCGCTCTTCTCTTTACTGCTTTATTGTCTTCTTTCTTCTATTCTCTCATCTTCTCTTTATCGCTCTCTTACTTCTTCTCTCTACCTCTCCCCCCCTCTCTCGCTCGCTGTCCCTCCCCCTCCCTCTATTCTCTACAAAGGCAGCAGGCTCCCTAATGGACCGTTCCACATTTCCAGCAGCCAAAACCAGGAAAACCATTCTAGCAATAATTCTGCAGTAGGATTTTTTATTCATATGTCAGGCAGCTGAGAAGACACAGCTGATAGACGGGAAATTGATAGAAGCTGAGGGATGCCTGAATTTATTTATTAATGAACCTACCTACCCCCCACCCCCACCCCAAGCAGCCACAGCAAGCACTGAGCACCATAACGTAGCCCCCCATGCAGGTTACCATGGATCTGTCTTGCAGTGTGTCATGGTTACACTCTGAGGCACAGGGAATTGAACCTTCATTTACATTTATGTTGTTTTTCTACGTTGCATCAGTCCAGTAGTTAAACAGACATTAATCATTTTAACCACTGAAAGGCTGCACTGTCAGAAATGCAAGCCTCATTGTCTCCTGGCTCGCCTCTGCCTGTTATCCCTGTTTGAATATGGAGAGAGAGCAAGATCAATACTTTCCATTAGCATTAACATTGGGATTGTGTGAAGAGTGAGTCCACTGATGGAAAGGTTTGACACACAATTGGAACAGCTTAAAATATCTTTTTTTTTTTAAATTTTTAACTGTCTGGTTGCCTGGGACAGAAACTCTCAATGATGCTTAAAGTGATGGATTTTTCTATTGCTTTTAGTGCTGTGAGCTCCCAGTGGACAGAAGGGGCTAAGATCTGCCTTGCAGGTTCACTAAACCATGGACTTCATTGGGACTAAATCTTTAAAAAGTAAAACTGTGATGAACACACAAACGAACCAACAGGAGTGATAATTAGACAGGAGTGCTGAGCATAAATATTACAAAATGGCTGGTGACAAGCCATTAGTTGCCACAAGTTTATTCAGAGAAACCATGCACCTGTAGAAAGGACTCTGGACCCTGTTTGCATTGGATGGCTAGCCCATATATTATAATGACTCTATTATATATATTATATATATTATAATTCTAAGTAGTTACAACTTCTTTTAAATTCAGTAACACTTAATAATAGTGTAATAATGCAATCCCACACACATGCGGATTATGGGCCTGATTAACGAAGACATTTAGCATGTGCAAAACTTTTAGCACACACAAAACCAATAACATGACCAAAGATTGGTAATGTTATTTGTTTCACATCAATCTTTGGTTGTGCATGTGCTAAAAGTTTTTGCTAAATGTCTTAGTAAATCAGGTCCTATGAGTATTACACTTGGAATTCAAACATTGTTTTTCTGTCATTCACTGTAGAGGTAGACCTGGACACGCGTCCTCTTTCCTACGACCATTGAAATTCTTCCATACCTGCAACTCCTCCCATAGAAGAGTTTCTTTTGAAACAGAGAGCCAAACCATTTTACGGTACACTTTACAGCTAATATAGACCCAGAGTCCTGGCATCAGCCGGAAGGGCTTGTGGGTCGGACCCAGTTTCACAGAACCACTTAAAAACCCTCTCTCGCTGTTTGCTGCATGGCTAAAGGCTTCCGTTCCCTCTTCTGTCAAGAGTAAAAATAGCACTAATACCCCATAGGATAGAAACGCTCTGTAAAGCACGCAATATTCTTCAGTAACCTGTTAAACAGCAACCAGGGGGAAATAAAGAAAGAAAGAAATAATGTGCGCCAAACAAAACAGGCAGGATGAAATACAGGTCCCTGAGCCTTAATATCAGCGACTACAAAAATAAAATTACACATAATGCATCGGGATCCCTGCATTATTCTCCGAACCAACCGTCTGCGGTAATGAAAGCCATAAAGTCTTTCTTTGGTTGCATATTTAGGTTTCGCTGATGAATTAACAGCGCAGTGTTGCTTGCGTGGCAAATTTTTCAGCAGTAGGGAAGCTCAATCGGGGGATGCTTTCTAACCTTAATGGCTCTTAGGAGTAAAAACCTTATTGACCATACTATTTTTATCTCTTCTTTCACCTTAAGTCAGTCAAGCTAACGAGTCCTCAGGCCACAAACACCACCCACAGGATGCCAAGAATAATGTACTGGTGGGACGGGGGGGGGGGCATGATGTTTCGTGTTAGTTTTTTTCTTCATTAAAATGCAGTAGCAGGAAACATATCGCATCCCTTTGTGATGAACCTGATAAATTCAAAATGAAGCTCAATTTACCTTGGATTTTTGGCAACATCACAGTGATTATGTGAGTTGTCTGTCTAGGTTTGAATTGATTCTGGTGTGGTAACTTAATGAGTTTTTTGATTGCTCATAAAGTTTCTATTAATCATAAACTGTACCCCTGTGCCCAGTTTGATTGGAGAACCTTGCAGCTTACAGGCTGTTGTCTTAATAATTACCGTATTGATTGTTACATCCTATTTTTCCAATTATGCTTGATTCAGTTTGACTCCTAATAGATTTTACTTTGCAAGACTCACAATTGCCTTTCTTTAGCACTAAACATACTATTTTGCCATTCTGTCCTTTAAGTGTGTTTTTTTCCCCATTATTTTATAGCCGAGCAGATACTTTAAGTGCTTCATCGCTCCGACTTTCATATTGATTAATGTATAGGAGTAGTTGTCTTCTGAACTGCTGGTATCTGACAATAGAGGCTTAGACCATGAAAGACAGAACAAGGGGAGCGTAGTCATTAAAATATCTTTGCAGGGAATAACCCCAGTGAATGAACACTCATCTCTTTTGAAAAGCAGCGCACTGATGGATATTAATGTTGGCATCTAATGACAATGGGGAAGTGCTTCTCCGAGTGTAAGCTGGACGGACTGACCTGAGAATAGGAAGTGAGCCACTGCGATCTCATAGAAAAACAGGCTGTGAAATAGCGGGGTCATTGTGGTCCTCCTGTATGGGTCATACTCCCACTGTCCTCCCAGTTCTAGGAAGTTTGTGAATGGCAGAGAGCTTCATTGTGAGGCTTTATCATGGACACCCTGTTTATGAGCACACAGTTCAGTCTAACTGCAGTACAGTATGAAATGGGTATCAAATGATGCCTTTTCTGTGGTATACAGTATGTATATATACTGTATATCCTGGGTTTGAATTGTAAAATGTGGGGGACGCTGTTTGTTGATGGGGGGGGGGGGGAGGGGTCTTAAACTAAAATGTGTAAGTGGTTGCTATACATTTGTCGCAGGCAGGCACACACAATCCAACCATTTATTTTACTTTATTATAAAGCTCTTTAATCCATATAACAACACTCATTCTTTAGGATGAACAAAAGCCACGTTTATTCATTAAAAAAGAGGCTAAAACACATTACAGTTTTGCACGTTAGCATATTACTGACGTTTTTGTTTCCCATATTACTAGGAAACGCAACCTTCAATGCTTAGCGTTAACCCATGTCCTTTCAAAAATATAGCCTATTAATTTTTCCGTATGTAGCCTATGCAATATGTCACGTTTAGACTATAATTATAATTATGTTCATACAGTTGAATGCATCCAGCAAATAACTGTGGTTCATAGGCTACAGTTTGGCAAAAAATAAATAATAAAAATGGTTGGTTCTACTATGAGGTGGTAAACCCCTGCCCTCTAGGGGGGTCCGGGAGAAAATTTTGTACATTTTGACAGCTAAAATCAATCTGGTGCACTTTGAGAGGAAAATTACGATGATAGATCTGTGAAGAATTGTGTGCTCTTGTAAACAATCCAAAAACCAATCAACTTGTAAGATGCTTGATCCTACACTTGAGCCATCAAATAAATTACATAAAAGCTGTTTGTTGTACTGGTTTATTTAAAATGTTTGTAATCACACTCAAACGTTGCAGTAAAAAAATATGGCACCGCATGCTACGTCAGATTTAGAGATCAAAAATGTCTCCTCAAAATGCGTTCTGGATCGATGGCTTAGCTCAAGTGACGCTGCAGTAAAAAAACATCTTTTATGTTAATTATGAGAGTAAAAAAAATCTGCCTTCATTCTGAAACAGTGATGGCGATCTGC
The DNA here is from genome assembly GCA_029718625.1 of Synaphobranchus kaupii. NCBI lineage: Eukaryota > Metazoa > Chordata > Actinopteri > Anguilliformes > Synaphobranchidae > Synaphobranchus > Synaphobranchus kaupii. Next base: position 498,522 of record CM056385.1, read on the forward strand.
CCATTCAACGAGCCCCCGATTTGGCCAGATTTCAGATTAAGCTTTCTCAGAATCTGTACATATAAATAAGACTATTTTATTTTATTTCCAAATGTTATTATACGTCCAAAAATATTGTAAGATGACTGTATATTACCTCAAATCTATTCTCCAAACAGGATATTGTTATCAACTCCTATATCATTATTCCTCTGTGCCCCCTCAGTTTTTTTAGGTGCAGGTCGCCCTTGTTCTGAAACAGTAGCGGAATTTTTACTTAATTTTTACTTACAGTTTACTTAACTGTAGGCCTATGTAATTTATCCCCCGCCAAACCAAAAATAAAACTTTAACAATGACATTTCAGCCATAATTTTACAAATAACGACCAGAATTGGAAACCGCGGCATTAAATCTGTATGATTGAGAAAGAATAATGTCATTTAGCTTACATCTATTTATGTGAATTGGCTGTCTTTTACCTATGCAATTCATGTCAAACACATTCACACACGCGCGCATGGCACGGCAGCCAAAAAGCACACACACGGCCAACTTTATATGCCTTTACATGACCAATAAATATATGACCAAGCCACAAATTAATAGAATAGAATATGAAAATAATAACTGTCCTACCGCTTTCCATCTCTCTCTCGCTACAAGGCAGTCGGACCAGTGTCGCGTACAATTCTTCCCAGCATATAACTTTTTCCCACTTCCAGGTCTGTTGCTTGACTGTACGTCTCACTAGCTACTAGCACCTAGCACTGAACTGATAATTTTCAATGTATTTGTTCAATTGGCCTGTAAATAAACATTATTAGCGAGTTCTACACTCGCATTACGTAGCACAAATGCTAGCTACTGACCACGGATGGGTTCAAAAAGAAAAGTCTTTTCATAAACGTGCACTACGAAAGTATTATCTGATTGGACATTGCTCAACTTCCCGCTCGTAGTTGAGCAGTGATTGGTTATTTGTCCTGTTCAAGAGAAGGACCCGGAAGTATCTGGGAAAAATTATACGCTGCCTACGCTACACCGGTGTCACGGCAGAAACTGTACTTTCTGCCGTGACACCGGCTCAAAACAGTAGAAAATCAGACCGGCCTTCCTGGGCCTGGGTGGAGTTAAGGACCGAGGAAATCACAGGAGGAAATGATGCAAGGAGTGAAAATAAGTGATTGGACTGAACCAAATGAGTTTCGTTTCACAGAATTGAATATCTTAACAAGGGGGACGATTTTCCCAATTTCCCTTAACAAGGGGAGGGGCGCTCCCCCGTGTTCAACGACAATTCCAACACTGTATATCTAATACAGAATACACACACGTATATGTGTGCGTGTGTATGTGTTTTTTATACAATGTTCTCGTTAAAAGTTTCTGGCAAGTTTGTGAATTAAAAGAGCTTAATTGTAGTTTGTCTCGTCCAACCCAATTTGTCAACACTAAAATATGATCTCTGCAGGGAACCTTTTCTGTAACTTTGGCCTACATACAACAAAAAATGCGCTCTTGTGAATGGAAAATGAATGGGAAAGAGTAGCATATTGCTTTATCTCGTCATTCAAAGTTTCACACAGTGTGCATTTGGCTGTGCATCTTCTTGCATTCTACAAGAAACAAGAGTGTCTGATTCATCCACGTGCACAAACCCCACCCTCCTGCTCTCCGTTGGTGATGTGATTGGGTGAGCTGCTACGCAGCTAATGCCTCCATCTGTTAAAATACTGCTCGGCGAGTTTTGTTTTTGCTACGACTTTTGTTTTTATAAATTTCTGTATATAAAAAGCAGCTGTGGTTAATTAAAAACAAACCCAGCGAATTGGTGAGTTGCGGGGAACATAATCCAGAAGGCTGAGAAAACCTAATCCTGAAACAAAGAATGCCTTTTATCACCAAGGATAAGAGAGGGATAATGTATTCTGTTTGTTTGTGTTTGCTGCACGTCTGTGGAGAAATAAAGACCTTCCACTGTGACTCCCTGTTCCATTTATTTTTTAAACTGAGGAGGATTTTCTTTGTTTCCTGCCCGAGGTCCACATGGAGCCCATGTGAGGTACTGTGTTTATTCACAACATCTGCACATGTAGACTTTTCACTTTATTTTTGTTTTTTGGCCAAATTATATGCTACACATAGCCTCTCTATTATCAATATTCCACATGCCAATATCAGTTGTGTCTTAAACTACTCCCTCCTTTTACATCTTGAAATGAAGCAATGTGCTGTCCTGTGTCAGATTGATACCGCAGTGTCTCTGTGTTTGTGTTAACGCAGTAATTGTTTGAAAGAATTTCTCCTCGTGTGAATAATAGGAATTATTTTGTCAGTAGACGCAGTAGTTTCAGTAATCTTAGTGGGCTTTCCCAATACAAACTCCCCATTTCCTCCTCACGTTTACAGGCTCCCAGGGATGGCTGTGTTCTATGACATTATCACGTTTTTGAAGCGGAACGAAAAAAAAACGTATGCACTCAAGGTTACAGACAATATGCTTTACGATCAGATAGGATCTTTCCGTAGTGCTCCTTGTGGCTGCATTCGCTGGGGCCAGGATGACCGTGAAAGGGGCATTTGTCACCAGAGCATGACTTGAGCCACAGATAGTGCACAGGGTTGTCCATGCCCTTTATTTGACCGTGAGGCAGAGCTGATGTCCACGGCTTATTGAGGAGTTAGGAGCCTTGGAGTGGCAAGCGGAGGAAGGCTCAAATAGAGCCCTTCTCACTCACACCGCTCCTGGCCTTAGCCGCCCTATGAGAAACACCCCATTTTCTGGGAATTCTCCACAGCACAAAAACAAGGTCAAGAGATAAAGGATAGATGCAGGGTCATAAAAACAGGCATGGCACCCGATGCAAAAAGGTGGCATCGGGCACATTTTATGTTTGGTAATTAAGCGCAGGCACATCACAGCTTTCCAAAACTCCCGTAGGACTCCTGGCGTGGACACTGCTGACTGTATGTGCTGGTATTTGCTTGGGTGTGCATAGTGCTTGGAGGTAGGGGAACCCTGCTGAATGAAAGCTTCCATTCGTGGGCAGGGCAGGACTCTTGGCCAGGGTGGGTATTTGCACATTCAGCATTCAGTTCTGGCTCTCAGTTGCAGTCTGTCCATACCATGAAATCAATTGTTTTCAAAAGTTTACTTGAAGATATTGATATTAAACCCCAGAGACAACATTTAGCTGGACCGTACTGTACCGAATGCTCACCAAATCGATGGCCATTAAAAGGCTGATTTGCAGCAGTGTGGTACATCAAATTAATGGCTTCCACCCGTCCAAAAGAGCCACCTCAGGCGTCAGCTATTTTCCTGTAGTGGCACTCCAGGAGTTTAACAGAATACTAAAGCATATTATCTAGTTCAGTGTTTCTCCTAGACGTTTTTTTTGTTACACACCAAAAAACCCCGTGGGGGACGGCATATTGACGCGGTCGGATCTGGGAAAGTAGCTACTTTCCCAGCAGCCAGTCTGAAATTTATATTTGCGTTTCAATTTTTGTTCGCTCTGTATATTCAAGACTTAAAACAAAATTATCACAAGGAGAGGACAACTGCAATAAATGCAGCTTATTAAGATGTGTAATCTATGCCAATTACGACTCCACAATTACATACAGAGCACCTTTAACAATGTTACAAACTTCAGGGTGACAAAGAAGATTTTTAAGAACATTCAATAAAAATATATTTGCTGAAATGAATTTACATTAGATTAAATTAAATTAACGTGCCAGGGAGCTGAGGTAATTTATTTATTGAGCATTACTATTGTAGGAAAAAATAGGGACCTGCATTGCTTTGCAGCTTTACCAAGGTTTTATGCATTTTGTGCATTAATGTTAACAATCCTCTGCAAAATATTAGCATGTCATGAACACAGGAGAAAAAAATGTACATTTGGTTGCCCATCCCCCACGTTAGAGCTTCTTCTCTTCTTCGGTGGCGCCACGCTCACATTAGCTATCGATTCTAGTAATAACTCGCCTTAAGTTGCATTATGGGAACCTTTGGGCTCACAAACTTGTTCAAACGGATTAATTACAACATTGATAGCTAACGTTTGCTAACTAGCTATAAGAGGCAGTATCCGTGTAATGGTAGCCAGCTAGTTTTTATTTAAATACATTTGATGTAATAATGCTATGTTGGATTACGGAGGTAAAGTTATGTTCAACCATATCGATGCAATGATCATGAACACGCGGTCACGTTGGGTTGTAGTATTGACAGTGCAATCAAGAGACATACAGCGACATTGCTGTTCCACAAGAATATATATGAATATCAGAAACTTATTTTCACCTCGAGAAGCCTTGGAAAAGAATCAATGAATATAAAAAAAGCCAGAATGTCCACTTCATCATTACCTGCATACCACACGCTCGTGTACTCGCTCCACAGTGAGTTACAGAAAGGCACTGATAGCAATGGCACTCTCATCACATTAAGTTTCCCAAGCAACAACACAGAGGTTCACTCACATTTCGGAACAGCGCTGCACAGAGGCTCCCAAGTGCAAATGATTATTTATTTCCGAATGAATTGGTGTTTAGCATTATATAAAAGGATTTTGTTGGCCTGGGGGGTGGTTCTTGTTGGCCTGGCGGCCTGTACAATTATAGGGGAAACGCTGTAGTTCTAAGTGAGATTTTTCAGGGCTTCTTGGTGGTTGACCTTATGAAGGCACTGTTCAAGTGCATAGATGGGCCCCATGGCCTGCTATAAAGTCCAGACCGTGCCATTGCAGACTGTGGCCAGCAGCCCAACAGGGCAATGTACAGTTGGCTCTAGCATCACCCAAGGATGGGAGAGCTTCATTTGACCCGAGCGGTAGGGTATCATCATGTACTGAGACCCCTGCTTATCATTTGGGTGCCTGCAAATCCATCTGTTAAGCTCCTCGTGACACGTTTTCCTCCAACTAGCGAACTGCGGCATGATTATCCATCGTAACAATAAGCCCTGATAGAACAAGTACCAAGTTCCACATTGGGAGAAATTTTTTATTTTTTTTTGTTAATTTCTAAAAATAGATGACTTGACTTCAACTTTAAGCCCCCGGTGACTCGCAACAGTTTTTTAATTATTATTGTTGATGCACACAAGGTGCAATGTGTGACCTGGAATCCTGTCTGGTGTTTGCAAACCTTGTATCACTGAATAAATCCCTCTCCCATTGTACAGGTGTACATGCAGCGAGACAGCGGCTGGCAAGGCAGTGAAATTTGTGTGGGTTGGCGGAATGAGTCTGGTGAAACGCTCTGCGAAACGCAATGCTCTCATCCTGGAGAAATGTGAAATCACATATAAATGATTCCTGTCAGGGGCTTCCACTAAGAGGAGTCATTTTCACGCAGTGAAAACATTGGGCTACTGCATACGAGCGTCCAGTGGGATTGGGTTTCATACGAGAGAAATGACCTCATCCGAGAGTCTGCTTGGCTTCAAATTAGAACCACATCGAGCCTGTTTTAACTCGTTTGGGATTTCAAACATCAGGCCGGACCGATTAATTCAGGGAGAGGGACACATGGCAGTTGTCTCCGGTCGGTGCCTTTGAAGAGGTCCCGCTTCTCTGCAGTCGGCACTTTTTTTGTGGTTAAGCTGTGTTTATAGAGCAAATACATTCACAATGTATAAAACATATTCAACTGTGGTTTTTTTACACTGCTTCACTCATTTAAAATCTTCAAATAAATCAGTGTACAATGACACCGTACTGTTATGCGAGAGTCATATAAAGAAGCAGCATACTGTTAACATTAGTCATATGAGAAAGATCTTAATGCAAATAATGAACATGCAATAAAAATATTACTTTATACAATAGCCATACAATAAACCTTTCACTGCAAGCATTGAGTGTGCAATAAATATCTTACTCTAAGCATTGACCATATCTTAATGTAAACATTAGATATACAATATACATCTTATGGTAAAAGGCGGCAATATAATACTTTCCATACTGTAAATATTGGCCATGCAATACATACAGTATCCTCCTGTAACAACTGGCCATACATTAGACTGTACAGCTGCCATATGATAAACATCGTAATGTAAACATTGTACATACAGAGCAGGGAATACAAATACGGTAAGATGAGATAAGATAAGCCTTTATTGTGTCCAGGAGAAATTTGTCTTGGACATTCAAGAGTTGCTGTTGGCCCAATATGGACCGTACACTGTAAGCTGTAAACACAGGTCATTGCAGAAGCCGTGCAATGAACATAATCGTTTAAAGGAGCTGGTTTGGAGTCCAGGTGCAGAAACAGCACGGGTCCTGATCCCAATTGCAGCCCAGACCAGAGTATCTCATCGCTGATCAGGGAAGTATAGAGGATGTTCACTCTGGGGCTGTCAAGGAGCACGTCGCAAGTTGTTTCCCAATTAGTTTGCGTATTTATTTATAAACCAATTTGCAATTCAGATGAACTTGTGATGATGATCGCACACTAGTCTGTCGAGCCTGACTTCACTGCATGGGACAATTTGCCCTGTTAAAATACATAAACAAACAAACAAACAAGCCAGCAAAACAAACAAACAAAAATTGTGCAATTGTGTAAAATATAGCCACATTTGACCCCTCTGTTGTCCTGTTTGATTCATCACAGCCCACACTCGGAGGTTTGGTGGAAGAATGATACATTATGTGAGCCTTCAGTGAGCCTTCAGTGAGCATATTGTGACTGCCTGTCTGTGCAACACTGCAGCTCTGCAGTAAGCACTTAGACCATAATGGCCAGTGTCCTCGTTCGTCATTTTCTTTCAGACTCACAAAGTGCCACAAACTTCAAAAACCCTGAAAGCAAAACTCAGAGAGAGAGGGAGAGAGAGATAGAGAGAGAGAGAGAGAGAGAGAGAGAGAGAGAGAGAGAGAGAGAGAGAGAGGGAGAGAGAGAGATTGACAAAATGGCAGAAAAAGAGAGGGTCAATGATTTAACGGTCGTTTTTTTGGCAGTTTCTTGACCAGCTCTCCTCGGGAAAGGAGAGTAAGTTGACTTATAATAAAGGTTTTTTTTTGTTGTTTTTTTTACCTTGTGAGTAGGTAACTTAAAAATAACCACAGCTCAGCCAAACATGAGTGAAAATGAATGTTTTAGTTTTCACAGGTCGCCCACCCACACAACGGGATTTATAAGGCTAACCTGGACATGCTTGTATTGCGTGACTGCTCCACTTCAGGGAGTGAAAGAACCAGTGTAAAATCAGATGTTAGAACCAGAATTTTATCTCTTTCCTCATTTCACAAACCAGCTTGAATCCCTCACCTTTTTGGAGGTCTCAATGATTGTATGTGATTGTACTTTATACTTACAACACCAAATAACAAACGCAAAGGTTGCCTGGCTTTCTTGGTTTGTTTCTTTATTCCCACAAGAAGAAAAGGTTTATTTTTCATACATTTAAGGACAGTTAAAAGGGAAATACAAGTTTTTGATTGAATCCAGGTCTTGAGCTCGGCAGTTGCTGAAATGTATGAAAAATACTGCAGGGAATAAAAAACAAACCAACAATCCCCAGGATTCAGTACAAATTTGTCCTTTACATTTTAATTGCTATTAAATTAATGTGTTTTCTCCTTTTTTTTCTTATTTTTCTTCACAAACACAGTTTGACGAGTTCACAAAGGAGCCTTTTTTGCTATCATCTCGAAGTCATTCTGAAGAAGATCTGAATCATGTAGACTGAATCATGGCCATTGCATATTTAGAAGAGAATTTTTTTTTTAACTAACTCAAACTGATTACTTGACACTGGACCACAGTGTAGTATGATTAAATCCAGGCCTAAGTGCCATTGGACAGCACCCTCTGAATTTGTGATGGATAGTATCTTAGTATGTGCACCCAATTGTGCGCAAGCTCCTGTCTGCGAAATAAAGATGCACAGGGGAGCAGTCCTTTAGAGTAGATGGCCGTCAGAAGGATGGTTCATTACTCTTAATTATTCACAAGATAAGTATAATGAATGTAAGAAAGGTCTAAAAGTAATGAAGATAGACTCTGCAGTCTTTGTCTCAACACTGACTCTGGCTTAGCTTTGGCTGTGCTGCAGAGCTTACAGGTCTTACAGGTTCCGCTCAACCCTTCAACGGACCAAGCGGTCTTCTCAACCCTAAAAATATCCTTATTAAGTTGGCTTGAAAAACCCAATTTACTGTTCTCCTTATTATATCTTATTCTTCTTCTTATTCTACATCAGTTTTCTGTATGCTACTCCAACAGTTTTTCAACCAGAGGTACCAAATTTGCCCAGTAGCTTCACCTAGTATGGGATTGCCTTGCTTGTAGGGCTGGGTGATGTCTATAAAAAATAATATCACGATACTGTCATGTGAAACATTGTGATGTACGATACTACTATAAATCACGATATCCAGCTCCCATTGTGATAGCTGTCAATCATCATCTATATCCGATACTATTGTCATATCACCCAGCCCTAGTTGCTTGTGCTTATTGTGTCAATAGCGGCAATATTTTTTGAGATATTTGCGATTTTATATAGAAAAATTTCCCAACATTCAGAATCTGAAAAACAAACTTGGAGCTGATGCCACAATCGGCCACTGCATCTGTCACTGATACAACCCGTCTCTCTTGCACAGCTTCTAACAGATGTAATCTCTAGCAAGGTGAGTAAAGTTTTCTGTCAGTTATAATTCTTGCGCGCCAACATACGTATTTCAACATTGGCTTCTTCAAGCCAACTTAAAGTTTGTCCTGAAATTGTCCTTCTTAGTTGGGCTTCTGTAATCCGTCCCCCTCCTGCTGAATTGTTTCTCTTTTGAGTAAGTCTGCTGTGTGCAAAACTGTCGAGCTAGGTTGGCTGTAGCCTCATGAGTTTTCCAAAGTTAATGCCATAGTTCAGCTCTAGTGGCAATTCATGCATTCCCTCATTACCTTCGCACAGGGGAATCAATGTGAAAAACAAGTTGGTAGGTATGGGAGGACACCTTGTTTGTATGGGATCTAAAACCTCACAGCCAGTTATAACCAGTATAATTGAGGAGATTCTTTGTCCTGCAGGGTTTCACTCAGTGTATTTTGCAGGAACTGGCTTCTTAGCTGGTTGCCCTATCAAGTTTCCCCTTTTTCTTTTTTCTTTAACTTTTTTTTCCCTCACTAGCTTTGTACAAAAGCCAAAATGGTCAGCATTTAAGACAGCCCAAGAGTACAAGGAGAGAAGGATTATCACAGGGAAAGTTTGGCTGGGGTTTCTGGGGTAAAAGAAAAACCCAAGCCGGCAGGAAGCGCGTTCTGTGTCGCATCGGCATCAATAGCTGGGCGCAACATTCCGGGGCGGAGCAGGGTGGGTGGGTGGGGGGGGGGTGTAGGGTTGGCTCTCCTTCCAAGAGTGGCAGTGGGGAACTTCGCAGATTAGAGGGTCAGAGAGCCCTGTTTGTCTCGATACTCTTTTCAAACCTCTCGACAGCTACCTATGACAATGCACTCTTTCACCTAGGGGGATTATGTGAACATTGCTGCTCAGAGGAGGTACAAATCTGTACAGTCCGTTTGTTTAGTTTCACCTCTGTCCGTCCCAGCCCTTCTCTTTGGAAGTGAAAGTACACCAATTATTGGCTTTGTGTTTTTCAATATCCAAAAACATATTTCAAGTAAACTGGTGAAGACAATTATTCTTCAACCAGAATTTCTGAATTATAATTTTAATGCAATTGAGAGCAAACAATTTTTGCTTGTAACTGCCAAACTATGACAAGCCACGATACAGAAGTTCTCACCTGGTGTGGCTGAACATCAATGTTAGTTAGTTAGCAGTGAGTATGCTGTGCTAACAGCTGTATCAGTTTCTGGGTTACCAGGCCCATTGACTGGCACATCCTGCTAAAGCACAGGTTCTCAGAGTAGTGACAGCCCTGATCTAGAATCCAATCCTGGCCCGCCAGGGTTCGGGATTGTGCATGTAGGGCTGTTGTGTGCAAAAAAATCACCAGCTATTTTCAACATTTTACCAGCCACATTACCTTTTACAACATTATACAACCTGGATGATCTTAAAAAAATCTAAATTTTACCAGTATTTAGCTGAGGGCGGGTGTTAATTTCACACCCTGGTTGAGTGGCCTCGCGAGGGAGGGTTTCTCCCCTCCTGATCATCCCTACAGTCAGCCGCGGCAACATGGAGCAGTCTACCCGTAGCACCTCTGCATGAAGCGCAGTCCTCTGGCTCGACAGTTTGCTTGTGGTCTGAAAAGAAGAGTAGGGTAACACTTTACATTAAGTTGCACCTACATGTATACCTGTGTAGTTGTATTGTAACTCACTTGCTAACAAGAGGTTATTACTGAGTAACTCTAATGTAGGTAACATGGAACAACAGTTAGCGGTATTCATAATTACACATGTAAATATAGTTTGAAATATTTTATTTACACTCATTGGCCACATATTCATGATACACAACGAATAAACCTTGCCTGTTCATTTCACAGTGTGTCTTGATGATATGGAATGATTTAATTTCAGCAGGAGAGATGTAACAGGGCTGGCCTTGTTTCACATGTGTAATTAAGAGTACCACTAACTGCTGTTCCATGTTACCTACTTTGGAGTTACTCAGTAATAACCTCTTGTTACCAAATTGGATACAATTTAACTACATAGGTATAGGTGCAACATAATGTAAAGTGTTACCAAAAGTAGCATGAGCGAGTAGTTGGCAGTCTGCACTCTCCCAAATTGATGATGTCGCAGCTACAGGATGGTTCTGCAAATACAATTGTTTGGGTACAAAAATGTACGTAAATGTAGTGCTTAAAAATATATGCATGATATTAGGATATTTCCTATAGCAAAAGGAAAGTTATTATATTATTATAATTATTATTATTATTGGTGTTGGGAGGGTGGATCACAGTGTCACAGAATGAGCACATAAGAAGCTCTCCAAGGTTTTGTCAGGGAGGGCCACGTGACACGTGGGTGCCCAGAAGGCTGCTGCAAGTTCGCTCCAACAACCCATTCCCTAATTTGCCTGGAATAATTAGCTCTGTTGCCATGGTGCGTTGCGAGGCCCTGCCGTAGTGACAGAGTCCACACAATGACCTCAGCTCTCCGTCTCCTCAGGGGGAACCCAGGTCCAATGAAAGACTTTTGTTTTCCCTGAGTTCATTAGCACAGTGGGCCACTCTTGAGGGCCCTGAAGGACTGCCGATATTGCTGTTATGACTGATGACTGAAGCACCCTGATGACTTTCCTTTTAGTGTTCCAGACCCTGCAGTACTTCAAAATAATTATGATTATAGTAATAATGGCCTTTAAAAGTGTGCCACATAGTTAAGACACAGAGGCAGCAGCAGCCAGCAGACCTGAGCTCTTTGCCCGTTTAGTTTTTTTTTTCTGTTGTTCAGCTCTAGCCACTGGGACTGTGCAAACACTTGTCGAATGTGTGGCCCTGATGCGAGCGAGAGTGCGCCCGATTGCCAGAAAGTGTGAGCACGTTTATGTGCTCGCGCACCCATACACTTCCCCTGAGTCATAAATCATTGTTTTAAGCTATTAAGTGTTTTAGCAGCTACATCCTCACCACTTCCTGAGCAGATGTCTTCCTTACTTTGCTTATTTTCTTTGTCTTTTTTGAAGGAGTTGGAATTTGTGTGTCTATTTTTACATTTTATTTTTGCTGCGGATTCCCATTTTCAGAAGGTATTTGCTGTCAGTAATACAGGTTTTTCCATATACACTGGCCTAAATAACAGCGGTGGGATGGATGCCCCAACATCATTATGTTCTCACCTTCCCATGAGTGTTGAGTAGGTGGCAACAACCCCGCCCCCCATTGTTCCCTAGAAGCCAATGAGACGGCATAACGCAGGGAGAGTGAGACAAAGAGACCATCAATCATGATGGGCTATTGTGACATCACATGCTCTCAGGAGAGTAGGCACAGTGCAGGGAATCTGGTAATGGAGGGGTGTGGCCAGGGAAGTATCCAATTGTAAAGTGTGAGCAGGCGTTGGTAGCATTGTCACCAGTTTGCAGAAACATGTCCTTGTGTGTGGGTGTGTACATGCGTCTTTGTGCTGTTGGTGCTCCGATGCAAGGTGCACGGAATTGTGGCAGGTGTGTGTGGGTGCACATGTCTGTGGTGTGTTTGTTGTGTCATGCAATCATGCTAGCTTGTCCAGCGCATGTGTATGTGCGTGTGCATTTATGTGTGCGTGCGTGTGCGTGTATAGTGTCGGTCCGGAGCTGAGCTCGATGACCTGCCCGTTTCTCGTTAGCACATGGGGGAGTTGAAAGCCAAGGTGCTTTAGTGTATCCATTTCTTGTTTATGGTGGATGGAAATCTCACTCCCGAAGAGCAGTGTCCTCTGCATTGTGAGGTTAATTAGATACAGATGAGGCTGGCTACACACTCACTGCTGCTGGAGTCTCATATAGAGGAAGCAGTACTTTGAACTGACCGCTTCCAAGCCACAATACTTGCTGTCCCTCAATAGTCTAAAAAGTATTGCTCAACTGTATTTCAAATGAAATATATGGATTTGTTACATTCTTTTGCACCCACTGAATGTTATTCGTTGTTGTTGTTGAGGGTTTTATTCATCATTTATGGATCATTTTACTAAGTTTGCATATATCTGTTCTGCATTTTTGCATTCTGCTTCTAAATGAGCCACTTCCCCAGGGGAACAAAACATCAGCTTTGACCTTGGCTTTTCTGTGTAGGTTTTTTCTTGCGTTCTTTCTTTTTTCACTTTTCAGATTTAAGTAACTTGGTGTGGAGAAAGAAAGTGCACCTGTGCTAAATTGAAATGCCAAAACACCACTTACAAAGTGATTGATAATGCATTTTAACGTTCATTAGTTTTTAATTGTTTCTGGATCTAAAACAGAGCACAGATCACTCAGAGGGCTATTGGCCTTGTTTATACAGTGGTGCGTGTGGACTGGAGGTTATTCATCCTGTCAGTCACCATTGAGATGGGCAGCCCTAGAATGCTGAAACGTTGGTTGTTTTTCTGCCCTGGTCCTCAGTAGTTCATTTAAAGTCCTTATTTCAATCATGTTACCTGGTTTTCCAGGATTTCCAAAACCACTTGGAACTATGACCTTGAAGAACATTACTTTTCAACCGTTGGATAAATAACTACAATTTCTCTAACTCTAATAACTGTAATGATGGCAGTTATAATTCTGGAATGATACAAAACTAATTGGATTCTTATTATTTTTCTCTTAAAGTTGCAAATATGATAGAATATGTGCCTACATTTTGAGGAGGCACAGCAGGTTGCTAAGTGCCACAATGCATAGAAATTTAGGGAAAGGTAAGCATATATTCAGTCAATGAAACTATGGAAAAACACTTGGTATGATGATTGTTAATAGCACAGTGTTGCAAAGTGTCCTGCTTTTTTATTTAGGCCAGTAAATTCATTCTGCCTTTTGACAGAAGGTGGTATGACTGATGCCATAAAAGGTTTCCACTCATATGTTTTTGATATCCTGATGAATATATCCTGTATCCCTTTGGCTTTTTTTCCTATGCGCTGATTAAGTAGCAGTAGTAGATCTTCTAACTGTGTATTACGTCTGATTGTTCATGTAGAAATGAATAGCTTTTCAATTGAAAATCTCATTCTTAGCTCAAATCTTAAATCTTCGGTTACTAGTAGCCTCCTAGGCACTATACAAGTTAATTTTATAATTGCATTCAAAGGATTTTATGAAATGTCATCATCGTAATTAAATTACACTGCACTGTTTCATTACTAGGCTAATTGAATAATTCATTTCATACTGCTAAATTAAAATTTTCAAGTGAGGCAATGTGTTTCTTCCAGCAAAAAGGTGGTGACAGTGATATCCTAGTCCTTTTAAGGCAACAGTGGCAATGCAGGTTCGGGGCCAGCCCACAGCATATTTACGCGGACTGAAATCTGCACTTACCTTGACACGCAAATTGCTAGTTGTTTCACATCTATAACATTTGACTGATCAGGATATTATTAAATCCACAGGTTTGAGACCTCTAGGGCTCAGAAATATCTATTCTCCTCTAATGAAGTGCATTCAGTAATAACTGAATAAAGCATGTAGCAGTCGTAGAAATGAAAAAGCTGTTTACTGGACTACCCTATTGGGACAATGCACACCCTCATAGACTGCTCAATGCACACCATCATAGACTGCTTAATGCAAGCCCTCATAGACTGCTCAATGCACACCCTCATAGACTGCTCAATGCACACCATCATAGACTGCTTAATGCAAGCCCTCAGACTGCTCAATGCACACCCTCATAGACTGCTCAATGCACGCCCTCATAGACTTCTCAATGCACACCCTGTACGTCTGGTTAGTCTAAACTATCTGTGTTTCTGGTGTCAGAATGTTCAGTTTATCAGTGCACTGAAGGAATTCTGGCTGAATGGCAGAGCGTTCGAGATCCGGTGGTGCATCCCTCTGTTAAATAATGCAGGTGCATTTTCAGAGCAAGGCATAATGGGTCTGCCATCTTGGCTCATACTTAATACAGTATGATTCAAACACTAAGGCTGTTCTCCATGGTGACCGCTCAACCGAAGGCACCACAGAGCCCAATCTCTTCCCTGGGTTTGGAATGGTGTTTTTCTCTCATTGATTCTCTTTTCTGTCTAGTTTTCAGCCTGGCTTATACCCCCACCCCCACTCTCCAGAATATTCTGCTGTCTTGTTGCCTATCGACAGGGACATGATCCTTCCTCGCTGTTTTTCCATTGCCACGGTTTCTTCTTCTTCTTTTTTTTGCTATCTGTACGTTTGTCTCTTGGTAATCAGCAGAGAGGCCCAGACAAAAGCCTCTGCCCCCACCAATTAGAAAAGACTCGTCCTTCGAGAGGAGAACGCCCCTGATGCAGTCTCTCGGCTTGAGTTTCCAAGCCAAAGACAGAGCCTACGTGGCTTTTTACATTATTATTTTCATAAAGTAAATTAATTAGAGCATACCATAAGCAGTATGTCATGAGTCAGTGCTTGCTAAATAAATATAAACCTAGCCTTCTGTGCAAGGTCTGTCTCCTGCTCCCTGCTGTGGTATACTTGTAATTGTCCTAACAGCAATCTAACCAGCCAGTATTAAAATGTGATATGGAATGAATTGAATAAAGAAAATGGGAGCCTCTCTCAGGACACACAAGCCATCAGAGCCCTGGGACGAGGAGAGCCCCACAGGGAGGTGGCCGTACAGGGTTCGCTGTGCATACAACGGTGATATATGACGCCATTTTACATGTCATATATACAGTGAGCACCATAATTCATTGGACAGTAACACATTTTTTGTTATTTTGGTTCTGTACTCTAGCACTTTGAGTTTGAAAGGATACAATGACAATGAGGTTAAAGTCAGTGTACTGTCAGCTCTAATTTGAGGGTATTTTCATCCATATCGGATGAACCATTTAGAAATTATAGAACCTTTTGTACATAGTCCCCCCCCATTTTCAGGCATCAAAAAAATATTGGACAGTTTAACATAATGTAGAATCATGTAATAAATTTTTATATTTGTAACAGCATGGAACACATGGTTGGCTAAATGGCTCGAAGTCATCAAGGGTCTGACGTATCAAACAAGCCTTGAACCATCACTCTGCTGCCAGATATGCAGTAGATATGGATGGATAACTTGAAGGGTTTCTTCTCCTGGCTTATTTTTCCATAGAGTTGAATAGGAAAATTTGCCTGGAGAAACAGCCCTTACAATAAGTTGCGTTTTTTGGGACACTCCTAAATGTCCTTAGAAAATTTCTAACAAACTGCACACCAAGGAAGGTTTTTACAGAATTGTAGGTACCCTATTTCATAGGTTATTTTATAGTTCCACAGCATCAATGTACAGGTAGCCAAATGGTTTTCATACATACACTGTCAGCATAACCAAAAAGCCTACGCACTAACCTTTAACCGATACATGCAGAAGGCCTAAAACTTTTTGCACTGTTCGTTTTACCACAGCTATCATTTCACCATTTCTATGATCTGCAACTCTGATTGCCTCTTCGCCAACATTTTGATTTGTATTCCGTTCCTTATTGTCCCACTGTGATTGCTTCTAAATAGCTACACAACAAAAAGTAGCCTACTATTAAAATACTTTTTTTTAAATTGAGGAGATGCAAAGCACATAGCACTGATTGCGCAGTAGGACTAACGTACGCATTTATGCGCTCGGCAATCGATTTCCAGGCTGCGTCTCTCGCTTTAGTAATTACTGTGGCGTTGCCTTTTTTGTAATTATAGACTTGTAATCTTCATAAAACTGCATAATGATTTCCTGTTCACCAGCTGTAAACGACACTGTACGTTATTTTGCCAATTCACTCTGATTGAATGTTTAAATTGACATTCACTTAATCTGGCTGTTTAAATAGTCCATGAACGCGCACGTAACTTCATTCCCCAAACCGGGCTTTCATCAGGCTTGAATTAGCTTCGACTCTTGAGCTGCAATCTAGCTTCGTGAAACGGAATTTATCCACGCTGCCTAACCTGGCTAATTCAAGCCAGGCTTATTTTAGTAAGCCTGGATATTTTTAGCCAGCTTTGTTAAATACCCCCCAGGAGTCAGGAATTGAAATCGCCAGCATTTTACGCTTGAGTGGAAACATGTTGTGAAATGTTGAGTATATATGGCAAGGCCTCAAGTTATTTGATGCTGTTGTTTTTTTTTGTTATCACAAGATGATATGTTGAGATGTTTTCTTTTTCCTTTCAATACGTTTTTTTTTTTATGGGAGGGGCATCTGCAGGGTGTCGCAAATTAGGCCGGGTGTCATCTCTTAGATTACATTTTTTTCGCCGAGGTGATTTCATTTGCTTTACATGCCTTTCTGACAAACAGTGTGACAAAGCTCGATCTGCTTACGAAGGCTGAGGATGTGGTTATTTTTAAGAGATAATAAAGATGAAAAACAGAAGAATGAAAGCGCCATCTGCTAAAAGACTTGTTATCTTTGAGAACAACAGGGGCCTTCAGAGCCTATTAAAGATGTGTGCAAACTGGTGACATCACGTTAAAAAGTGTAAACATCCTCATTTTTAAAAAAGCAGCAGGTTCTATAACATGCATTAAGTATGAGATAATTCATCAAAGAGAGGTTATCTGCTATTCCTAGTGTTTATTGTCACCTTTGTCCCAGAAACTACAGAATCTTCTTTAACAAGTACATTTTTTAGAAAGAGAGCATTATGGCTGGTTTGTATTGTGTGGGGAAAGCAACGCTTCCCAAACCTCAAAAATAGGCGGACGTATCCTGTGTCATCAATAACTCCCCGTACGCTGAACCAATCATAGTATTTTGCAAAAGGATAAAGGTCTATAGTCTGTAAACAACCCCTCCACTATTTCAGGTTTCAGGTAGGTAGCAGTTTGTCAATATTGAAAGCAGGAGCTTAAAGGTTGTATCAGCGATTTTGGGTGGAAACATAAATGATCACATTCATCTGATTTTTCCTCACGATCCGCTAGCTGCCCGCCCCATAAGCAGGCCGTCAAAAAACCGCGTCTCTGTAGGCAGCCTATGCTCCGAGATCGTACACAAAAACAATGGTACTACCAACTACTCAAAACCAAAATAAACAGTATTCCAACCAATCACAATGATCTGCACAAACGCTAATACTCTTATCTCGCTGAAATCTTGACGGATTTACAAACGGTTTGGTTTCTTACAAACGTTATTAACGTGGTTATAATTCTGGATGCTTGAACACTATTTTTTAAAACATAACATAATTATTCATAAGTATGTTTGTTTGGGATTTCGCTTCAGAAGTGACGTCACGTTTGTGCAGATCATTGTGATTGGTTGGAATACTGTTTATTTTGGTTTTGAGTAGTTGGTAGTACCATTGTTTTTGTGTACGATCTCGGAGCATAGGCTGCCTACAGAGACGCGGTTTTTTGATGGCCTGCTTATGGGGCGGGCAGCTAGCGGATCGTGAGGAAAAATCAGATGAATGTGATCATTTATGTTTCCACCCAAAATCGCTGATACAACCTTTAAGTTATGGGTGACATTATCCCAATCCTAAACTTGTTCCATGATGGGCCATGCAGAGTGAAGGGGGGTGGTAAGGGATGCAGACAGGGACATGCTCAAGTTTTGAGCACGTTAAATAGATCGATGTAACCTCTATTTTTATTGAAGACTGGCTGTTTTTTTGCCAGGTCTCTATATACGCCAGTCTTTACTAGTCCATCTTACAGGTTTCTCTCCTCTGATCCCACATAGTCCATCTTACAGGTTTCTCTCCTCTGACCCCACATAGTCCATCTTACAGGTTTCTCTCCTCTGGTCCCACATAGTCCATCTTACAGGTTTCTCTCCTCTGACCCCACATAGTCCATCTTACAGGTTTCTCTCCTCTGGTCCCACATAGTCCATCTTACAGGTTTCTCTCCTCTGACCCCACATCATCCATCTTATTTGAGGAATACTGTGATGTCAGTTTAGATCAGACTGAACCTACTGCTTAGATCTGAGTTTGTCACAAAAAACGATGGGTAGGGTATATTTTATTTATTTATTTACGTCAGAATTGAACAAACATCTCGCACGGGAAGGGGAAAATGAAAAGTAAACAGCCCGATCCTGGTACGACTAGGCCTCCAGCCAGCTCTCGTGACAATCAAAACCCAAGCGAGATGATTGCGGAAGGCATGCTGAAGGAGACAGATATGGCAGGGGCGCAGCGTGTGTGAGCCGCTGTAATCGGGGACCGTAAAAAAAAAAAAAAAAAACTGTTGCACGTGTATTGTGCATGTGGAAGAGGGAGCGTCGATATCACTGAGCGAGAGTAACGCGAAAGCTCGTGAGAGAAGGGAAAAAACTTCCAAGAAGGAACTGTGTAAAACGTGAAAGCGTCTGCAATGTACGTTCCAAGAGCAAGGTCAACAGCAAGCTAGCATGGCGAGGCGGGGAGAACGGGCGGCCAGCAACGTAGCTCAACCGTTGCTCGGCAATGATGCGCATGAGATGGGGAATAATTTCAAGCATACGACAGGACTTGGCTGCTTCTAATTGCCCGACTGATTAATTATTGCTCTGAATGGTGTACTTAAGAACACAGGATCGTGCTGAACCTACAAACGGGGAAGCAAAATGGAGCCTAATTAACAGCGAGCACCTGTTGCGCTGCAGCTGAAGCGCACGTACCGCTCTGTGAAGCAGAAACTACGGCAGTGCGCCCCCTGCAGGCAGCACGGTGCTACAGAAGAGACGATAAGAGCAAACACCTATCTTTTATGGCGATAAGAGCACCTTCCGCTTCACCAGGAAGAGATAATGTAGCAGCAGTAACAGGAAGAAACCTGTCCCTGGTGAAGGCAGTTACATCCCATAGCTGCAGACAGCAGGTCAGAACAGGTTAATGTTCTGTGTTTTATAGGGGCTATGGTAAGTACCTTTACCGAATGAAGCACCTTTTCTTCACGTTAGCCGGAATAGTATCGGTTAAGTCCCTCGGACGTGACTGCAGTCAGGATTTTCTGGCTCCAGGCTAGCTTTTGAGCACTCTGTACTCATCTGGGTCATCGTGTTCACTGGGTGGGGGGTGAGCCTGGGAATCTAGGGTTTTCTACTATAATTCCATGGAGCATGGAGCTAAAAATGAGTTGGTAAAAGTGACTTATTTTTCTCCTTCTGATTTTCTCTCCCACAGTGAAAAGAAAAAAAACAATTTCTGTGGTCTTGGGCATCCGGTTTCAGCACAGTTCATTCGGTTAAGCAACTGCCCTCCCTCTTTCCCTTGTGTGTTTTCACAATGAAAATTTTCACTTGGAATTCAATTTAATGTAGTGCATGGATATTTACCCTACTGTATTTACAATAGTAAGTGAGCTGTTGTTTCAAACATGGCATAAGCTTTTTTCCCACTGCAGTGCAGTTTACTTAATAAAACGTGTTGTAATTACATCGTCATTTGTAGAGACAGTAGGAAACCATGACGTTATTACAATAATAAACATCCTTATAGATTACACAGTCATGTTGCGTCCTGTAAAAATAGAGAGTTTCAGCAAATGTCATTCTTATATTCCTCCAATGTTATGATTAAAGACAGCTAGACGCAAGACAAGGATGCAGTTCATTATTTCTCGCATAGCCCAACTAGCCAAGAGATCCATGGCAAGTTCATGCAACAAGTATTTGGGGGTGTAGAACTAGAATCACGATCTTTCATGATTTATTTTTTATTTTGTATTTTTTTTACAAACCAGGCTAACCAGACACAATGTTAATAAATCAAAGTATGATGATTTAATCTTGTACTGGGACCTCAGCCATAAATAATGTCTAATGATGTCTGTAATAGAAAATATATATATATTTTTATTTATTGGAGATTCCTGCAAGACTGGAAACGACTGTCAGGCTTTAAAGTGGGCTAGGTTCATATAGCGTTGCAAGACTTCAAAGTAGGCTGGCCCCTTCAGCCTTGGTTTAGAATGTAGCTCTCACAAATTGGCAAATTCAATAATTTAGAGGGACATTACTGCTGTGAAGTGAATGTGAATAATGCAGGGTATTATGACTGTAAAGGTCTACCATCTGCATTCAGAGAGGTAGTTAAGATGATTAATATAACATCTGGGCTAATACAGTTTTAGTCAAGTCTCTCTCTCTCTCTCTCTCTCTCTTGCCCTCTTCCTCCATGTATCTGCTGCCCTTTTGGAATGTAAAGGAGGGGGAGGGGGGGGGGGGGGGGGTAATAAAGGGCTGTAATAAGGCATAATATTCTAGCCTACTTTTAACTGTAGGAAAAAGTACTGCGCTGCTCAGATTTCAGTCTGCAGACAGTCGGCAGTAACGCCAGGGCTAGTGCCACGTCAGGCTCAACCCCAGCACCATTCTCTATGCCCTGTGATGTGCACCCACTAAAATGGCCACTCTGTAGGTGAGGCCAGCCATCCTTCATCCAACAATGAGCAGCTACTTAACAAATTATGCCATTGCATCTAAAATGGGACATAATATACCATGGAACCATTTATGCATATTTGGAGTAAGATACAAATCAAATCAATATTTATTTATATAGCGCATTTCTCAACTAGTTGTCACAATGCACTTCACAGCAAAACCCAGCCTAATAATATAATGATATATAAAATAAATTACATCGATCATAATATTATCACGGATGTGAAATCTGAAAATATTAAGAAATTTCTACTTCAAGGGAAAATATTTTTCCCCTTTTGCTGAGCACCCCCAGGGATGACCCTTTTGTGGACCCTGGGGGGGGGTTGGGAGGGCCCTGCGGGCCCCAGTTCAGCAACCCACGCTGTGCGCTATCGTATAGACTTGGCTACAGCACAGCTTCTGGAGTGCAAAAAGATTTACGATAGACCGTGATGTTTGAAGGGATACTGGTGATTAGATGATAATGAATGCAGTAGAACTGCTGACAGAGGTGATCCAATGGCCTTTTAATGAGATGTGAAGAGGCCGTTTAAGCTCCGTGCTGCAAGTTGTCTTCTTTTTTGTTAGTCGTCCTTAATTATTTTAAAGTATTGGTGCTAATGTATGTATTTCATTAGAGCAACACTGGGAGGGATGCACGTAACTGCACCTGAGGAAAAGCCTTTTCAGCTTTCATTTTATGTTTTTTATCGTTCGTTCAAGTGCTATTTTCTTAATTCAACCAGCATGAAAAGAGCCCGAATGTTGAGTGTTTAGTTAATGTAACGTGTTTAAAAATGTTCTTAGCACAAAACAAAATCTGGCAGAGTATTTCTATGCATCAGAAGACTGTGGAAAATACACACTTTGGTTAGTTAATTCAGCATCAGAATTAAGGTCAATGCATTTCATTCATGGTCGCTTTTTTGTCCTTCAAATGAATGATCTACCATTTAATTGGATCACTTTTGGTAATTAAGCAATGGTTTCTTACGAATGCTTCTGGAAAGTGACAGTACAGTGCGATAATGAGGGGCAGTGTGCTCAATTCTCATGAAGTCGGTTGAAATTATTGTTGCTCTTCAATTGCCTGCTCGATTAGAAAGTTATGTTACATACAATTAATGTCATATAGGATGATTGGGTAAATTGACCCATCAGGAATGTGCTGCCTATCTATGTTTGGGGCTCCTATTACAGGTATGTCTTATATTCAAGACCAACCTAAAGGACCATCTGTATAATCTACAATCAAATCTACAAAGTTCTTCTTTAGACAAACTGTGATAGGCGTGACTGC
The DNA here is from genome assembly GCA_029718625.1 of Synaphobranchus kaupii. NCBI lineage: Eukaryota > Metazoa > Chordata > Actinopteri > Anguilliformes > Synaphobranchidae > Synaphobranchus > Synaphobranchus kaupii. The sequence continues at coordinate 520,750 of CM056385.1, forward strand.
ATGAATGTGTCTGTGTCAGAGGTACTGTGTCAGAAGGGGGTTGGGAAAAGTGTTTGCGAAGGATAGAATTTGGAAACCTGGCCAATGAAATCGGTTTTTCACTCAAAAATCAATGGCTCCCTACAGTCAGTGTGTAATCTGTCATGTGCGAGGTCGGTGATGCAATGCCTCTCTCTGCCATGTGGATGGCCTGAAGGGAAATCAAGGCCATTTTACACCACAAGCAGCACAATGTGTATCGACTACACAGAAGCATCCTGAGGTCAGTTGTCAAATACCTTCACAGAGTTCATTTTGGTCTTTGTGTGAATGCAACAAACTGGTATTTGTCAGAAGATAATAAATGTAGGAGCCAATGAGGCTTTGCCAAATAACACAGTGTTGCCTCAGAAACTACAAACTGAGGGAAAGGGTTCAGTCAGACAGAATGCAGAATTTTTAGATCTGCTTTGTAAAGCCCATGTAGTCGGGCTCATTCCAATCGCTTATTTTATCTATCCTCCTCTCCTCGGTCCTCGCAGGAACTTTATCGAAGGCCGCCATCTTTAAGGACATTCCAATTCGTGAAATGCTCCTTAGAGGAGTGAGGAAGCTCCCGGAGAATGCTTCAGTGAGGATACACAAGTGTAGCCTTTGCGGAAGTCTTTTTTTCGTAATGGGTGACGCATAAATGATCTGCCACAGTTTGAAACATGGTGGGAACACCCCTACACAAATCTAATTTTACCGTTCCTTTCCACTAATCTAAAGCACTTTAATCCATGACGCTCATTCTTTTGAACTAACAAAAGCCACATGTAAGTTAGTATGTAAGCTAGCTATGCAATATGTCGCAGTAGCCAATGGTCATGTTGCTGAATGCATTGGGCAAGTAACTCAAAAATAGTTGGCTCTGTAATCGTGGTACATGATTTCCACTGCAACAGCTGAAACATAAACACGCAAGCTGCTCTAGGTTCTAAACATTTTTTCCCTCACTCTCGTATGACTGAGAAATAATAATGTCATTTTAATCTATTTTTGCTGTCTTTTACCGATGCAATGCATGTTTTAGGCTATTATCATTTATTACTATTAGGCCATCAGTGTGCAAATTAACAGAGGGAAGGGGGGCATTTCCCTGACACTGCTCACATCATCCCCTCCTCTGCTTGACCAATTATTCCCCCCTCTGATACTGATGTGTGTTATAATAAATCAACAACAAATAAAACGTTACGCATTATTTCTGCG